>CM076572.1:601369942-601718670 GCA_034641835.2 Pinus albicaulis
ACAGACCTTCTTTCAAACATCCCCCATATTGTTAACCTTGAAGACAATGTAGAAATTTGTTGAATAATGATTAATTATCCACCGAGACTATCCTGATCACATATCAATTCGAATTCATATGCAACACATAATCTCTTCCACTCAGATCATCACACATGCGGAAATAAAACAAGCGATAGCACATCAAATCATCATACACATTAACACAGTATGTATGGGGAAAGCTTATAGCTGAAAACCCCACAGCTATTGTGTATATTATAATGGAGAAACATGTAACAAACTCAGTATAATACTCCTCACAAGTACTCAGTACTATCTCATGAAGTTACACACAAACTAGGCTTTGAACAGTACTACAACTAAAATCTACCGCTAACAATTTCGTTCTCTATCGCGCAATCTGTGCCCTGCTTCATATAGAGATCCACAAGTGAATCGTCGACCGCGTAACTGGCTGCGGAAATTCCTCCAAGTGTGGTGCAAATCTCATGCACAACTGATGTCGCCACTGATAGCTAACTCCACTCTTTCATCTACCTCTTTCACTGGTCTCCACTGAACTGATCATGCACTGTAGTGAACTGATGTGTTCTTGAGTTGAATAATGAGTTACTAATTAATGAATTAAATAATACTTAATTCACTCCACTCATAACTAATTGATTAGCTAGTTAAACTAATCTCAACTAGTTCAACTAAAATAAACAGAACACAACTCCACTATCTGTCTCATTAACTCCTCCAAACTTCTGCCACTGAAGTCCAACTGAAGCCAACCATGCATGATGCCATCAAACCCTTGGGAACCACGTGATTCCTCTGTCAGATGCATGAGCCACTTCTGTAGCTCGAACTGAAGTGCTCCAAGAGAGTAAACTGCTATTTAGAGTCCAAATATTATTAAGGGTAAATAATATTTGACTTCCCTATTTTTAGGAGAGGCAGTCTAAAAATAGACTTCGACCTCTTCGACCTAAAAAATAGAGTCTCATCTATTTTTACCAACATGACCAATTCTCCAAGAATCTCAAACTGGAATCCCTGAACCATGCTCCATATGTCTAAAAATAGACATAGTCTAAAAATAGACTTTGCGCCAGAATTTGCCTGCGGGCCCACTTAGTGAAGGCGACTTCATTTCACTAAGCTCCATCATCTTGCCGCATTCTCAACACTCCCTCTCAGCAAGATATGGATTATCTGCAATCCCTATCCTGCCTCTGTGGAATTCGAACTTGCTCCTGGTGAGCGCCTTCGTCAGGATGTCGGCATCCTGATCCTCCGTGGGAACATATGAAAGCATCATGATTCTCCGTTGAACACAATCTCTGATGTGATGGTACCTGATGTCGATATGTTTGGACCTATCATGAAATACTGGATTAGCCGAGAGCTTGATGCAGCTCTGGTTATCACAGTAGATCACCGTAGGCTCCAAATGCAACCTGAACAAACCTGCGAGGATCTTCCTCATCCAAATAGCCTCACATGCAGCCAAGCTTGCTGCCATGTACTCGGCCTCTGCTGAACTGAGTGCCACGGATCTCTGCTTCCTGCTGTACCAGGAAACTGCTGTCAACCCAATGCTGAAAACTCCTCCAGAAGTGCTCTTCCGGTCCGTTGGACTCCCTGCCCAATCTGCATCAGTGAAGCCAGAAAGCTTCACTCCATCCTCCTGTCTGTACCATAGACCATATCCCGATGTGCCTATGATATAGCGCAATACATGCTTGCCTGCCTTCCAAAAGAGCTTGGTAGGCTTAACCATAGCTTTCGAAAGCTGGTTAACTGCATAGCATATATCGGGTCGTGTATTGACCACATACATAAGCGACCCCACCAACTGTCGATAGACAGTGGCATCCACTACCTCCGCTGAAGTAGCATCCTCCTTCCTCCAACCACCAGGAAGAGGAGTGTCAACAGGCTTGCAGCCTTGCATGTTGAACCTCTCCAGAATATCCCGGGCATACTTGCCCTGAGAAACAAACAGTCCTCTACTGCGCTGCCAAATCTCCAATCCCAGGAAATAATGAAGGATGCCCAAGTCCTTCATCTCAAACTCTCGTGCAAGATCCTCCTTGCATGAAAGTATCAACCGCTCATCGCCCGTCAAAATCAGATCATCTACATACAGTACGATGATCAACAGCTTCCCCTCCACTACAATCTGGTACAGGTTAGGATCCGCCTCACTCTTGGAGAATCCAAGCCCGGTGAAGTAGCTGTCTATGCGAGTGTACCAAGCACGAGGTGCTTGCTTCAGCCCGCACAGTGCTCTCTTGAGTCGGCACACATGCGACTCACTGCTGAAGATCTCAAAACCTTCAGGCTGCTCTATGTACACCTCCTCCTCAATAACTCCATTGAGGAACGCAGTCTTCACATCCATCCGATGAATGTGCCACCCCATCTGCGCTGAGAGAGCAAGGATCGTCCGTATGGAAGAGTACCTTGCGACAGGTGCAAAAGTCTCCTCATAGTCAATCCCCTCGATCTGTGAGAAGCCACGGGCGACAAATCTCGCTTTGTACTTCTCCACACTCCCGTCAGCCGCCTGCTTCACCTTGTAGATCCATCGCGAACCTACAACTGATTTCCCAACCGGTCTTGGGACAATCTCCCATGCACTGTTCCTGATGATCGAATCATATTCTTCGATCATGGCATCAACCCATGCGGGTTCCTCCACGTCTTCCTCAAAAGAGGATGGCTCTGTCACAACACATTGACTCATAAGAGCCATGTATCCAGTGTACCGATCCGGTGACTGTCTCTGTCTGCGCTGTGCTGTAGGTGGTCCTACAACCTTCTCTGCATCCCGAGCCAGTCGCTCAGCTTCTGTAGTGCGCATGCGCCCTCTGATGGCTGGCGCTGCATGGGTGGTTTCTTCCACCTCCTGAACCTCCTCTTGTGGCTGATCCACATCCGGAAGCTCCTCCTTAGGAACTAACAGCTCCTCATCTGCATGCAAGTGTAGCTCCCTCTCAAGCGAACACCGCATGGCTTTCTCCTCCTGAAATTTTATATCCCGTCGCACAACAGTCTTGCGACTGTCTGGCACATACACCCGATAGTTGTGAGGTGTATCAGTGTACCCCACAAATATTCCAACTTCAGCAGTTGGATCCAGCTTTCTTCTCGCATCCTTCGTCACATGCATGTAGACAGGAGATCCGAAAATCCGCAAATGGGAAATATCAGGCCTCTTGCCAGAATAAGCCTCCTCTGGTGTACTCATGCCGAGAACCTTGTGAGGACAACGGTTCTGCACATACACTGCTGTATTGCATGCCTCAGCCCACAAGTGAAGGGGTAGGCCCTGATCATGCAACATCGCCCGTGCAGGACCCACGATCGTTCTGTTCTTCCGCTCAGCCACCCCGTTCTGCTGTGGGTTATGGGGTGCGATGAGCTCTCTCCGAATCCCTTCTGCGCTGCAGAACTCCTTGAATTCCGCCGAGATGAATTCACCACCGTTATCACTCCTTAGAGCAATCACCTTCTTCCCCGACTCCTTCTCGACCAGTGCTTTAAACTCACAGAACTTCGCGAATGTATCGCTCTTCTTCTGCATGAAGAAGATCCAGCACTTTCGAGAGAACTCATCAACAAAGATCACATAATACCTGTGCTTTGCTGTCGAAGCAACTGAGAAAGGACCACACACGTCTGTGTGAACTCTCTCAAGGATCGCCGTGGCGCGACTATCCTTCTCGTGAAAGGTGGCTTTCACATACTTCCCTAAAGTACACCCCTTGCACTGATCTGACTGCGCAAGGGTGCCCTTAGGAAGTCCAGTAGAAATCTGCTGCAGAATCTTCAAAGCTCCATGGTGAATATGGCCCAATCTCCTGTGCCATAGTTCGCCCTCATCATCCCGGCTCACCACATATCCAGCCTTGCATGCCATAGCTGCGCAGTCATCTACCTGCAACTGATAAAGGTTCTGAGTTCGAACCCCTATCTTCCGGGTCTCTCCAGTAGTCTTACTGCGCAGGAAAGCTTTTCCTTCGCTGAAGACCACATCATACCCCTTATCCTCCAACATCGCCACAGAAATCAGGTTCTTCTTCAATCCAGGTACATGCATGACATCCTTCAGTACAAAGGGTTTACCAGACTCCCTCTGAAAGGATATGGTACCGATACCTGTCGCACTGTATCTACCATCATCGCCCATCTCGATGTGCACACCCAAATATTTGTCCTCCAGATGTGAGAACAACTCCCAATCTCCCGTCATATGAAATGACGCACCGCTGTCCAAGAACCACACCGATCCCATCACACTTGAAACCAAGCATGCAATCAGTGAAAAGTCAAGCTCGAACTGTGAAGCCAAAGCTTCTCCATCTGCAGATCTTCCCGCTTGCTTGTTCTTCTTCTTCTTTGGACAATTGGTAGCATAATGTCCGTGATCATGGCAGTGAAAACACTTCACTTTCGCCATATCCTGCTTCTTGCCCTTTGCACCGAAATGAGAAGGTTTCTTACCCTTCCCCTTCTTTTCTTTGGCAACCAAAGCGCAATTTTCTTCATCAGCTCCCTTTGATGAAGATCCATCTCGAGTAGTCCTCCTTATCTCCTCCTGCATGAGATCCGCCCAAAGGCGCTCCCATCCCGACAGCTTCTCCCGACCATTGACATTATCTTGATATGAGTGCCAAGCCTTCGGAAGACCAAGGAGAGCCAGGTCGACCATGTCCTCTTCATCGACAGTCACCCCCACACTTCCCAGCTCATCTCTGCACTGAGTGAACTTCGTGAGGTATTTGGCGATACTGTCGCCTTTCTCCATCTTGATGTTCCTGAGCTTATCTTTGAGCGCCAGCTTCCTTTGGTCACTCTTACTCTGGAATAGATCCGTCAAAGCTTTCCACATTAAATATGGAGTAGCCTTTCCATGCAGGCTGGATACAATATGATCCTTGACGCCCTCCAACAAGATCCTTCGACACTTCGCCATCTTCTTTTGCCATGCTTCGACTTCAGCAGGATCAGTGGGCCTTTGGACATCCGAATCCATGAACTCCTTCAGACCATTATCTTCTAATACTACCTCCATGCGATCCTTCCATGCAACATAATTCGAACTGCCTTCAAGTGCATATTCGAGTCGCAAACCGTTGAAAGACATTTTCAACATTGGCACCAAGAAAACAAAACTGCTGCAAAATTTCGAATTCCACCTCAAAGCTCAACCGCTCTAGATCTGTGAGAACAAATTATTTCTAGCACAAATATTGACTGCAAGGGGCATTTACCAGACCTTTCACTTTCCGAAGAAAGATGAATCCGGAGGCTACCTGGCCCGCATGCAGACTCTGTCTACCGAAATAAGTTTGTAATCACTGTGATGATCAATCTATGCTTCAATACCTCTGATACCATGTAGAAATTTTCTGAATAATGATTAATTATCCACCGAGACTATCCTGATCACATAAAATTCGAATTTATATGCAACACATAATCTCTTCCACTCAGATCATCACACATGCGGAAATAAAATCAAGCGATAACACATCAAATCATCATACACATTAACACAGTATGTATGGGGAAAGCTTATAGCTGAAAACCCCGCAGCTATTGTGTATATTATAATGGATAAATCATGTAACAAACTCAGTACAATACTCCTCACAAGTACTCAGTACTTTCTCATGAAGTTACACACAAACTAGCTCAGTTTTGAACAGGTTACTGGTTCAAAACTCACCGCCAATTGCCTTGCCTCTATTGCGCAATCCAGGCCTGTCTATATAGAGATCCAAGGTTCGAATCTCCTTGGCTTGATAGCGTAATCATCATGGGAAATTCCTCCAAGTGTGGTGCAAATCTCATGCACAACTGATGTCGCCACTGATAGCTAACTCCACCCTTTCATCTACCTCTTTCACTGGTCTCCACTGAACTGATCATGCACTGTAGTGAACTGATGTGTTCTTGAGTTGAATAATGAGTTACTAAATAATGAATTAAATAATATTTAATTCACTCCACTCATTACTAGTTGATTAGCTAGTTAAACTAATCTCAACTAGTTCAACTAAGTTAAACCGAACACAACTCCACCAACTGTCTCATCAACTCCACCAAACTTCTGCCACTGAAGTCCTAACCGAAGTCAACCATGCATGAGCTCACCAAACCCCTAGGAATAGCGTAATTCCTCTTTCAGATGCATGAGCCACTTCTGTAGCTCGAACTGAAGTGCTCCAAGAGAGTAAACTGAAGTTTAGAGTCCAAATATTATTAAGGGTAAATAATATTTGACTTCCCTATTTTTAGGATAAGCAGTCTAAAAATAGACTTCGACCTAAATGTCTAAAAATAGAGGTCCATCTATTTTTACCAACATGACCAATACTCCAAGAATAACATACTGCAACCCCTGGACCATGCTCCATATGTCTAAAAATAGACATAGTTTAAAAATAGACTTTGCGCCAGAATTTGCCTGCGGGCCCACTTAGTGAAGGCGACTTCATTTCACTAAGCTCCATCATCTTGCTGCATTTTCAACAGTTAGGAATAAACCTCCTTAAGAAATTAATATGCCCTAGGAATACTTGTACCTCTTTCTTATTTCTGGGAAAAGCAATACCATTTATAACCTCTACCCTCTTAGGATCTATATTCACCCCATATTTGGTCACAATATGGCCCAAAAGCTTTCCCTCTTCTAATGCAAATAAAGACTTTTGAGGATTCAGAGAGAGACCATACCTTCTGCATTTCTCAAAATTTCTACGCAGATGCTCAATGTGCTCAGTATCATTCTTGGAAAATACAGTGATATCATCGAGGTAGACCACGAGGAATTTATCTTGCTCCCCAACAAAAGAAATTTCCATCGCCCTCTGAAAAGTGGCCCCTGCATTAATCAATCCAAAAGGCATCCTGGAATACATAAATGTACCCCAGGGTGTGGTGAAAGCAGTCTTCTTTTGCTCTTTTGGAAGTACAGCCACCTGATTATAACCAGAGAATCCATCCATCATGGACATCCTGGAAGCTCCAACCACCTTCTGCAAGATGTAATCCATTTTAGGCAGTGGATAATTATTCTTTAAGGATGCTCTGTTTAAATTTATAAAATCCACACACAACCTTATTTCTCCATTATTCTTTCGTACAGGGACAAGCTTTGCCACCCATTCAGAGTATCTCAATGGTACAATTATTTTGGCCTTTAACAGCTTCTTGATTTCCTTCTCAATAGAAGGCAGCAGCTGGGGATTAATTTGTCTGAACTTCTGCTTATGGGGCTTTGCATCTCCCTTCAGTGGAATTTTGTGCTGCATAATACTGATATCAAAAGTTTTCGAGTCCTGATAGGACCATGCAAACACATCTTTGTAAGACTGAAATAATTTCTGATATAGCTTTTTATATTCTCCAGGGATCTTCCTGGACAGTTTTACAATTTTTGGATCAGCCTCAGTACCAAGGTTCAGATCTTCTACCTGATTTTCTTCTACCACTTTGCTTGGTTGTAGTGGGACATCATTCTTGTCAAATAATCTTTCTAGAGGCACCAGCCCTCTAGGTATCACATTTCCCTTCAAATGCAACACTTTATTACCTGCCACTTTCTCCTCCCAATTTCTTTCTGAAGTATCTTCAGACTCAACCTCCTCTTCATCAACATCAATCTCCATATTGGATAATTCTCCTACTGTTTCCAAAAATATTTTCATTTTTTCTTCATCTTCAAACACCTTCCAGTGTTTGATGTTATCTGGGATTGAAGGCCAATAGCGCACCCCAACTTCATACCTTAAAAGAGGTTTTGAGGTGGGCGGAATGTGCTAGAAGCTACAGCAAGGGAATCAGCCATCCTATTTTGTTCTCAGGGCATGAACTGGATATTAAATTCCAAGAAAAAAATTTCTACCATGTCCCAAACTTCATTCCTATAAGCCCTTAGCCTAGGATGTTTGGTCTGACACTGATTCCTGACTTGTCTAACCACCAGTTCTGAATCTCCCAAAACTTTTAAGCTTTGTATATTCATGTTCCTGGCTGTCTGCAATCCTAACAGAAGTGCTTCATATTCAGCCACATTGTTGGTGGATTCATATTCTAGTTTGAAAGACAATGGTACCCATCTGCCTGAAGGAGAAATAAACAGTATTCCCGCTCCATTACCTTCTTTAGAATTTGCTCCATCGAAATGAAGTGTCCAGATTCCTGCATCATGGCTTTCTAAGGACTGCTCATTCTGAATTTGGCAGAAGGATGGGTCATTAGCATAATCTTGATCTTCTTCCAGCATCAAGCATGAGAAATCTCCTTCTTTACTGTAGACTGGTGAATTTAAAGAGTTGTCAGCCTTAGTCACCATCTTGACAAATCTAGTCTCCCTGTACAACCTCCTCTCTTGGCCACCAAAAACTGGGATAGTGACATATGTTAAATCCATCTTGAGTGATCCACCAATTTTTGTTCCCCAGGACCTTCATAGAAACATACCAAAACGAGTTGGGACGTCAGCCACCACGATGTCCATTACCACGCTTTTAGCTGGGATTTGGGCTAAATTAACCACCAAATCCTTGATCATCCCCAAGCATTTAACTCTTTTGGAATCAAATGAATAGAGGTCCTTATATGGACGTGTGATTTGTAATCCTAGTTGTTTCATGACTGACATAGGCATAAGATTATGGGAAGCTCCAGAATCTAGCATACAGTTATGTAGTAGCAGATCATGAATCACTAGAGACACATAGAAGGGAGGAGTAGAGGGATCTAACTCCTCAACATGTGGGCTAAAAACTACCATGGGTCTTTCTTCTTGAAGGTTGAGGCTATCTGGGATGATTGGTTTTTCTGGAGAGAGCATGAATGAGGTGACTTGGGATTGATATGTAGGTTGCTTTAATAGTTCAGTCAAGGGGACTGGAATTTTGACTTTTTCAAGTTCTTTTTGCAGACTGAAAGCAGGAGGGGACTTTTCTATCGCAACCTATTTTGACTCTTTATTTTCAACTGGGGGTTTGATTTCTTTAGACACGGACTTGACATTATGGGGAGTGACTTCTTTTGAAGAGGAAGGAATTTGATCATTAGATTGCAAAGTTTTGTTTAGAGGTTCCTTACCTTTGTCTGTGGCTTTCTGCATTGTTGGCTCCTTCTGAGCAGGTTCTTCCTTCTTGGGAGGCTCCTCTTCTTGATCTTGAGTACGAGTCCTCTTCCTAGAAGATCTAAGATCATATCTTTAATTGAAATGTGCTTGCATGAAATCAGTAAATTGTTTACAATAATGATCAATTTCTTCTTCTTCTATGTCTATGGTATTTTCTTCTTCTTGCAATGGGCACTCTGTTCCTTCATTTCCCTGTAAAGGGAATTCTTCTCCATCACTATTTGAAAAGGCCAGATTTGTATCATCCAGTCCATAGGCAGCATCTCCAGTGGGATCATCTTCTGGACCTTCCAGGTACAACGGGTGTGGTACCTGATCCTGTTGCTCTTTTGATTCCCTTGGAAATATTTGCAGGGGTGGTCTTCTATTCTGAGGATTGTAACCTTTGTTTGGAGCATTCTGGAAATTCTTGAAGGCTGAGTTCTTGGCTTCCAATTAAAGCTTGACCATTTTCTTAATCAGTTTGCTCATTTCTTCCATTTTTTCATTGGTTGAGTCTCTGTCTTGGTTAGAGGTAGATGCCTCTTCTTTGCCCCTTCTTCTGGTATCTTGTTCAGATCTTCCTTTTGATTTGCCAGTAGAGGAAAATTTTGCTTCCAACTCTAGTGCATCTGCCTGAGCATCATCCGGAGTAGCAGGCTTTCTTTCTCTGAGAGAGAAACCAAATTCTGAATCAAAGGCTACTACAAAAACAACTTTAGCAGCAGTTTGATGGGGTTTCATATCAGCAGGGAGACTCAGATACAATTTATTAAATCTCTTGATAAATTCTGACACTCCTTCATTTTGTATTTTCTTTAGTGTGTTGAACTCAATGAGACAATTTCCATGATCTTTCTTCTCTCCCCATTTCCTGAGAAAAGGGTCTTCCATGTTATCCCGAGTGGTAATAGAATGGCCAGCCAGTGTCTTAAACCATTTTTGAGCTTCACCATCTAGAGATTGCACAAAAAGCCTTAAGACCACATCTAAATGTTCAACATTAAAGTTCTCTACAAAGGAGCAGAAAGTCTCAAGATGTTTTTGAGCATCAATTTCATTTTCCCCATTGAATCTGGGTAATATCTTCAGATAATCCTAGGGCATATCAATCAACACTTGGGGTAATGCCAGGGGAGCATATTTATTCATCAAGAAGGCCGGAACATTGGCCATTGGAGGAGGTGGAGTTAGTGCAATAATTTGATGAGTAAAAGGAGGAGGAGGAGGTGGAAGTGGAGTATGAATAATAATAGGAATATACTCAACTTCAGCATGAGGGGTTGAGGGGAACAAAGGTATGTTAACAGCAAATACTTCAGTTACTTCCTTAACCTCTTCAACCTCAGGAGTAGGATGAAGATTGTTTTTATTTCTAATACCCTCTCGGGGTAGACTATCTGAATAATAATAATCAGGATTTTCCTCAGTGTAGTAGGGATTTTCTACTTGGACTTCTTGAGAGGAAGAGGATGGATAGTCTTCTTGAGAGAATTTGGGAATCTCAGAATGGACTAATTTTCTTTCCCTCCAATTTCTTCTATGTATGATATTTTCAGGGTCAGACACTGAAGGTGTCTTTGGCTTAGACGTATCTGACCTCAGGTGTGGCTTACGAGGAGCCAGGACTACAAATAGATTTATCAAATAAACAAATGTGGAGTCGCCAAGGTAAGGGATCTACAACTCTCAACTCTCCATACTCACCTACTTGAAGAGTGAATTAGATTTTGTCGAGGCCCAGGGATTTTAAAATTTCTCAACTTCGTTCCCCGGCAACGGCGCCAGAAAGATGTTTTCGCTCCTAGAGACAGCCTAGAGTTGTGATAGACCAATGCCTAGGACATCTTAGCATAGCAAGGAGCATATAATATAATGTATGAAGTTGTCAACTTCAGCTCACATGCTATCTCCTATAAATAGGGAAATAAACTAGAATGGGACCAAAATCTCAGAAACTGATGCGGGAAAAGAGATACTGCAGAGGCAAGATGTAGAACTCTAATACAAAAAGCAACAGACAATTCAGAGACAGTTTACTGCAAAGCGAGCCAATTCAAAAATACTTCACAGACATAAGTTATCAGAAGGTGTATGTAGTGAAAGAAATATTGAGAAGATATAAGTTAACATTGAGCTGATACCCGGATATACAATACCACCATGCATGGGCTTAACAATCTAAGAATCCATACATGATAATAGAATTTTAAAAAGCACCCTCCCAAAGAAACTAATATAGCAAAAATACGGTTAAGCTGAATAATGGAACAGAATATCATGCATGAGCCATATTTAAAGCGCTTGACTGATCCAAGCATGGGCATCAACTAGGATGAATCCATACCAAAAATCAATGAGCCACTCGCATTCCAAAACATGATACAAGAAAGATGGATGAAGTGAAATGATTTATTAATATAACACATAAGAGAAAAGGTTACACATTGTGAAATACCAAAGACCAGAATCCTCTTTAACAGATAGAACTCCTTCTCACTGAGACCCTATGGGCTCTGAGCCTTCATACAAGAACTTTACAAAATGTATACAAAAAATCCTTTCACTGCATAGTTTTCTAATAAAATATGGAACCATAAATCATTCGTTCTCCTGGAATTTTAGAGGATAAACCAAAACCTAGTAAAAGAGGTAGGTGATGAACATTTAATTTGCATAATTAAGGAAAAATGGCGGAAACATTCATGCCCATATTGCTGAATGACTATGCTGTGTTGTTTTTACTCTGTGGCCTGCTTTCTGAAATGAATGCACTGGGTGAAAGCCTCTTCAAGAACACGGCATAGAGTAGAATCCCATAAACATTATGTCCTTTCCTGAAAGAAGATTCTGCTAAAATAAAACCTGGAGGGTTTTTTTTTTTGTGCATTGTACCCTTTGCCTTCTAAACCCTGAATTATGATTTAAAATCTTCAATGCCGAACACTGAATTCCTTGACCTTCCACTGATACTCTTTGCCGCAATCTTTATGTCTCCATCTATGATATCCGCCTCTTGAATGACACTGGGAAGCTTGCCAAAGTATAACCCTGTTTCTTTAATGGATGTCATGTCACAGCAGCTACCCAGGACTTTCTTCATAAATTTCACCTCTGAAAAGCTGGTCCTTTGACGCGTTCTCGGCTTTTGTAATGGATGCTAGTGAAAATTATGATAATTCTTTGTCGTTGTAAACCTGCAAAACACACAAAGTTGTGAAGAAAACAAATGCATGGGGGATGGAAATGCAATGGAGGCGACTGTGTAGTGAAGCAACATGATGAAATGGCGGAAGCATGCAGGGTGGTGACGAAGAAAGTGCGGTGGAAATAATGGTAGGCAAATTAGCGAAAGTTTTAAACGAAAAAAAATGAAATTTGACTTATGACTGACATATGTAATGGGTGGAGGAGAAATGCGACACACATGTGGGATAATGACGTGGTCGGAGACTAGGTCCAAGGTATGCATGTGACTAAATGTGGACTGCCCGATCTCAGGGGGAGATCGACGGTTGAAGGAGCATCAGAGGCGATGGACAGTGGGCCAGGGGCGTGGTCTTCCTGTAGATAAAACTTATGCAGCTTCGGAGCACGACGATCGTCGGATGAAGACCCCCAGATTGGATGGCTGACGGCGATATCGCTGCGTGAATTTTACCGGTCAATAACGTGCGATGAACGGTGTTTTTGGAGCCGTACGCGAGGACGCGTGGTGAGCGCTGTAATGGAATCGCTCGGATTTGAGGAATACCTCACGCCTGCGAAAGGCGGTGCGATGAATACCGGGCAGTTTTGAACAGTGTTTTTGGGCACAGGGACCACCACGGCGGGAGAACTGCGATACGTTGATCTATTGTTTGATCGGACGGCTCAGAATGCGCCCGATATACTTTGATAAGCACCTAGTGCTTTTGCGCCTGGTTCCAGCACTGGGTTACGTGGAGGAAAAGGGTGCGGGGGTCTAGCCGAAAAGTGCTAGGCTTTACAAATTTTCAAATATGGGTTTTGCGGCCTTTTTAAATGTAATTTGGGGGCAGGAAAGGTAACGGTAGGCCGAAAACGGATTCCTTAGGCCACGAGAGGGGATTTGCAGGATTTAAACGGGGTTGCTTGCGAAAATTTAATAGGGAGCTGATTATGATCAACACCATTCACATCCAAAGTCCATTTTCAGTGTCGTTTTTTTTTTAACATACAATTTTTCATGATATTTCCATCCAGACAGTCAATTCCATCTTTTGAAACCATATTATCTACACATTTTAATATGGTCACTTCCAGTAAACTATTTCTTTCCACTACCAACTACTTTTCATGGAAATCCCACATGGAGAATGTACTAAGAAGTAAAGGATTGTATTGGATTCCTGGGAAAGGAAAAGGCACACAATGATCCTAATAATAAATCCAAATGGGATAATACGAATAATTAAGCACATGGATTAATCAAAATTTCCATTTCTCCTAATTTGTGATTTCATATTCAAGGAATCGATTCTCTGTGAAGCCCGGGAAATATGTTTGGTGAACCTAACATTATTAGATCTCATCATCTTGAAAATAAGATCGTGAATTTAAGTTCTAATGATTTATCCGCATTTAATATTACTTATCTAAGTCTAAAAAACTTATACATTTGCTTAAATACAATTAGGTTACTCTAGAAGAGGAATGTTTCATGTACATTATTTTTTCAAACTTTGGTTCTACATATTCTATTTTTGTATCTACATATTATGCCACTAAAGAAGTTTTGGGAGCTACCTGTCAAAAAACTTCTCTTGAATCTTTTTTGTGAATCTATGATTAAAGAACAAGACCATAACTCTTGCATACTAGAGTGATTGGCACTTCAGGTACATCTAACAAGGCCTTAGTGGTTCAACAAAAATATAAAAGTAAGAATTCAAAGAATTAAAATCCTCACAACAGTAAGAAAACTAAGGGTCCCAAACCCTCTCAACCAACATATACTCCTAATGGTAACAAAGGACCAAAATAAAAGAGTAAGAAGACTAATAGACATTGCAACTATTGTGGGAAAGATGGTCATCTATAGTCCAAATGGTTTAAAAATATGGAGGTCTTGGAAGCAACAATGAAGAAGCACAATATCATTCTTATTTCTTCTTCTAAAATTTCTTCTCATGGACAAGCACCTCCTGCTTTTAGTTTCTCCTTCAGTGCAACCTCTACTTATTTTGATAAATGACTTATTAGTTCTAGAGCATCTTATCATATGGCTAAGGATTAAACCATTTTTACTATTGTTAATGATTGTAACAACAAACAAATATATTTTGGTGATGATATATGTTTTAGTGTTGTAGGGTCTGAAATAGTTCAAGTAGATAATGTTCACTACAATAATGAATTATGTGTTCCAAGTATTTCATACAACCTTCTATAAATACATCAGATCACTCATTTAGGTGAAGGTAAAACAATAGATTGTCACCTCACCAAATTGTAACTAAGGATTTAAAATGGCGTAAGCACGCCCTTGTCACTAGAATATTTGATGATATTACCCAATTGTACAAGTTTGAAAACTTTCGTCCATCATCTTTTCCCTTAGTTTTTTTTCTCGTAGTGATAACTTGAGCAAAATTTGACATGACGGATTTGGTCATTTAAACTATTGCTCACTTTAGCAATTATGTAATAAAAATATGGTGACTAGTCTTCCTCTTAGTTCTTGCAAAGATGGTGTTTCTGTTGGTTTTTTTCTTGGAAAACATCATTAGGATAGTTTTAACAAATGTGCCTCTTGGCACACCTTATCGCCCTTGCAACTTGTTCACGGTGATTTATGTGGTTCAATTTCTTCTCCTTCCTCCTTTGGGTTCAAGTACTTCTTAACTTTCATCAATAACTACTCCAAACACAATTAGGTTTATTTATTAAAACTTAAGATCAAATTTTTTGACTTTTTCTTGGCCTATAAGGCCTTTGTAGAAAAAAAAAATTGGACATCAATTGCAAAGGTTAATAGAGAGTGGAGGTGAATATGTCAATTGCAAAGGTTATTGTTGAATGGTGTTTTCATTGATTTCAACGTCCATTAATGAATGTTCTTAATATTTGTCTAGATTTCATATTTTGGAAGGTCCAATGGAAGGATGGATGGAAAATCTAGTTCTAGGTGTGGATTCCATGTATAATATACATACCCCGCACTTATTGGAGGTTTTTTAAATATTGGATCATTGAATTTTCCTTGGAGATGCTCACCATTGGATTCTCCTCGTCGAGTTGATTCTGATGGTAAGTGGCACACCACGAGATCCTTCACCATTTATGAATTATGATTGTTTTAATATGGAATTCCTAATTTGTGGGTAAAATCCCCATGGGGTGGTGATGTGGCAGTTTCTCCTTGGTCAATCCAAAACCTCATATTATAAGGCCACCCACCATGACTTAAAATGGTATTCTCTATGGAAAAAATTTATTTATGAATTATTATTTTCCAATAATAAAGGGTGTATGATTGTTTTGGGGTTTATTAAGTTAATTGAAGTTTAAATTTTAAAACCTTAAAAGGTTTTCCCTCCACAAATAAAATTTAAAATCAAAGTGTTTCCCTCCATTTTAGGAATTCGGATGCCTCAAAGAAACTGCTCCAAAATCTATAAAAGGACTTGAGATATTTCTCCTTAGTTATGTGAATTAATGAACATTAATTGGTGATCATCTTTTGAATTACATTTTTTTCCCTATGGTGTAAAGTTACATCTAAAGAGAGCCTTGTATTTGTGGAAGTGTGAATTCTTATGGGTATAAGGGCATCATTGGGTATGTTATTGTATTGCAGGTGAATACTTGGAGGTTAAGTGCCTAATTGTGGTCTTTGGCCCTTTTTAGAGCATCTACCTTGAACATAAAATATTTATGTGATACCTTAGAAGTGGCTTGAGTGAAGAAGTGAACCTTTGAACAAGCCTAATTGTCAAATTTTAAGGGATTCGTTTAGGTTATATGGTTGATGCAAGTTGGATCTATTCTTTCTCAAAATAATAAAAGTTTTATGTGGTAGGATCTTTATCTTTGTGGTCAACCTACTAGTTTGTAACCCTAAATAAGGTCCAGATATTTTGAGCATAACTTTGAACAAGGGAATTAAAGTTTGGACATAAATATTTTTAAAAAGGTCTACCTTTTTTTACCTAATTGTAGTCCTATTCTGGAACATTTAGCACTTGTTGAGGCACAATTTGATGCCTTCACTTCTCTAAATATTTGAACATGTTTTGTGACTCTGCAGTCATGTTGTTAAGTGAATATATGAGTAGTACATAACCTTGTGTGAAGTGTGGAACAGTTTGGTCCCTTTTCTTATGCTTGAATACCTATCACAATCCAGCAGAGAGGTGTGGATGCTTGGCCTAAATTCTAGACTCGGCTCCTGGAAAAGAAATGGTTTATTTCATTAATTATGATGCATGAACCTTTATCAAGGCTTAAAATTCCTATCCATGTGGCCATCAAATCTTGTAGCATCAAGCATATTGTGGCCAAAGTAGAGACAAGATAATTCCTAACTAAATTGTGGAAATTATGCATTAAGATAATTTGATTTTCAAATCATGATGTAATTATGAAGTGTGAAGTCTTGAGCATAAGTTGAACATTCATCTTGCAGAATTTTGTGTACATTACCAAATTCTTACAATGGTCATATCGTCCTAGACTCATGCCTACATTGACAGGGCTACTTGGTGTAAAGAACTTAATTGTCCTTACTACTATTATACAATGATCTAGAATACATCGACAATCAATAAATCTCTAGATATTGTAACGTATACCATTTGTGAATTCATAATAAGAGTGACACTTATAGACTCTAATAAAAAAGGCTAATCTTCAAATGAAGTTGCACCTGTATAGTGACTAGATCGTTGAAACATTTTTGAAGGAAATCTTGAACTCGATTGACTAGGTATGTGTCAATGTAATTTGATATGTTGAAGTTTTTGTATTGGTGAAGGTATCTTTATCAGGAATATGTTGTCTTCCCTATTGAAACAATGAAACCATGACTAAACAAGGGCACCTCTTATGAATATTTCATTACAACCTAGGATCTACAAAGGTTGTATTAGTACCAGTGCGTTAATTTCATACATGAGTAGTGGCCTTATATTTAGCAGTGAATAAGGCATAAATATATGGAAGACTTGACATTGTGACAGTAATAATTGATGCAAAGGATATATTCATGACAGTGATGTAACAATAATTTTATGACAATGTTCTTTTTCCATGATAGTAATCACCTTGTTTACAATAAGGACTTGATGATAAGACAGTGCTCCATATATGTATTGACTTGATGTGATAAGTGGTCGTGACTTTTGCAACAATAATCTTGATGAAAGACAGTGAAACATTGGCCTTGCTCTTATAGTATGATACATGACAACAGTGACCTGTGCTTCTATAGTGAGGACACCCATGTGATTCTTTTGTTGATTTATCATGGGTAGTTGTAACAATGATACAAGATTTTTGTGGAAGTGATGTTGTGACTTAGTATGAATAGAAGAAGATTTGAAAAAGCTAGAATTAGATTATATTACTACAAATTGATGAAGCTTGAGAAATTTTTATGTTGCTAGTGGACCTAACTAAACATTTCCAAGGTTTGAGCAGAGGTAGATGATCTTATGGCAGTGACCCTAGACAGTTTATAACAATTTAATGAACGGAAATTCTAGAGAAGAGGATTCAATATCTTGAGTTAAAGTAGAATTGGAAAATTTGGTTATGACAGGACACTTTACAAAGTTGTGGGAATAGGCTATTGTAGCAGATACCATTTTTGTGATCGTGGTAGATAATGTTTGATTGATTTTATAGATAGAGATTATTTTGTTGATTCTTGTTTTTCAATTTCCTATTAATATTGAGCACATATGGATTTAGTCTGAAAATTGTGAAACGTGATCTGTCAGTTGATCAGGGTGGTTGGGTGGTGCTAGGCATGAGAGTGGAATCTCCTTCATGTTAGATCCTGAGAAAATTTCAAGGTGGACGGTATGAAAATTCAGGGATCTCGAATCCTATTGCAGCAGCTAATAATATTTCTTCTAATTTTTAAATTAATTAAACAAATTATTTGGTGTGTGCTATGGAAAATATCGAAACATATACACTGCAACCTTTACAAAAAAAATATTGTGGAAGAAAAATAAACGCTGGAAGAATAAATGCACACACATAATATAACACTGTTATTTTTGGACTAAGTCCCCAAAAAAACCCAGCTTGGGAAAACCAATGCAGCAACTTAGGGTTTTGATATTATGTAGTAGTGAAATCTGAGTACAATCTATGGGTGCTTAATCTAGCAATCCAAAATAGATAAATGACTGGAAATCAAAACTAGTGAGAAATTTTCTCACTCCACAGGCGATCTGACACTGACCTCAGCTCGAAATGAGTTTCTCCTTGCTCCCTCTATGCTCTCACTGCAGCATCCTACGTAGTTACTGCGTCCCACAAGCTTGGAACAGAGTCTTCTCTTTCTTTCTCTCTAGTGGTTTTTTGGAATACTGACACTCTTTGCCTCTGGACACTCTGCCCAGCTTTTGGTTCAGAATATATTTTGTTCCCCAAAAAATATGGACTCTCCTTGCAAAACTCTATATCAAAAAGTATACACTACAACCTTCACAAAACAAATATTGCGGAAGAAAAATAAACGCTAGAAGAATAGATGCACACACACAATATGACGTCGTTATTTTTGGACTACGTCCTCGGAAAAACCTAACTCGAGAAAACTGGTGCAGCAGCTAAGGGTTTTGATATTATGCAGTAGTGAAATATGAGTACAATCTATGGATGCTTAATCTAGAAATCCAAAATAGATAAATGGATGCTTATTCTAGAAATCCAAAACAGATAAATTATTGGTAATAAAAACTAGTGAGAAATTTTCTAACTCCATAGGCGATCTGACACTGACCTCAACTCGAAATAAGCTGCTCCTTGCTCCCTCTACGCATTCATTGTGTCAACCTATGTAATTATTGTGTCGCACAAGCTTGGAACAACGTCTCCTCTTGTTTTCTCTATAGCTGTTGTCTGGAATACTGATGATCTTTTCCTCTGGACACTCTGCCCAGCTTCTAGCTCAAAATATCTTCTGCTCACCAGCAAATACGAACTCTCCTCACAAATCTCTTTGTTGCCTCTATGTTGCCTCTCTATATCAATCATTTCCTCTTTTCAATGTACTCATCCAAACTGGAAAAGCTTCCTCCGGCCTCACTATCTCTGCCCCTCTCTCACTACTTCGACTTACTGAATCACCTTCGGCAATTGAATGTTGCTACTCTGGAGATCAATTTCCCAGCAAATCGAATACTCAATTGATTTATTTTATCTTCTTCAAGACCATCGACTTATTATTATAATCCTTCTTTGATACTTCAACAACCACGATTAAATCTTAATCGATGGCTAGGATGAACTAGAAATCGATCCATGTACTTTTTTAGAATATTTCATCGTGACTTAATTAATTCCTTTTAATTAATCATATTTCCTTAGTTTATACTTAGGAAATATTAAAAACTGAATAATTAATTTAATTAAGTCGTCTCTAGGTGGAATTTCCAAAAATTAATTTTGGGTATTGGAGAATACATGTATTTTATCCTCTCTGCCAAATCTCGTGGCTAGAAAACGTCCGATGTTACAAAAACGAACACTCCCTCTTAGTGAGGAAATTTTTCTAGTACTGCAAATGTTGCTACAATACACTGCCTATGCACCATCTCTTGTCATGTTGTTGATCTCTAGCTATTGTTTCCCACCGACTACTCCGCAACTTTGATATGTGTTGCATTTGTGTTGTTGTTGACTATGTTGAACTGCTGCCAACATTGCATCTGCACTGCAACTTTGTTGTTGCTACTACTGCAACATCTGCAAATCCCTCTCATCTGCTTTTTTTGCAACTGCAACATCCGCAACTGAGAACTATCCAAAATACTAAACCATTTGTGTTTAGTATGATGCATCTGTTACTCGAGACCTGACTGCTACTAGTCTTTGCGTTGTCACTTAAACCTTTGTATTGTTGTTGACTTTGCACTGTGGCAACTACATTGCTACCAATTTTGCATTGCACTACCAATCATCTGACTACTACTAGCCACTTCATCTGTAACTATAGAATTTGACTGCACCAATTTCCATTGATCCATCCTGCTACTGCACACTGTGGGCTCTCGTAGCAAGGTACTGATTCAAGAGGTGTACCTCCTCAATAATCCTTGTTACACCTAAAAATTTCACCATGACTGTCGATTCAAATATCTCACCATAAAACAGAGTATCTCAAGTGAATCCCATATAAAGGTTGAAGTTAAAAAAAAACGAGGGACTTAAGGAATTTTGGTTTTCACTGCTTAAAACCCATTTTTAAGCATCTGCATAATTTTCTTGAAAAAAAACTCATGTTTGTGTAGTTTCTTCCATTGTAAGCTATGTAGATCTGTGCAGTTTCTTCCACTATAAACTATGCAGGTCTGTTCATGTAGGTAAAAATAAAAAAGTAAATTATCGAAGCTTTTGTTACACAGCATTTTGTCACCGTCCCTACAATCCCTCATCCCGTACATTGGAGAACTATTCTTGTGACCTGTGAACAGTAAAATGTCCTGAAAACACCTTAATGGCATCCTTCTGCATAAGGGAAATAATTTTCCTGAAGAACATTTCCTCTGGAAAACCCTAAAAATCCACAGCCATATTGCACGGTACGGCCAGCCATCCTCGCTAACAAAAAAATACTATAAGCAACATTCGGCGTTCGCCCTTAAAACTACCACGCCAAGCTCGTCAGCGACCGTTTAAAATAAGGTTAAAGTTTGATTCCAACAAACCCGTAACGAATCACTGCACACACCCGCTGTTTGCCTTTGGATCTCTCCATGCGCGATTGGCAAGCAAGCTTTTCTCTCTCTCAGGAGCTTCTCAATATTAACAGGGCTCATCCCATGATTATAGGGATCTCAAACTCTTCCTTCAAAAAGCCCCGCCTTCCGTACGATAAGGGAGCCGACGCTGGGCCGAATATTTGGGAAGGAAAATATAGCCAAGTAGGTCTCTAAGAGAGAGCCCTCGTCTTCAAATCCCCACAAAGCCACAGAGATGCGCTCCGCTACAAGCCCCGCCGAAGGAAGATCATAGCGTCATTGCACTTGGTTTTAATCTCCCTTTCTGTCATCTATAATATAAGCGACTCTGATTTTGGTTCCATTCGTGTGTCTACTCTCTTATGTAATGCAATGAATTATATCTTCTCTGACTGATATTTAGTTGCATGCTTTAAGTGTTACGTTGTATGTCGTTGTTTCTCTACGAAGGGCATCTTATACACGCAAGCACTCAAGGATCACACCTGGTTTTTCTAGGGACTAGGAGCACCGCTTTTTCAACAACAAGCAGATGGGATTTTGAGGTGGTATTGTTTATTTTACTGTCTTTCTCAGAATTCAAACTAAACATCATCGTACATGATTCATTTGCTACAGGACCCAATCTAGGGCAAGTGGGATTCTGCTTCTATTCTGCAGGATTTTAATCTCAACACTTGCACTCCACTAGGGCATAGGGACAGTCTTTCTCCACTGGGTTGTTTTTTAAGTTTTCATTTAGCCAGTCTTTCTGGGTTCGTTCTTCCTCGTGTTAAACTGTCACGTCCCCCCAAGACCAAACATCCAATCTTCCGTGTTTCATTTTTATCATTTTTCTAGGCAAATCGCTCATGTGTTACCCTAATGTAACAGCGAACCGCGCTAGTTGCTCATTAGGCTCGCTCAACTCCTGCGACCATGACAACATGCAACAGCACCATCCCGCTCATATTAGGTCATTTTTAGGCTCAGTTTTGACTTTGTGGTCCTGTCAATTTTTTCTGATTTCTTTATGCTTTGAAGGCTCTTCTTCATCGTGTTCATCCAGTCCTCTGCTGTTCACCTTTACTGCTTTGTCTTCAGCCTTGTGGCTTCAGCAAGCTTCATGTGTTTAGGCCTCCCATGGGAGTTTCTGCCTTTTTTCTTTTCCCGTCAACTTTTTTTTCTTTTGTATCTAATTTCAATGGGATTCCATCGGACTGCTGGTCGAGTGATTTTCTCTCGCTCAAGCCACTGAGTTTCCAAGCGATATTTACTTGCATGTTTTTAAGTCTTTTCTTTATTTTTCTTCGTTTAGGATTTTCTGGGTTGTCGATTTGAGTCTGAATGTACTAACTGAGTGAACTTGTTTTTTTTAAGCTCTCTCTTTGTCATTTCTCGAATTGATGTTTTCATTAGTTTTTCATTCATTTAGTGCACTTGCTCTAATATATTGAAAAATACAAAAAACAAAATATGTTGCATTTTGGTTGGCAAAGTGAAAATTGAAAGCTCTTTCGCATTACTATCATTATATAATTCTAGAGAAAAAGTTTTCTAGTTTCATTAGCTTGCATTGGAAATACTAGTGGATGTTTTTGTGTGTTCATTTTTTTGTCATTTGAAAGCTCTCAACTCTCTCGTAGATAGCTCTTCATTGAACAAAATGATATTTTGTGGCATGTAGTTTGCATCTAGAGTTTTTATGAGATCCAACATTTGATAGGGCCTTGAAATCGAAACGTAAATTGAAGATCAACTTTTAAATTTACTGAATTAACCTAAGGCAAAATTGGAACTTAACGGAACATTTAGTAGTCTAAGGTAGAGACGTGTTACGGCGTCTTTAAGCCTAGTAGTTGTCGCTCGCCATCTGGTTTTAGACAGCGCTAGTATGGACTTGTTCTCCCCATACCATTGCATATATAAAGGGAGACCCCATTAGGTTGAAAATCCTTTATCTATAGGAAGTCGAGCCTGCTACCTTTTACCCGTGATACACTGGACATAGCATTCGGGGAGATTACCTGCACGTACGTTAAGTCCTTGGTTGATTTCTATTTCATTTTTACCAATGTGTATAGGGAAGTTCATGGATATCTAGTACACCCATTTACCTAGATTACCAGAGCAGTCATTTTGATCTTTACTGACTCCATAAATTTGAAAAGATCATCGATCACTTGTCCTTTCATGCTTGTTTCACCCTGAAAGTGATAGAGTCACCTTTCGCCTATTTCTCGACTCTTAAAATATGAGACGGCAGAGTTTTGTTTCAATGTTTTAAAAATTAACTTCCCACGAAATATTCTTGGTTAAAGTTAGTTTCCTTAGGGTGTTTTTTTGAGTTGTTTCTGATGGAAACGATTCCGGAGTTCACTAACCAGTGAATCCCTTCTGAAGGGAATCCCGGTCCTTGTCCTGCTTTTGGAAATGTTGGTGCTCCTTATATGGAAACGTTGTTCCTGCCTAGTTTAACTGTTGGATTGCCTGTATGGTTATTTTCAACCTCGGTGGTCTCGAGTGTTCCGTCCACTGTACAGCCATCTCCTCCACCTAAACAACATCATGTTGCTTCTAAAGTGGACCTCTCCCCTTCTTCACCTATTTCTTCGTCCTCCTCTTCTACTTCGCCTAGTGAAAGTATGGATTCTAGTAACCAGGTGGCTAAGAAGAAGAAGAATAAGACAAAGAAGAATAAGTTAGATAAGCGAGAGGCTAAGGCTGCAGCTACTGCACTTAAGAAATCCTCCATTGCAGAACTATCCATGCTTCCACGGAAATTAAAACTCCCTTGCATGCTCTGCAAAGGTAACCATCTGCTTCGATATTTCCCTGGCATTCCCAAGGTACTTGATGCGTGGTTTGACGGCTGTTCACCGTTGCTTTTGACTTTTGGAAGTCATATTGATAACACATCTTCGACAAGCTCTCGTAAGACTCATAAAAAACAGGGCAAGATTACCAATCCCTGTAAGTTGTGTGAAGGGCATCATCCCATTCACTTTTTTCCATACATGGATGAAGCCAAAAGAGTGTTGGACAACCCTACTGTTTCTGCACCCTGCCTTCCTGCTGGTTACCAGAAACTTTCTTCGATTCCTCTGCTAGTTGATTCCACGATCGGTCAAGAGTCATCCTTGCTCGATCTCGCTCCCCCTGAAATTCAAGTTCAGGAATCTGTTCCCGACCAACCATTGGCCAAGGAATCGGTCAACTTGATCCTGCCTATGGTTCATCAGGTCTTTTCCGTCGAAAGTGGATCCCATCCCCCTCACATTCCTCTTGTTTCTTCAGATTCTTCGGACTGGGAGAAAGATTCTTCCGTCCCTGTAGTCCAAGAAACTGCTCCTCCTACTCCCATGATGGACGTCTCAGAGGAGGCTCCTCTTGCTCTAGTAACACCGAGGGACAACCATCTCAGTTCGATGTTATCCCCTCCAAGTATTTTGGTTGCTTCCTTCGATTGGAGTCGATTTTCAGGATACTGCCTTCCTTCTTATGTGCCCTTCGAGATAATGGTACAAACCTTTGATCTGGTCGTACCCAGCACTATAATAGATGAAGGTGCATCTGTTAGTATTATGTCTTCAACTACTTGGCAAGATTTTGGTTCTCCACTGCTTATGCCTATTAGCCAAAATCTGTTGGCTTTTAACAGAGGAACCAGTGAACCGTTAGGGATCCTTCCGAAGTTGCCTATGACTCTGGGAGGGAAAACCGTCCATATGGACGTGATGGTTGTTCCAGGCCCCTTGGATTTCAATTTACTCTTGGGGTGTGACTATACTTATGTCATGGGTGCTCTTGTCTCTTCCCTCTTTCGTGTGATTTTTTTTCCACACAAAGTTCGGATCATGACCATCGATCAGCTTTCATTCTTTGGTCCTAACATGACATCTGGTCCACCATCATCCCTTCCGAGTATTTATCCGCTGATTGTATCTTCCCCGCCGCAAGTTAATTATGTGGCTACCTATCCCATGCCCACATTCAGTGATAGTGTCATTATGCATCAAGTGCTGGGGGCATTGGGTCCTGATTTCCAACATGTTTTTCTCCCATCCAGTGCGGAACTCTTGGAAGCCATGACTTCTTGTTCATCATGATGAGTTCTGGTCAGAGCAAGGTTCCTTATCTTGTATCAAGCTCCTTAAAATATGAAACAAGGTTCTTGGAGCATAGTTCATTTTCTTGTGTCAAGCTCCTTAAAAAATGCAACAAGGTGTTCTGAGGATAGTTCTTATAATGTTTCAACCTCGTTAAAACAATGAAACATGTTCCTATTCAATTCGAGTCTTTGCTTAGATCTCGTAAAATCCCAGTCGAGTCTTTCTCAGATCTCGTAATTTGAACCTTCACTCCATCTGCCTATAGACTGAAGCTTGGGGGGCATGTACCTTGAATTGAGTCACCATACTGGGGGCATGCTTACTTTTTCAAGCATATTTTGTTTCTGTTTCAAGCTTGTGTAAAAATGAAACCGGTTTCAAGCATAGTTTATCTTTGTTTCAAGCTTGTGTAAAAATGAAACCAACTTCAAGCAAAGTTTCTTGATTTCAAGCTTGTGTAAAAATGAAACCATTCCCATTTTACCTCTTGTGATTTCCATTTTATCAGCCTGTTTTTGCCAGATGAGCCTTGGTTTTCTCACTCCATCGTCACTATCTGCTTGGCCGATCATATGCCTTCACTTGATTGTTTCACCCAATCCTGAGGAGCCGATGCAATGAGTGGTCTTGTTAGCCAGCCTCTTAACCTTTACTTTTTCTGAGCAGTTCCACCATTACCGGAACCAATAGCTACCCTTAATACCACTTGTTCCTCTAGGAGGAGTCATCCTTCAGCTCTTTTCTGACTCTCGAAAATTGAAAAGATTTCTGAGACTCTTGTCATTTTGAACTCATTAAATGGCTGTGAAATGATATCTACCCAATATACATTTAACCCTTTTTCGGGCTGGGATGGATTGTTTACGAAAAAGGAATACCCTAGCCTATCGTGACTAGGAGGTTTTCTTAGACACAATTTTCTACCTTTTTGGATCTGAGGGACTATTTACGAAAAGGGACTGCTGGAGTTTTCTTTTCCGCCTTCTTTTCAGACTCTCTAAATATGAAAATGTGTTGAGTTCTTCCTTTGTTAGACTCATTAAACCTAAATGACATCGGACTCCGTCGCAATGACGTTACTCGATTTCCTCCTTCCTAGGGCTCGTAAAATGTACTAGGTTGGATTTGTTCAAAGGACGAACTTATGTCACAAGCACATGCTATCCCCTTCAAGCTTGTTTTCAAAAATAATTGGGGTACTCGCCAGAAATGGTGGGGGGGAATGGAACCGGTATTATAGTAGTGTCGGCAGCTCTTGAACATGGCACTTGTCTACATTCCTGTTGGGTTGGGGACATCTCATCTCTTTATCTACTTACCTTCATTGGTTTGGGTAATCTCTTTTGACCACTCATCTGCTTTTTTCCGCATCACCATGACCTCAGATCCCTTGATGTCAAATACTGCAAAATCCAATGTCGTGCCGCCGATATTTTCAAGAGAAGTTGGCCTCTGTAGTTGTCAACCTCCCTCTGATTCTCTGTTGGTCTTGATTCACAAATATTATGTTCCTCTGTCTCGTGTCGATGATGTGGGAAACATTATGGCCCACCTTCGATCAAGGTCACTTCCTGTCGACTTCAACTCATTATCCAGGAAGCTAATCTAGAGACTCCCTTCAGGTACCTTGGAGCCTGCATGCCTCAATGGCAGGTTATTTGCATTCGACGCAAGGTTTCCATTATTGGCCTTCGATCAGATGATTCTGCAGATGTTCGACGTCAGCTCACTGTTCACATTCCGTAGATTTTACCTCTTGTACCTTGAGAGCCATCATCATTATTGGTGGTTTCTCTCGCGTCTGTTAACGGCTTTCATTATTGACTGGTAATCAGACGATGTTCTTACATGTTCAACTTCAGCTCACATATTCGCATGCTCGAACTTGTACTCTGTTCGGGTCGAGATGGAGCGCAAGACCCTGAATTTTGTTTGATAAACATCCAGGTTGTTGTTTCTTTGTGGATTATTATGATTTATTACATGACTCATTCGATTGGATGGTTGCGACCATACCTGAGTCTACTTTTCGATCCTTATTTACCGGATGGATGCGTCCATACCTTGGATCCTAGTTTTTTATACACTCTATTATGGATGGTTGCGCCCATACCACAGATCATGTATCAGAGATATCAGTTGTATTTGTATTCGCAGGTTTTCCGACAGTAGTGTTTTCAGTTGGGTGCGTTCTCATAAAGCCTTTAACCCCTCCCTCTCTCTCGGACCTCATGCTTTAGGGGGCATTTGTTACACAGCATTTTTTCACCGTCCCTGCAATCCCTCATCCCATACATTGGAGGACTATTCCTGTGACCTGTGAACAATAAAATGTCCTAAAAATACCTTAATGGCATCCTTCTGCATAAGGGAAAGAATTTTCCTGAAGAACATTTCCTCTGGAAAACCCTAAAAAACCATGTTTTGGCATTGGCGCAAGTAGCCAGTTCATCCCTCACACCAATGGGGAAAAAGCACCATAGTGGGCGTGCCAGCTGGTGCTCTGTCCCTGTGTCTCGCTCACGCCAAGCCTATTAAGGAATGTTTTTTAAAAATAAATGGCGGAAGCTTGATTCTAACAAACTCATAATGAATCATCAGAAAGAAGTAGGGTTTTTTTCCTCTGGATCTCCCTGATTAGGAAGTGGTTTTCCACCTCTCATGGAACCTTCCTAAGAGATAGGGCTTTGTCCCATGATTATAGGGATCCCAACCTCTCTTCCTCCTTCTATAAAATCCTTCCCTCTCCATTTACAAGGGATCTGAACGCTTGGAAGCTGAACATTTGGGAAGGAAACTATAGCCAAGGAGAACCCCGTAAGAGAGAGAGCCTTGTCCAAATCCCCGACAGGCTTTGTTGAGACGCGCCCCGCTGCAAGCCTCGTCGAAGGAAGATCATAGCGTCAGAGCACTTGGATGTAATCTCCCTTTTTGTCATCTATAATATAAGCAACTCTTATTTTGTTTCCATTCATGTGTCTACTCTCTTATGTAATGCAATGAATTAAATCTTCTCTTACTGATATATAGTTACATGCTTTAAGTTTTACGTTGTATGTCATCATTTCTCTGCATGTGTACGGGTGTCCGGACGTGGCGAACGAAAGGATTGTGATCTGTCGAGCTAGGGATGAGGAGCACCGCTTCTTCCTCAACAATAACAGCGTGGGATTTGAGGTAGGCTACTTATCGCGATCTTTGTCTTTCTTGTAACTAGGAACCAATGTCATTGTGTGATTCGATTGTTTCTAGACCCAATCTAGAGCTATTGGGATCGCCTCTATCCGTAGAGGGGATTTACCTCCTCAACAGCTTTGGTTGAGGAATATTATCCAAATTATAAACCTCGAACCACTACATACATGTGCCTCATCCCTTGGTACATGGAACTAATCTCCTTTTCTTAAGCATCATATCCCTTGAGAAGAGGAACTAAAAACCTCCTCATCCTTCCTATAAATTCATCAGAGGAGTAAAGGAATGGGAGACTGGGATTTTTAAACTCATGTTGTTGGTTTTGTGTCTGAAGAGCTTGTCATCAAGGGAAGGAAAGGATACCATTCAAATATGCTTGTGACATCGAGGCAACTAGGTTTTAATATTTTTTTCCCTTTGAATTTAATATAAAGTCAATTGTTCTTTCCTAATTGTGTCTATTTCGATGTTATTTTGGGGATTCCTTGATCACTCACATGGTTTATAGCTGATTATTGATTCATTTATATGGTGTATGCTATATTAAGTATTTCATTTACCTTTTCAAGATTCGTTGATCCCTTTGAATTTTTTGTCTATGCAGATCTCTTTTGGAGCGTCATGGAGAAGTTGTGCAAAGCATTCGGAAAGCCTCTAAGGAATTGAGGGAAAGCTGGATGTGGAAAGCGCTGAAAGGATTCTACAAGAAATTCGTTAATAGGTAAGTGATCATTCACATACTACATGTCTCATGTTTTGGTTATAGGCTAAGGAAAGAGATATTTTTTTTGTCTGTTTGTTTCTAGTTTTCCTTTAGGATTCTAGGGAGATCGCTTATGTCCGTAGAATGGATTTATCCGTGTAACAATATTGCCCAACCTGTAGCACTCTGGGGCTAAAAAACCAATTCACTCCACCTCACTCCTGGAGGGATGTCTACTATCATGGCAAAGGATTCCTCCAACCTGTAGGACAACTTATCGATCTTCGCGAAAGCATCCTACTGGTCTTGCTTCTCCTCCTTGTCACTTTTTCTTAGAGGACATTGAGTGTTGTAGTGGAATAGACTTCCACGCCTAAATAAATTGACCTTAAAAAGGTCCTTCTTCTTCCTATATTGCTCCTGCTTCCCTTTTGATGTGAGGGCCACATTCTCCTCTTCCTTCACCGCTTTCGTCCCACTGTTGTTGCTACTGACACTGATGTTGTTCTTCACCAAATCTTGCCTCATCTCCTCCTGTTGCAAATCAACCCACATTTTTTCCCACTCTAAAAACTTGTCTCTACCCAAAATAATTTGTACAAATACCTTCCCGTCCTCATAAACATTGTTGACAGCTAATTGCATCAATTTTGTAGGTTGGTGCGTTGACCCTACAGATGACAGTTGATCTCGAACATCTTGAAGCCTAGTGAGGAAGAGGTCTATGCACTCCACCTTCTGCACACGAGTACATATCATCTTCTCCTCTATATACATCTTCCACTTCTCGGAAGATCCCTGGTATAGTGTGGCGAGAGCATCCCACATTTTCTTGGCAATTTATTTGTCAGCTATATGTGATAATACATGATCTTGAACCCCATCAAGAATAAATTTATTCGCCTTTTCTATATCCTTAGTGTATGTTTTCAGCTGATCTAGATCTGTGGGAACAACCACCATGTTATCGATGTATGCCTTGAGATCATACTCATCTATAAGACAAGAAATAATTTCCTTCCATATCACATAGTTGGATGCTCCGCCCAACCAATCCTTATCTCTCAACCCTGTTGATGTCATTCTAGAAAAATAAGTCAAAATCCTCCTCTTATCTTCTACTCCGTTGTTGTTGAGCTCTACGCACTCCCTGCTTGAGTGAGTAAATCTTCTCATAATTACTATTGATCTACTATGATAAAATGAACTTCTGAAGCTATAAGTCCCCTGAGGAAAATTTCCCTCAATGTGTGTTATTTCCTCCTCCTAACGTTATTTTGCACTAGCAACTACTGCAAAATATTGCGTCTAGCTGGAGATCTGCTCTGCAAGGAAAAATATTGTTGCTCCCTTTGCCTCTGGTAATATTCGATCTAGAGAAATTTAATTTATTTGTCGCTCTCTAAAAGAAATTAATTTTTCCTAAAAAATTGACCCTCTTGGCCAAAAGGATTTGTGCTGCCTCTGGTTTTTGAAAAGCTACTTATGTAATGCTACAAAGCTACTCTTCATTTATGCTACTGAGCTCTCCGGCTTTCTATCTATGCTCTGATACCATGTGAAAATTTTGGAATCCCGAATCCTATTACAAAAACGGATAATATTTCTTCTATTTGTTAAATTAATTAAATAAATTATTTGTTGTGTTATGGAAAATATCGAAACATATACAGTGTAGCTTTCACAAAACAAATATTGCGGAAGAGAAATAAACGTTGGAAGAATAGATGTGCACAAAAAATATGACACTATTATTTTTGGACTAAGTCCCCAGAAAAACCCAACTCGGGAAAACCGGTGCAGTGGTTGAGGATTTTGATATTATGCAGTAGTGAAATCTGAGTACAATCTATGGATGCTTAATCTACAAATCCAAAATAGAGAATGACTGGCAATAAAAACTAGTGAGAAATTTTCTTACTTCATAGGCGATCTGAGACTGACCTCAGCTTGAAATGAGTTTCTCCTTTCTCCCTCTGCACAGTCACTACGTCATCCTACGTAGTTACTACATCCCACAAGCTTGGAACAGTGTCTCCTCTTGTTGTCTATGTTCTTGTTGTCTGGACGACTGGTGGTCTTTGCCTCTGGACTCTCTGCCCAACTTTTGGATCAGAATATCTTATGCTCCCTAGAAAATATGGACTCTCCTCACAAATATTTGTGCTTCCTCTCTATGGAAATCACTGCCTCTTTGGAATGTTCTCACCGGAACTATAAAATATTCCTCCGACATCACTATCTTTTCCCCTCTATCAGTGCTTCGACTTACTGAATCACCTCCGACAACCGAATGCTACTACTCTAGAGATCGATTTCCCAACAAATCAAATACTCAATTGATTTGGTGTATCTTCTCCAAGCCCCATCGACTTCTTCTTACAATCCTCCGTTGAGACTTAAACAACCATGATTAAATCTTAATCGATGGCTAGGATTAACTAGAAATCGATCCATGCATTTTTCTAGAAAATTATCACCATCAATTAATTAATTCCTTTTAATTAATCATATTTCATAAGTTTAGACTTAGGAAATATTAAAAACTTACTAATTAACTTAATTAAGTCGTCTCTAGGTGGAATTTCCAGAAACGATTTTTGGTTATTGGAGAATACATGTATTCTAGCCTCTCTTCCAAATCTTGTGACTAGAACACATCAGATGCTACAGAAAATAACATAAGGGTGGTGCTAGGGAATGTTGGATCATGCACACGGCGTTGGATCATATGTTCAGTAGCAACTAGTAAATAGGGTGTTGGAGCATCAGTCAAGTTAGAGCTTGAAAACTAGGGCATTGGAGCATCCTTTCGGTTGTAGCTAGTTAACAGGGTGTAGGATCATGTTACAGGTTGGAGCTTGTAAATCATGGGGTTGTATCCTCCTTCAATTGGAGATGAAAACTTGATTTAAATATTTTGAAGACAAATATTAAGAATAATTCAGTGTTCTTTGTCTCGAAGGGGTTTCCACCTAAAAATATTTGCATCTACTATCTTGATATGTGTGCATTGTTGAATGGTGTTCATAATGTTGATTCACATTTTATATGATACTAATAAAAATAATGCTTTGAAAAGTTAAAAGTATACCAAATGATAAGAAATATTTATTCACCCCCTTCTTAGTATTTCCAACACTTATTCCATTGCATAGGTAATTCAAATGTATCATGTTGTTCCATATACACCACAAAAAATGGTGTTTCTGAAAGAAATAATTGTACATTAAAAGAAATGTCTAATTGCATGATTCAATCTAAGGGATTAAACTTCATTATTGGACATAAGCAATCAACTGCAAAAATTACATAGTAAATCAAACTCCCACAAAGGCTTTTGTCAATATAACATTAGAAGAAGTATGGAGAAAATTGGTAGTATCGCATGGGATCACATTCGTGATGAAAAAAAGGAAATCCTTACAGGCTAAATGTGAGAGGTGTATTTTTTTTGTATATTTTGAAGATGTAAAAGGTTATAGACTTCTTCAACCTCATTCCAACGAAATAATCATTAGAAGAGATGTTAAATTTAATGAAAACATTTTGGCTTGCGAGCCTAATTTGGCGGTTGTGCTCTCTTAGGCCTGTGAGGCATCTTTGGCATATGTGCCACCTTCTCTTCCTATTCAATTTTATTCTTCAAATGATGACACTATGCATGAAAATCCACCTCCGCCTACTCACATTCCTCTAAATGATTCATTAAACATGAACTTTCACCAACACCATAGCTTTCCAAATGGGTACGTTCAACATGTGAAGCAGTCGGTGACCATGTCGGTCATCCTACAAATCAATGTTGTACTTATTCATTGTTCCAGCGATCCTACTCATTTTTTGATCAAGTTTCAAATACTCATAATACATAAACATCTGCAAACTCTTTAGGCCATCCAAATCGGTAAAAAATAATGAATAAATAATATTGTTCCTTGATATAAAACTATACTTGGGAACTCACACCTCTTCAAAAAGGAAGAAAACTTGTCAGATGTAAATGGAAATACAAAATAAAGTATGCATCAGATGTAAATGTTGAAAGATGTAAGGCTCGATCAGTTGTTAAGGAATTCTCTCAAGTTGAAGGGATTGACTACAATGAAACATTTTATTTGGTTTCCAAATGAATTACATCTATCTTGTTCTAACACTTGTTGCCTCACACAGATGTGAGTTCCATCAGATGGATGTTAAATATACCTTCTTGCATGGGTATCTACAAGAACAAATCTGCATGTAATAACCTCTTGGATATCTTCAAAGTGACTCCAGCCTTATTTGTCATCTAAAAAAATATCTTTGTGGTCTTAAATATATCCTTGATCTTGGTATGAAAAAATGAATAACATTGTTCTTGAAGTTAGCTTCTCTATATGTCATTTTGACCCAACTATCTACTCCAAAAAAGTAGGAATTGATCTCATAATCCTTGTTCTTTATGTTAATAACCTTATCCTCACTAATAGTGACTCTAAACTTTTAACCTGTGTGAATTTGGTCCTTAAGAAGAAGTTTGAAATGAAAAAAATAGGATATTTTCATTATTTCCTTAGCTTCCAAGTATTTCAAACCAAGGAAGGAATTTCTCCTTCCCAATCTAAGTATACATGTGACCTTATTCACCATTTTCACATGAAAGATTGTAAACCAACCCCTTCTCCTTGTCAGTTTGGATTCAAACTTGTTTCCATATACACTAAACCTGAACTTGATGCCACTTTGTACAATCAGTTATATGGTATCCTCTTATATTTGACTCGTTTATGTCCTAATATTTCCTTTGTTATTAGTATTTTTTCCTAGTATATGCAAATACCACATGAAAGTCATTGGAAAGCAATAAAAAGTATACTTAGACATTAGAAACAAAAAAAAAGGATAATTCAATATATTTGAGGTACAATTCAGTTTGCGATATATTAGAGTTCATGGCAGTCTCCATTGTTGGTTGGTTTCGTTAATTCTGATTGGGATAACAACCCTGATGATAGGAATTCTACTACAAGTGATTTTTTAAGTCTTTTTTTTATACTTGTCACTTATGCTTGTAAAAAGAATAAGGTTGTTACTCTTTCTTTAGTAGAAGTAGAGTATCAAGCAGTATTTAATGCAATTCAAGAAGTCTTGTGCCTTCGATAGATCCTTTCAAATTTTGGATTCCAACAACATCATCAACCACCCTCTGGTGCAAAAATCAGAGCACCAGAAATTCCATCAAAGATCCATTTAAAAATCAGCATAGAAAACACAATGAGATACAAATGCACTTCCTCGGAAAACTCATTCATGATAGAATTATTGAAGTGCAATTTTTTCCTAATGATGATCACACTGCTAGAATTTTTAAAAAGTCTCTTCATTAAGCGAAGTTTACTAAACTTTGATCTATGTTAGGAGTTCAAGAAGTTTTCATGAAGGTAGGATAGGCTCTAATGCGTCCTTCCTTCTCTTATTATGTCACCTTTGCAAATCATTCAATCATGTCCTAAGTTGTTATTAAGGGGGGGATGTTAGGATATTTAGACATTCAAGAGTTAGTTAAGTTCAACTTGGTCCAATTTGTCTATTGGGTAAAAGTGTTTTTCCTAGTGTGTTTATTTATTACGCATTAGTTTCATTGTAATATGATATCCACAATGTATTTTAGACATAGTGTGATATGACGGCTCATATTCTCCTCGATACTAACAATTATTGATCCATGGATTAACAATTGATTAGTCCATGATATCTAATTAAAGGACATGGAGTGTCATGGTTGATGATAAATTGTGAGAACCCTTTCATATAAAATATTTTATTTTGCATTAACAAAGTTACCTCAAGTGGTTGTGTTAGTTGGGGGCATGGATTGTTTCCCTCACAGACGGTTTTAAGCACAAACATATCGGCATTGTGATAATTGATATGGTTGTGTGAGGGGTTGTTGAAGGTTCTCATCCTATATGGAATGCCCTATTTACCCAAACATATTCCTTGGATCAAATTATTTATTGCCTTGGTGTTTATTTCCTCCCACAATCCATTCAATGGTTCCCATAGGTCGTATAGCCCTTTGTTTGTATAGGTGAGGCTACATATTGTTGTACTAGTTTCATGCAAACCATAGATAATATTTCTCTCTCCATATGTGATTCAATTGTTCACTATTCAATTCATCTTGCTTGGATAAGTAGGAAAGTCATAATTTGTTGTATATCAAGAACAAGCCAAATATTGTTTTAAATTTGTCGAGAAGTCCTCCATAATTACTATGTTCAAATACTATATACAACACACATTATTAATATGATATGATGAGATATGGAGAAAATTGATGTTAAAACTAATGTTATTTCATATTGCAAATCTATCTACAAGTATATTCAAACTTATTCCATCACTACTACATTTACTAATTTGTGTTTAATGGAGCATGCATGAGTTAAATTTGTAACTTTTGTGCCTCTGATAAGAGCAGATGGTGTCATTTAAAGGGCCATCCCACCCTTTGTAATTATCATTTGTCTGTCATATTTCAAACCAATCACATGACTAAACCCCCATTTCCTTATGTTGAAATTAAATAATTATGGTGTGAAAATAAAACTTATAGAATGGAAAAAACATATATTAATACAAGAAAACACTTACGACCCCATTTCCTAGTATTCCTTCAGCAAAAAAGTGAGCAAGCAAGTGACTATAGAGAAATTTCACTCTGAAATTTATTGATCACAAAAGTTACAACTAAAAGGCTTGATTAGAATATTGGAAAATATGTTATATAGAGTTCTCAAAGGATTGTGTTTTAGGGTCTTCATTTTTATTTATTTGATCATTATTGTCATTGCTAGTTGTTCAATATCCACAACTTGCACAAATAACATGCCTTGCATCTATCAAAAGAATGATACAGTTGTACAATGAAGAGGAATATATGCCTAGTGGAATTTACGTAGACAAAACTCTTTGTACAAGTTTGAGAAAGAGATTAGAAACATACTTCTGCATAGTATATGTGTTGCTAAAGAAAGTGGACTATAATTCCCTCATTTATAGATCACATGGTATCATAGAAATTTGAACCCTTGACCATGAAACATGTTAAACACCATGTTAAAACACACACATGGTGTATGAGAAAGATGAACACACACACACAAGACTCAACACACAATGAAGGATAAGCGTGAGGCTTTCTTATTTTCCATTATACAAAGATGTACATTTATAGTACAATGGTGTGACTCTTGGTTTCATATTCCAAGGTCACTTGCACTCCATTGTGACTTTTTGCATTCCACGCCTAGCCATGTAGGATTAGGTGTTCCAACATCCCCCCTTAATCCGAAGGGGTATGTGTGAGTCCAAGAAAAGAGTTGTAATACAAATCTGCAAAGTATACATGGCAGCACTTGGGCTGAATCAACTCTCTGAAATGTTGGAAAAAAGAGGTGGTTTTAGGATGACCACAAACATTGGAACGCAATACATGTTGCAGTTCCCGGAACTCTTCCAAAACTGGCAAGAAGATGAAGGCTTCTGCTAGAGGAATTGTCCCTCATATAAAAGGGAGACCTTCAACCTAAAAGAAGGGAGGTCTACTACCTGTGATGGTTTTAGGATTACCAACAACTCTGGAATGCTTGAAGCATTTCCTGGAACTCAACCAAAGCTGGAAAGAAGCTGAAGGCTTCTGCTAGAGGAAGTGTTCCTCATATATGAAAGGGATACCTTCGACCTAAAATAAGGGAGGTCTACTACCTGTGGTGGTTTTAGGTTGTCTACCAACCAAAGATGATGGTTTTAGGTTATCCACCAACCAAAGGCATGCTCATGGGCATCCGTGTCTCTGGCTACATCTCTAAATCTGGAATGACGAATTGTGGCTCAGGCTCGCTTGAATTGTTGTGTCTCTGGCTAAAACTCTGAACATGGAATGAGAGATTGTGGCTTAGGCTCGCTTGATCTAACGTCGAAGCTTGTACATGACCACCATTTTCCCCCCTGTCAGGGACAAGGTGAGATGATGGCGAAAACTCAACTGCAAGTTTGCTCAATATCCGTGAACAAGTTCTAACATGTGTCGTAAACATATTCTTGGCTGCTGATGCCCATTGCCAAGAAGCGATCCATCCAAGATGAATCTTGGTTCTTGCAGGAGGCTTGTGTCTGAAGCATCTGTCTGAAGAATGGGTGTGCCGACCACAGTGCTTGCATGAATGAAGATCAAAACAGTGATCTTTCATATGGCCAACTCGATCACAGTGTTGGCATTTCACAATCTGTTGTCATGGAAGTGGAGCATGATCTGGAACAGCTGCAGGTGAACTGTCATACAGGAATCCGACACTCTGAAATATGATGGGCTTGGTGTAGTCTGGAATATGAAAGGACACATCCTTGTCATATCCAAGACCAATTCGCTGCTTGTTGTGGACAAGCTCTTCCCAAGGTCTGATGATGGGCTTGAGAAGTGCAGGTTGAACTGTTGCATCTGCATGTAAATCTGCTCTAGTACAAGGAACTGAATGGGAATCATCTGAAACTTTATCTTCTTTCTTCTGATGAGAGTCCTTCACAATCTTCTAAATAGAAACAGGTTCAGAATGGTGATTCTTTTTCTGAAGTTCGTCTTGTTGGAGCTGAGATTCCAACTGCAAAAACTCAATCTTTTCATGGGCATCTAGTAAACAACTCTGAATGTTACAAAGAGCATCCTTGCTCATTTTTATCATATCATGAACATTTGAATGAATGAGGTTATTCAAAAACACTAATGCCTCATTGATTTTAGCCATTTCAACAACTTAGGCTCAAAAATGAAAGGGTGTCGGCTTCAACCGAAAATGCACCCGTTTACAATGTGATTCAACAACAAGTACAAATGACTCTAAAGAATTTCCAACTATGGAAATCTCAAAGTACAAAATCTGCTCCTCAAATGATGGAGAGCAATCAACAATTTTTCAATTCAAATTCACTGATTCCAACTATGAAATGAAGAGGCAATATAATGTCAGTTCAATACAATATCACTGCAAAATATTTGTATGAATGTGCAGTAAAAACCACTGTGCAAAAGGTCCTTGGGGCAGCTGATTTCTCTTCTTCAAGGAGCTATTTGACAACTCGTCTTCACATCAATTTCTTCATAAACTCACCCTTCAAATCAATGCCACAAATCACAATGCAAATCTGCAATTTTCTCTATGTATTTAGTCCATCTGCTCACATGTCATTTCCTTCATTTCTGCTTTTCATACTCTTTCAGTGCTCTTCCTCTCTTCCTCTCTCTCTGCTAATTTTTTTTTTAATTAAAAATTAATTAAAAAATAAATTAATTGGGATTAATTAGAAAATGGGAATGAAGGAATGTAGTAAATATGGAGGAGGGAGATTTTTATTAACAAAAGAAATTAATTTAATAGGAGAAGTATTATATAAAAGGGGCGAATATTAAAAATGGAGAACGTATTAATGGTGGGAATTTAAAAATGGGAGAGGTATTAATTTAAAATGGAATTAAAAAAGGATTATAAAAATGGGAATGTCGGAACCAATTTAAAAAGGGAGGAGATTTATTAAAAGGGGGGGAGACTTATAAAATTAAAATTAAAAAGAAAGGGAAAGAAATTTTATAATGGGGGAAGGGGATATTTCAAAGGTCGAATTTTAAATTAGAACAGGAAAGGGGGTATTATATGGGGGGAGGGGTGCGTATATTAAAAACAAATTTTAAAAAATTAAAATTTTAAAAGGAATGTCGTGGGGAGTGTTAAGGCTAGGCGTAGGTAGAATGAGGGTGGAGTGAAGAGGGCGTGGGAAATGTGAGTTGGAGTGGGTAAGGCGGAGGGGAAGGGTCGGGTAGCACCGTGAGGGAGGTGTGAGCCGTGAGGTGAGTTGAATAGAGCGCTGGAGTATTGTAAGGGGGATGGGGATGGCGCACAGGCCGTAAAAAAAATCGCATAGGGGAGCGGCGTTTGATGGGAGGTGAGTGCGTAGGGAGGGAAATCGTTGGGAGGTGAGTGTGAAGTGAAAGCGTTGTAAGGAAGCGTAGGGTAATGGGATAGCACAGTGTGTAAGGAGCATACTGCAGGTGCAGTGAGGGGTGAGCTGTGAGATGTGAGAGTTAGAGCGACTGGAAGGAGAGCCAAGAGGCCTGGTGCTTGGAAAAAAAAAAAAATTTAAATGTTAAAACAGCAGAGTATGAAAGAGCAGAGTATTTTTTCTTCCAGCAGCAGATATTGGATAGATGCAGAATTCTCCAGAAATTTCAGCAGTAAAACCCAGAGATTTTAAAACAGCAACAGATTTTTCCAGATATTGCAGAGAAAACTCATAAATTTTTCTTCAAAAACCCAGAACTTTTCTTCAAAAAATTGCAGAGGACCATATAGCAACAGAAAGTGCAGAAATGAGGGCAACTTCAGAATAGTCTTCAAAACAGGAGATTTTTTAAAATATACAGCAATCTACTCCATTGCAGAATTTAACAGTATTCAGAAACCTAGAAACTTGCAGAGATTTTTCAGTGAAAAACTCAAAAAAAAAAAAAAAAAATCTCAGAATCCCTCTTTAAACAGTGTTCCAGCAGCTCTTGAAAATGCAGATTTTAATAAGCAGAAATTGCAGTGAAAAATTAGAATGAAAACCTTCAGATGGGCAGTGCTGCCTTTCTTCAAAACCAATGCCTGAATGTTGCCAATTTCTGAATGCTGGGATTTTGAATGCTGCTCCTCTTCAAAACCAATTCTGAATGCGGAAAAATGTCAAAATCACTGCTGCAAAAACTCTCTAAATGCTGCAAAAATGTCAAGAATTTTTTCAGATATGCACAGGCCATAAACACAATGGCTCACTCAATTTGAAGCAGGGCCAGCAATCGCCCGCTCTGATACCATGTTAAACACCATGTTGAAACACACACATGGTGTATGAGAAAGATGAACACACACACACAAGACTCAACACACAATGAAGGATAAGTGTGGCTTTATTATTTTACATTATACAAAGATGTACATTTATAGTACAATGGTGTGACTCTTGGTTTCATATTCCAAGGTCACTTGGACTCCATTGTGACTTTTTTCATTCCACACCTACCCATGTAGGATTAGGTGTTCCAACAAAACAAACTACAAAAATATTAAATAAAACAGCATGGGTTAAGGAAATAGAGAGAAATTGGAAGACTTGAGGGCCACCAATGCTCAACTTCAAAAATAGAACTAGCACTTGAAGGAACAAACCCAAATGTTCAGGTAGAGGATGGAAAATATGGAGAAGAACCTTGAGATATCTACCAAACTCTTGACATTGTTAAATAAGCAATTTTATGAGCACAAAGACTCTCACCATAGTCATGGTGACTTGGTACAAGCATAGTGCACTTGGGAGAAAATATTATTCAATTAGATAGCTAGAAAGAGGACAATATTTTTGAAGTGAAGACTCAACTACAATAAAATTTGGCATAAGAGGAGGGTGCCCTATCAAATATCCAAGAAATTTTACATAAGCACTACGAATTGAGGCCACTTTCCATTTTCATGGCAAAGGATAGCACCATGAACAAAACAATTTTTTTTAATTTATCCTTCTGTAGACATTTCTCAAATGCATATTGGGTGTTCAATTTGAAAATCATCCAAAGGCATTAGTTCCAAACTCTTAAATCATATGAGTTATGATGGAAAAGAGCTAGGGAAGAGAATGAAAGACACTATGAGGCCCTTTATAGCTACAGGATGAGTGTGGGGTGAGAAATATGGGGTAAAACCTATTAGATGAAGTCTTTTGTTTTGAAGGAAGAGAGGAAATGGACACAAAAATTAAGAGCACTTTTGTGAAGGAAAAATACATGACAAAGTTGACATGCTCATCAAAATGAAGAAAAAATAGCTAATGAAGATAACAACCAACTACAACCTCAACCTTATTTTGATGAATATCATAAGGGTAGTGATGAGAAGAGCTTGAATATTTAGTCTACACCATCACTCAAAAGAAGAGACAGGCCAAAAAATCGAGGCAAGAAGAAGAATGCAACCAGAACATCTGCCTCAAACAACACATCCCTTTCATGTCACTATAATAAGAGGAAATTCCATAGCATTATCAGCTATGGGTATTCAATGGCTTGCTCATATTTTAAGAATAAATACCATCATGAGAAATCTTGTTGGGAGAAATAATCCACTTGTCACAAGCCTGAATAGTTTCAAAATCATGTGGAGAGTAGAAATATGTTGAGAAAACCCTATAACATCAGCAAGAACTTTTTCAACCACTAAAATTTCAGAGATAATTGCAAAACAAATTGTTGGTAACTTTATCTTAAGCTTCACCCCAAAAACCAAACAACCAAGGGTGGAGTGTGGAAAATGAAGATTGTAGAAGATGAAGAACTTACTACATCTCTAGTATAAGGATGTATGGCAACAAAGGAGGAAATAGACACCAATAGGATGGATATCAATTTGATTCCAAGAAAAACCATATTCTAGTTCTTATTTTTCGCATTGCATCCAATGAACCCCTTCTTAGATATGTATTAGATAGTGATGCACATAGTTAAATGACTTTGGGGATGCCTTGGATAAATCCATGACATGCTTGCAAATATGTGCAAGCACTAGAGAATTATTTTCATATTGAGATGCAACTAATCCTAGTAAGAGAGCACATACCACAATTCATTTGTGGAATTTTTGTGTTGGAAACGTGTTGGGGTCACACTAAACACAATTCAAATTCAACTTCGCTTCATTGACTACCAAGATGGACCACCTACAATTCTGGGAGGGAGATGGGAATGAGTGTTGAGTAACCAACCTAGATCCATATTAACCACAAATTTATCAAACGTCACGAAGGATAAAATATCTTGAGATGAAAACCTCTTTTAAAGTGAAAATGGATTTGATCCCTCTTGGTGCTTGATAGATCCGGGGATAAGATGCATCTAGGCTGGTTTTTATATACACACATATCATATCTAGGCTAGATCCATATCTCTCTCTCTCTCTCTCTCTCTCTCTCTCTCTACTCTTTCCATCACTCTCTTTCCATCTCCCCCTTGTCACCCTCTCTTTATATCCACCTTTCTCTCTTTATTAATTTCTTCTTCCCTCCCTCTCTCCCCCTCAAACTCCATCTCTCTCCCCCTTCATCACTCCTCCCTCCCAATCCCTCTCTCTTTTCCTTCCTCTCTTTTCCTTTCTCTCCCATCTCCCTCTCTCTCTCTCTCCTCCCCATCACTCTCTCTATATATTTTCCATCCACTCTACCACTATCTCCCTCTATGTCTCCTCTCTCTCCCCTTATCTCCCCCCTCCATCTCCATATCTCGCTCTATCTTTCCCTTCTCTCCATCTCTCTCTCCTCTCCTTATCTCTTCCCTCCTCTCCTCTCCCACTAATTGTATCTCAATATCTCCATTGTCACTCCCTATCTATCTCCACCTTGATCTCTCTATGTATGTGTTCTTACCTCTCTCTCTCCCTCCCTCTCTCCTTATCTCTCTCAAGTCCTCTCTCTTCCTTCCTCTCTCTCCATCTCTCTCCCACCTCCCTCTATCTCTCCCCCCCCATCTCTCTATCTCTACCCTCAAACTTTTGTCATTATCTCCTTCCCTCTCTCCTTCTCTCTCTCTCCCTCTCTCCCCCCTCCATCTCTATGTCTCCCTCTCTCTCCTCTCCTCTCTCTCATACTCCTTATCTCTCTCCCCTCTTTCTCCCCTCCATCCCTATGTCTCCCTCCCTCTCTTCATTTTCTCTCCACCTCTCTCCATCTCTCCCCTGTCACTCCCTTTGTCTATACTTCTATCTCTTTATGTCTTTATTCTTCCCTCCCTCGCTCTCACCCTCCAAATCCATATCTCTATCCCTTCCCTCCTCTCTCTTCATTCCTCTCTATCCCTCTCTTACACCTCATTATATATCTCATCCCTCCCCTCCTCTCTTTCTCCATTCCTCTCTATCCCTCTCTCTTTATCTCCTTCCCATCACTCTCTCTCTCTTTGTCCTCTAGCTCTATCACTATCTCCCTCCCTCTCTCCTTAACTCTCTCTCAACATATGATGGAGAATTTTCACTCTATGTAATCAATGTTATTGGTCCATGGTATTGTTACAAAACTTGTTCAGAAGTTAATAATATCCATGGTAAAGTGGGGGTGGATATCCATGGTTAAGAAATTTTTTATATTGTAATTTTATTTTAAGTATTAATTTGTATGTGCTTATTAATCAAATTTAAATCTGATTATGGAATCATTATTAGTCCCTACCAAGGCAAGACTCTAACAATCTATTTTTTTTTCGATCACTTTTAGTTTAGAATTGAAAAATGAAAATTATAATGTTTAACTTTGAAAAATAAATATTTATTTTTCACTATTATTATTATAAATAAAAAAAAAAAATGATTGGACCATAACTTGAAGGTCTTATTGCATCCTTTGCACAATACAATGTCATGTGGATAGCTTCCTTACATATTTTATGCCATAAATTATTGGTATGGTTGAAATACTCATGCATGATTTTTAGGTACTTGTGTAGTTATTATTTATTCTCAAGCCTTGCAAGAAAACCATCCGAAAATAAAATAATTGAAAATAACTTATACACAAGTAAATAACATATCTACCATCAATCACTTCCCGCCATAATTTAAACAAGTCTTTGCATAAAATATGGATAGGAATAAGATGTAAAAAATATTACTTCCCAACATTATTTATGTTTTCTTTAGAACTTATGTAGGAGTAAAATGTAAATGGTAGGCTTACTAGTGGTTACTAACCACCAAAATAATTTGGCAGGTTTACCAGTGGTTACTATCCACCAAAATTTATGCAAGTTATTTTGAGCAAGCAATTTACTTATCCACTTCACATCTCGATTTATTAATTAGTGTCAAAACAAGACTATAGGATGATCTGTATATCAACCATTATTAATTTAGCATTGACCAATGTAATTTATAATTATTTATGCAAATTTTCCTAGATTTCTAACGTGATTTGGAGGGGTTATTATTTTTATTACTTTTAACTTTTTATTATTTACTCATCCAATATTTAAATGTTTACACTACAACATCTTCACCATACTCAACTCTACATTACTTTTAACATTTTATTACTTTTTTATTAAGTCGACATATAAGTGTTAATGTTTATATTAAATGTTAAACATTTACGCCTACACATATACCCCTTATACTAAGCTGTATAGCGCCTGTGGAATAAGTTCGAAACTAAATATCATTTAAGAGTCAATGTGCAAATTTCTTCATTGTGGGAACAAGAGAACCAGTCACCTGAGCTAGAGACATAGATAGTGTTGAGAATTTAGAGGGTGGGTGATTAATTCGAATTCTCTTCTTGGTAATTACTTGTGAGGTTACTTGAGTTACTTATGTCTTCCCTTCTTTATCTTATTTACTTTTCATCAATTCAATTATCAAAATACACGAGACACAAGAATTAGGCTCCTAGAGCCAGGGAAAAAACTCTCCCTCTTGGAGAGGAAAACCCACGAGAAATACTTCTCATAGATTTTCAAATGACAAGTACCATGACCAAGAATTATACCCTTGACCTATATATGCATCCAAGACCTTGTCATTACTTTTTTGATGTCCTTCAATGTTGATCTGTCATCCCTTCACCAACTAGCATTGGTCTGCACCAACACTTCCTTCGTATACAAATGAAACTTCATTTACGTGAGATATATTTAAGTTGTAGTTATGAAGGTAAATCTCATATTTACCTTCCTACTTTCTCCCACTTTCTGACTTCTCCTTCTCTTCAGATTATCTACAAGTTTTTCACAAACCACAGTCCCAACTTTACATGAACTGAATATGAATACAAATATTACTTTTGATCAGCACTTTCACTTCAGGACAGTCCGCAAACCCTTCTCAATTTGATCTGCACTTTAACACAAAAACACTGCCCTTGAACATTGCATGTATCCAGACCATGTCACGTTGTAACCACTTCAGAATTATCCGCACTTTCTTTGATGAACAGTCTGAAACAGTCTGCACTCATGTTCTAGTTGACCGCAACACCTTATCACACTAAGATGTCACAAGGATGTATGCCTCTTCTCCAGCCTTAACTCTGTGCTAGATTATGTCCAAAATTCCGCACTGAAACTCAAAGTGATTCGAATTTTTATCTCCAAATGAACCACAGATGTATATATAGAGGCAGTTTCACTATCTTTAGGCCAACCATCCCTTTTTCTTGTAGGTTAACTTGTCTTGTTGTTGTAAGGCCGACTTTAACACATCATTTGAGCTTATCTTTCAGTGTTGTTCGAGGGTTGAATTAAGCCATTATTTCACGGTTTATTTGGCAAGGTCTTGGAGCATTTCACTAGACTAGATCCTTCATATATATGACACTTAATTATATTTATACCTAGAAGGCCAAACTCTAATAGACATAAAGAAGAAGTCTATTAACCTATAATAAAATCTTGCTCATGAAACCCATGAATCAAGTACAACAAAATGCATTTTATTATATTTGTCTTCTTATTTACATAAATACATAATTACATAGTCAATATGAAAATTGATCCTAGTTACACTTTTCAGCACTCCCTCTTAACTAGGTAGCTATTAATATAGGTACATGGTCACTTTCAAACTGAAGAATCTCATAAGAGGAATCAGATTGGTAATCACATTTGTATAGCATCATATCAACCAGCATTGTCCTAGTGTAATTCCTTGACTAACGACCCCATCTCTCAATGATACAAGGCGCTACAATGTTTGCGAGACACATGACTTATAGACACCATAGTCATTGTCTCTCCAAGGTACATACTCTACCCGGGTGTTCCAAAATTATGACCTTATTGGACTATTCTTATCTTGGGTAGCTAGCCCTCAAAGAATATCAATCCCCGACTACTCTTATCTTGAATTACCTAACTCATTCTCAAAGAGTATCAAATGTAAGATGATTACCCAATCCTCCATTCTGTCTTCCCAAGTGAAGACCAGAATGATGTGTCTATCTCTCCCTCTCAACCAGGGGGAACCTATTCCATAAGGGAATGTACTCATTCCTGTATAAGGAATGTACCTAATCTCATTCTTAGGAATCACCTAGTTTCTTCCAAGTAATAAATTGATCATCAGGCTCCCTCTCAATCAGGGACCTGTAGTAGAAATGGTGAGACACCCAGCTGCTCATGAAGAATTCCTCCCCTCGATTTCATGGATTTCTATCTTGAGGAATATTTAACTTTATCTCCATAGGGCACAGATCATCTGTCACTTTCATTCACGAGTCATGTCATATACCAGAAAGTGATTCATCTGTCTTTCTTATCTGGTCCACCTTTTATGCCATGTTGCTTTCTTCCGAAACATCTCTAAGGATCATACATCCTTTCTCATGATTATCAACCCTGCACAAATTCATCCAGATAAACATATACACGTGAACTTTTAAAACAAAAGTTACCTCAGAGATGATTTTTCACCATGACATCTTCTTGGAGGCATCGGCATCATTTATTCAGATTAACACATCTCCTAATGATATGTTTTGTCAAGGGTCTTCTTCTTTACCAGACTTCTATCAGAGTATACATATCCTCCTAGGAGATATTCTAGTCACATCTTCTTGGCTTTTGGATGATAATTTCCTCTTGGCATGGTTTCATTTCATGATCTCTTCCTTTCTGCACAATTTTCATTCCCAAGAACTTACAAATTTTCCAGTTCCTCGTTCATCTACAAGCACCTCATATTCCATATGAGGATATATATTATGTTGATTTCATCTATCAGTGCACAGAGAGATCCTCCTCCATAGATCATACTACTAAATATAGAAGTTCATTACCCGCGACCATATGACATGACTTCACAGCATCTATCTCTCAATGATATAAGGGGCTACAATGTTGGCAAGACACATGACTTATAGACACCATAGTCATTGTCTCTCCAAGGTACATACTCTACCCAGGTGTTCCAAAAGTATGACCTTATTGGACTATTCTTATCTTGGGTAGCTAGCCCTCAAAGAATATCAGTCCCCGACTACTCTTATCTTGAATTACCTAACTCGTTCTCAAAGAGTATCGAATGTCAGATGATTACCCAATCCTCCATTCTGTCTTCCCAAGTGAAGACCATAAGGATGTGTCTATCTCTCCCTCTCAACCAGGGGGGACCTATTCCATAAGGGAATGTACTCATTCTTGTATAAGGAATGTACCTAATCTTATTCTTAGGAATTACCCAGTTTCTTCCAAGTAATAAATTGATCATCAGGCTCCCTCTCAATCAGGGACCTGCAGTAGAAACGGTGAGACACCCAGCTGCTCATGAAGAATTCCTCCCCTCGATTTCATGGATTTCTATCTTGAGGAATATTTAACTTTAGCTCCATAGGGCACAGATCATCCGTCACTTTCATTCACGAGTCATGTCATATACCATAAAGTGATTCATCTATCTTTCTTATCTAGTCCACCTTTTATGCCATGTTGCTTTCTTCCGAAACATCTCTAAGGATCATACATCCTTTCTTGTGATTATCAACCCTACACAAATTCATCTAGATAAGCATATACATGTGAACTTTTAAAACAAAAGTTACCTCAGTGATGATCTTTCACCATGACATCTTCTTGGAGGCATCGGCATCATTTATTCAGATTGACACATCTCCTAATGATATGTTTTGTCAAGGGTCTTCTTCTTTACCAGACTTCTATCAGAGTCTACATATCCTCCTAGGAGATATTCTAGTCACATCTTCTTGGCTTTTGGATGATAATTTCCTCTTGACATGGTTGCATTTCATGATCTCTTCCTTTCTGCACAATTTTCATTCCCGGGAACTTACAAATTTTCCAATTCCTCGTTCATATACAAGTACCTCATATTCCATATGAGGATATATATTATGTTGATTTCATATGTCAGTGCACAGAGAGATCCTCCTCCATAGATCATACTACTAAATATAGAAGTTCATTACCCGCGACCATATGACATGACTTCACAGCATCCATTGTAAGCATATATATATATTCCTTTGATTCATCCTGTATCAATTTCTCTAGAATGAATAGCTTTATTCCCTTCTCCTACTCCATCAATATTTCATCACATCCCAGAATTTTGTAGCATAGAATTCTTGTTGAAACCATTATGCTTTATTTCTAATCAGTGAATTCATATAGAACTCCATTAGAAAATGTTAGCACCAGTTTCCATGATTATCCTTGATATTGATGATTTCCTTGCATCAATGTTGTTTATCAGTAAGGTTTCCAGGAGCTTCTCCACCAAGTGCTCTTTCCATGCTTCTATCATGATGTTTTTAATATATATTGATTCCTTCTATTTTACAATCAAAAGAAATCTCCTTGAGGATAAATATTATCATAGACATATTTCACTTTCTTCTTTCTTAGATTTCTTTGTGATCCATATTTTTGAAGAAAAGGAGGCAGAAAGCCAAAGACAAAGCAAACCATGTTGAAAGGAAGAGGCAATTGTTTTGCACTCATTGCCATAAGCAAGGTCATCTTGTAGACAAGTGTTGGAATTTGTATCCAGCAAGTCACCATGTCATTTGAAGAAGGTGGAGAAAGGGAATGGCAAGAATGGAAAAGAAGATTCCATAATTGATGTGGGCTAGTATGATTCACATGATGATGATGAAGTGCAACCAAAAGAAGCACCACTAAAAATGGTTTGTTCTTTTACATTGCATGTTGCATGTTTATGCCAAGAAGGTGATTGAAAATAGAGTAAGTTGACTCACTTTATTGTAGCAAAATTTGTTCATTTCATCTTTAAGTACATGTACATATTAATGGATTCTTGTACTTATGATTGTAATTGTGAGAGAGTTGAAGAATTGTATACATGCATGAAAATTTGTGTGTATGAATAGTGGAATTTTTATGGTTTCATTGTGCTTGAACATACATGAGTAATTGACTTGTGTTGGTCGATTGCTTTGTTGAACATGTATGTTTTCAACTTGAGTGTGTTTATTGTGTGTTGCATGTGTGTCATATCGACTTGGAAGAGTTTATTTTGGTCTCCAAATATGGAAAGGAGATGTTGACGAAGTGTTTCATGAAATTTGAAATTATATTTGTTTTGGGAAAAGGATCGTCAAGTTGATATATATGTTTATGCTTGACTTCAGAGTTAGTCTTTTAAAGAGGCATGTTTTTGTCGACTTGTGTTTGGTCGATTATTTTGACACTAAGATGTGAGATTACATGGTGATGTTCACATTATGTTAAATTAGTTGCTTTGAAGGAGCAAGAGGATATGTCATCAAGTTATGTTTCTTGCATGTGTGTTTGTGACAAGATGTCAAGAAATTTTTCAGCCATTGTAGACCATTTTATGTGGTGACGCCAAGAAGCGAAGGAGATAACGAATGCATTCTTCCAGATGTGGAATTTAGAACTATGGAGGTAAAAGAATGGTCATTTCTTTTCTTATTTTCACTAATGTTAGAAGTTATTTCTTGTAGTTCACTCATTGTGCAAAGGAGGAACAAGATTCTCAATGGGAAGATACCGGGGAATCAATTTGGTACAGCAAAAGTGTTATATCAGCAAGCAGCCAGCAAGTGTTGGATTCGGTCAGCAGCAAAGGGAGAACAATGGTTGAAAACCCAAGCTATTTGCAAGGCAAGGCAAGGCATGTAAGTGACCAAGTGGTTGTCATGACGATTTCTCTAAGTTGAATCAAGATGATAGAACTTGGGAAATAGAAGAGAGTTCAGCTCTTATGAGATAACTATATTTTGTGGGTCCAAAATCCTATTAGTGGGAAGGGGTGACTAGAATCTAGATCAGGGGCAAAAATTAGCTTAAATATGAAAGTGCTCATAATTTCACCAAACAAGATCCAAAGTGACCGTCCCATCACAAGGAATCCAACACAACTCATTTCGTTGAAAATTGACTTTGGATGAAGGAGTTATGGCCTGTTGATCGTCGTTTAGAACAGACAAATTTTAAAAAAAAATATTGCAAAACAGGTATAGTTGATGACATAGAAGTTCAGTGAGCTTGCAGATAATATTATTTTGTTTTTAGTCCAATGGGACTATGACAAGTGTCATTGTTTAATTCACCAATTTGACTTGTGAATCTTATTTAGTCCAATGGGACTATGACAAGTGTCATTGTTGAATTCACCAATTTGACATGTGAATCTTATTAATTCCACACATTTAAATAAATTCAAATTTCAAATTCATTTAAAAACCCAAAAGTCAAATTTCAAATGGAGGTTTGAATTATGGTGGAGGCATTAAACGTTTATAATTGTGGATATGCGTTGGCATATTAAATGGTGGGTTCGTTATATTAACATTAAATTTCGTTCAAACATGGAGGATTAAAATCCGTCTAAATTTAAAATTCACTTAAAAACCCAAAAGTCAAATTTCAAACCATACATTGGCAATGTTTTATATTAAATAGAGGTTTGAATTATGGTGGAGGCATTAAACGTTTATATTATGGTGGATATGCATTGGCATATTAAATGGTGGGTCTGTTATATTAACATTAAAGTTTGAACATTATGGTGGATATGCGTTGGCATATTAAATGGTGGGTCCGTTATATTAACATTAAAGTTCGTTCAAATGTGGAGGATTAAAATCATCATAGTCTTTTTAGGCAACGTTTTGGCTCAAAATCCGTCATATATTTTATCAGAATCATGTTTACAGTTGTTAAAATTTAGTATTTTGAGTGCCCTAAAGGTTTTTGATAGTGCTGAATCCATTTCCACTGTCAAAAATGGATTCCAAACACTCAAACTACCTGATTTCTTGAATTTTAGTTGCCCGGATTTTGGCAAAAAACTGCGGTCTGGGCTATTCTGTTGCCTAGGTAGACAAATGCATTAAAATCCGTTGATTATTGTACGTTTCAAAGGTTAAAGTTTGAGGCTTCATTAATGTGCAAACACGTGTTGAGGGGGTTGAGGTCGAGTTTGAACCCTTGACCTCCACCAAAATACTATGTCGCTCCAGCGACACACCACAACTCTGTATCTTGTAAAATATTGAAGCACACTTATATTTAAACGCTGATGTGTTTCTAATGGCAAGGGAGAGGCGTAAGCCAGCCCACCTCCCATGTGACCAAACAGCGAAAACCAAGAGCTAGCACATCCCACTAAGCGTGATTAATGTGTACTTATCTATAGTTAAGCACACTTATCACATTATTAATATTCAGTTAAATATGGCGAAAATTTTGGAGGAATCTCCAAATCCAGTGCCACTTCCAAATTTGGCGGAGCTAACTGGCAGTTTTCAATATTTAGAGGCAGAATCTAGGGGAAACATTAATGAGGCCTATCTTGGTCAATTTTCGGCCAATTTTTGCTCAAGGATAGTCATTCTTAGCATATTGGCATGCTAGGAATCCATTATAATGGGTTTTAGAGGCAAAGGAGCTCATCTACAGGTTTTTTTCGCACATTGAAGAATTTTGAAGCCTATGGCCACCAAGAGGGAAGGCAATGCACAGAGTTGTTTATGGCCATTTTCAATGAGTGAATAGTCAATTTTTGATGTGTTTGATGCTTTGAACACATCGGTACAGTTTATAAATTCGTTGGAGCACATATGAAGGTGTTTTTTTTTTCACTTTGGATATTAAACAAGCCCATGGCCACCAGTGTTGGAGGTCAATCCTAAAGGATCTGGTAACCAAATTCAGAGATTGGATAGTCATTTTTTGGGTTTTCGTGTCTTATAAAACCAATGAAACAGTCAGAAAATCAATTGGAGTGTAATAGGTTCTTTTAATCAGAATTTTGACTCATAATCCCAAGAGGGCCTAGCTAGTTAAAGCGGGTCCATGGAGATGTAGTCCGGGAGGGGTGAACTCCATCATCATCCATTGTGTTATGTGATTGTTGTGAGTTATATTTTTGTATTTCATTTGTTTTAAATGAGTTTTTAATTGTTAATCAACTCATAATATGATCATCAAATACACATGAAACTTGACACTTTACCCCCTTCACAAATGGTTAAATGAGACGATCCTTAAACACATTTTAATATTGATGAAGGATCTTGCATAGCAATAACAAGTTTTCCCATATTCAAATCACTTTGCATCTAGTTATTCCCTTTCATCTGTGATATGGGCTTCTTCTCTTTTCCTCTTGTCCTTTCTAAATTTAGGACAATCTCGTTTATAATGCCCAAGATTATTACATCCAAAGCATCATGATTTTTCAATATTTATTCTCTTATTATGAGGACCAAATTTACCGAATATTCCTTTCTTCCTAGACATGGTGGCAAAGGTTTGATTCCTTACACTTGATCCTACTTTCAATCTTGAGTCTGCTATCTTACCTAGACCTTGGAATGGCATGGCTTCTTCTTTCCCATCTATGTTTGAAGTGAAACCTCTCCATTATTTTGGTAAATAATTTTGTACCATGGTGAGTATTTCTCTATCAGACATTACTTTTCCCAATTTCTGTAGTTGATCTCGTATTGCGAAAATCTCCATCATATATGGAATTATTCCTTCCTTTCTTGACATTCTCAATTTGTATAGTTTTTGTCTCAGGGATATTATTTCATTTGTAGAACCTTTCGATAATAGTTCCACCAATCTATCATATATATTTTTTTAGGATTATAGCTTTAATACATAGGGAATGAGAGATTCTTTTATGGATTATGTAAGAATCCTGCGGGCTCTTATGTCTCCCTTCATGTATTTGATATATGCTAGAATGTCTTCTTTTGGAGGTTGAACAGTAGTTTCTTCGATGAGGCCCATAACTTCATTATCAATTAGATTCAGATCTGTCATTTTATTCATGCATTAAAGTTTGATGACCCAACCAATTTGTTTCTCTCTATACAATAAGTCATTTTGACACAGATTTAGATAAATTCATAGATACTTACTTGAGTAAGTGACTTTCTCCTTCAGCAGCTTCCTTGATGATGATGAATATGAAGTCAGGAACTTCTTAGATTAAAATCTCCAATGTAGGTGATCTTGAATCCTTGAAGACAAAGGATGTTTCCAAAATATGATGTCTCTTCCAACAATTTCTTGAATATAAGTCTTTGATGGAAAAGATTATTTTCTTGAACAGTGAATACTTTGATTCTTGCTTCCATGAGTGCATCTTTTCTATGTAGCCCTTCCTTTAGCACCTTAGCTCTGATATCATGTTGATAATTTAGAGGGCGGGTGATTAATTCAAATTCTCTTCTTGATAATTACTTGTGAGGTTACTTGAGTTACTTATGTCTTCCCTTCTTTAGCTTATTTACTTTTTCATCAATTATCAAAATTTACGAGACACGAGAATTAGGCTCTTAGAGCCAGGGAAAAACCTCTCCCTCTTGGAAAGGAAAACCCACAAGAAATTATTCTTATATATTTTCAATGACAAGTACCGTGACCAAGAATTAGACCCTTGACCTATATATGCATCCAAGACCTTTTCATTACTTCTTTGATGTCCTTCAATGTTGATCCTTCTTCCCTTCACCAACTTGCATTGTTCTGCACCAACACCTCCTTCGTATACAGATGAAACTTCATTTACTTGAGATATATATAAGTTGTAGTTAGGAAGGTAAATATGTGCACTTTCTGACTGCTCCTTCACTTCGAATTATCTACAAGTTTTGCACAGACCACAGTCCCAACTTTACATGAACTGAAGACGAATACAAATATTACTTTTGATCAGCACTTTGACTTCAAGAGAGTCTGCAAAACCTTCTCAATTTGATCCACACTTTAACACAGAAACACTACCCTTGAACATTGCATGTATCTAGACCCTATCACGTTGTAACCACTTTAGAATTATCCGCACTTGCTTTGATGAACAGTCTGAAACATTCCACACTCCAGTTATAGTAGACCGTGACACCTTATCACACTAATATGTCACAAGGATGTACGCGTCTTCTCCAGTCTTAAGTCTGTGCTAGATTCCTTCCAAAAGTCCGCACTGAAACTCAAAGTGATCCGAATTGTTATCTCCAAATGAACTGTAGAACTTGCGTATATATAGAGGCAGTTTCATTATCTTTAGGCCGACCATCCCTTTAGCTTGTAGGCCGAATTTTCCTGCTGTTGAAAGGCCAACTTTAACACATCATTTGAGCTTATCTTTAAGCATTGTTGGAGGGTTGAATTAAGCCATTCTTTCACGGTTTCTTTGGCAAGGTCTTGGAGCATTTCTCTAGACCATATCCTTCATATATATGACACTTAATTATATTTATACCTAGAATACAAAACCCTAATATACATCAAGAAGAATTCTGCTAACCTTTAATAAAATATTGCTCATGAAAGCCATGAAGCAATTACAACAAAATACATTTTATTATCTTTGTCTTCTTCTTTACATAAATACATAATTACATAGTCAATATGAAGACCGATCCTAGATACACTTTTCAACAACTAGTACCATAACACTAGCCAAAATCCAAAGTCAAATCTATAGACAAGAGTCGAAGTTAGAGCCACATTCCAAAAAAGAAAACAAAATGAAAATTGATTCATATTAATTTTCTTCAAGATTTTGGAGACCAACATTCCAAAAATCAAACAAAATGAAACTTGATTCATATTAATTTTCTTCAAGCTTTTGGAAACCAAAAAGCCTCGTAATGAGGAGGTGTGATCTAAAATGGATCTGAACCAATGAAGAGTTGTAAAAATTGGTTCTTGTAATCCATTTTGATAATTTAAGAAGATTAAAAAAAACATGGAAAGCAATGTAAATGTAAAATTTGAATAAAACAAAAGTGGAAATGAAAAGGAAAAATAGAGAACTAAATGAAATAAGAAAAATTAAATAGGAGATAAGAAAGAAATGGGAAATGAAGGGTCATGGTTGTTGACCTTCCCTTTACACCCACCTCTCCCTATTTCTTCCATGTTTTTCACTCTTGGCATATAAATGAAGATGTATAGAGAGACAAAGGATACCTTATACAAGAGATTAGTGAAATGAAACACAACCTCATTCAACATTGACTTCCCAATCAATTTTTTGAGGTAAACATTTTTATTTGGTTTGTTTTGTGAATTCATTGAGTTGTGTTATAATTTTGTTGTTTGCTTCACTTTTTAGATAATGTGTGGATTCCCATATAATTTTAATGATATATGGTTATTTTATAGTGTGATAATTCATGCTTTTTGTGCAAGTGAAGTACAATAACAACTCTAATATGCCCACCATTGGATTTACTCTGAGATTTGAAATCAATGGATGTAATTTTAGAGATGTTTCATTTTCTTAACTAGGTTGTGAATTATATTTCCTAGTATCTAGTTCTTAATCCTTTGTGACTATTGACTATAGCTAGTGAGCTCTTCCCCTTGAGAGCTAAAAAAAAAAAGAGTAATCATGGAATATTTTCCATAGTATAGTCGACTTATTAGATTGTTGGTTGATTTAATTACCTCTAGATGATTCATTACATTGTACAGTGATTTGTTACATGGCTTGGTTGATTTTCTCTTTGTTTGAGTCGATTATTCATTACGTGAGTTTAATTCTTTTTCCCATGGGCTATCAGATGATTCCCATGGCCATAAAACCCTTTATTTGTAGAAATGAGGCCATACCGTGGCAATATGGATCACACCCAACCCATAGACACTTTCTCTCTCTCCCTTGGAGATTCAATTGGGTGTTGGTCAATTCATAATATTGGTGATTGATTCATTTCATTGCTAGTTTATTTCACCAAATTTTTCTTGAACATTTGGAATATCGTGTATTCAAATCCACTAAATTGTTTCACCCATGCATGGATCCTCTCAATATAGTTCCAACCCAAAAGATGTTGAAGAATGTAACTAGGTTTGGTCTTCATAAAATGTATTTGAGTCATTATGTAATGTACTTTACAAGAGAATAAAGAAAATAATTTTTATTGTAACAATGACTTATTAAATCATGGGTTTCATGCTTGGGTCATATTTATATTAGTCAAAGTCCCCATTGTGGAATCCGTGGATTAATGTTGAATCAATAGAGTCATTGTATATTTAAATATACCCTTATTGGGCTTTTGAATCATGTAAAAATGTGTATTATTGAGTCAAATGTGAAATATGTCACCTCCACACCAACTCACCCTAAAGGGGACCAATTCGACCTTATCTGGAGCCTATAAATAGAAGGAGTTCGAATTCATTTGGAGCATCTCATCTCAAGCCAGTTTGATATCTCTACTGCAGCTGGAAAAAGTGTGAAATAGGTCAAGGAATATAAAATGAGTTTGAGTTGGGTCAAAGTGATAAAGAAGGATAAAACAGAAGTTTTGGTGCTACTCTCTCTCCATTTTGTGCCCTATTTTAGTAGATCAAAGTCTTTTCATGTTGTTGTTGCTTGATGTTGTAACTGTTGCATGGTCAAATTTGGTGGGGACAAGTTGCTTCTACTGTTGGGTCGAAGATATGGAAAGGTTATGATTTGTGTGGAGGAAAGGTTTGGTCTATGTCTAGGGTGAAGAGTCTCAAAGAAAAATATTGAAGGAGGAGAATTTTGACTAGGTTTTCCCCTAGAGATGGGTTTTTTCCTGGCATAGTGCCTACATATTGTGTCTTATGTTTTTTTTATCTTTGTACACACATAATTCGGTAATTGCTTGATGAAATATAATCTTATAAAGAAGTAAAAGAATCCAACATGATTCACAAGTAATTATCAAGAAAGAGGAATCAAACCCTAATCTACTTGCATTTATTTCTCAACATGGTATCAGATCTAAGGTCAAGGAAGATTGAAGATCACTTTGTTGGCTCGAAAGGATTGGACATGGATTCTCCCTCTTTGATAAGCTATATAAGAATGGGTATCAACATTTTTGGAAGCTTGATCAAGAAGGGAATCCACTACTTATTCAACAAGTTCAATTGTCAAGGATTTTTGGTTTCTCTTATAGGATCTCTTAATGATGACAATTCATGGATCATTAATAGTGGGACATTAAGGCGAATGACAGGAGAAATTAAAAAACTTCATACACTATCAAAGTAGACATATTCTCATGCATTGGAATTGGGTGACAACAAAATCTATGTTGTTAGAGGTCTGGGATCAACATCGTTAAAGTTGGAAAGTGGATCAAAGTTGCACCTCAACAACATACTATATGTTCTAGGTTTGAAAATTAATTTGCTTTCTATTTCTTGTTTATAATATGAAGGAGATAGAATTGCTTTTTTTTATGGAAAAGTATCGGTTTGGCGAAAAGACTCTAGATTTGATAAAGCTAGAGTTACTGGAGTTCGTGAAGGAATCCTATATAGGGTCATCACTCCACCTCCTCAATCTTTGGTTCATATGGAAATTAGTCCTATTGAGTTATGGCATAGGAGGTATGGTCATCTACAATACAAGTATATTCCTACTCTCAATCAATTGGTTGATGGCATCCCCAATATTAAGGAATATCATGGTGTGTGCAAGTGATTCTCTTTTGGAAAACATACATGAAATCCATTTCCAAATAGTGAAACTAGGTCTAAAGAAATATTAGACCTCGTTCACTCTGATGTATGTGGGCCCACATTTGAAAAACACTTGGAGTTCATCTCTACTACGTAATATTTATAGATGATAATTCTAGAAATGCATGGATCTACCTTCTCAAGACAAAGGACAAAGTATTTGAGAAGTTCAAGGAGTTTTGAGCTGAAGTGGAAAACCTCACTGAAAGGAAGATAAAGACTCTAAGATCTGACAATGGTGGGGAATACACTTCCAAGGAATTGATTGCATATTGTAAGGAAGCAGGAATTAGACAGTGTTCCCTACTATCCCGAAAAAAATGAAGTTGTTGAAAGAATAGGTCTATTAAAGAAGGAGTTAAAACAATGCTCCTTGATCAAGACCTACCAAAATTATTATGAGGAGAAGTAACCATGACAGTCGTATACATTCAAAATAGAAGTCCCCATATAAGTCTCAAGAATATAACTCCTAAAGAAGCATTCACAGGGAAGAATCCATGTGTGGATCACCTCTAAATATTTGGAAGCCCTGCCTATATCCATGTTCCAAAGAACAAGCAGAAGAAGTTGGATTCTACAAGCATAAAATGAATATTTGTTGGATGTAGTCTCTTCTCAAAAGAATATAGAATCTACATCAAGGAAGGAAAACATATTTGATGAAAATAAAGCCTACAAGAAATCAAAGGATATCCCCATTGATTTTGATGATGAAGAATATCCAATATTTGAAGAAGAAGAAGTACGCCATGAATACCCTACTACAAATCAAGAAGAAGAAGCAGAACCAAGTGAGCCTATTCAACTTGTGATCATCCTGACCACAAGGAAGAGTCCAAATTGGTTTAAATATAGTTTGGAAGATGTTGAAGTACATGAAGCTGGGAAAGGAACCTTTAGAGAAAGTAAAATACCAAAGAGATATTTTGGGTATGTTGCATATAGGACGAAGTTAATTGAAGTTGAATCATCTACATTCGAAGAAGATATTTATCAAGAAGTCTGGAAGAAGGCGATGCAGGAAGAATATAAATCCATTATGAATAATGGGGCTTGGGAAATCGCTCCTAGACCTAGTGACAAATCGATTGTCACATCTAAATGAATTTACAAGATCAAACACGTTGTTGATGGGAGCATAGAAAAGTACAAAGAGAGATTCATTGCAAGGGGTTTCTCTAAAAAGGAAGGAACAGATTATGAAGAAACATTTGCACCTACAGCAAGGTATACCAGTATTAGATCTTTGCTTTCATTGGTTGCTACAATGGGTAGGAACATCCAGCAAATGGATGTGGAGACCACATTTCTGAATGGTACCATTGATGAAGAAGTATACATCGAACAACCCAGAGGCTTTGAAGTGAATAGCAGGGACTCTCGTGTTTGTAGACTCAAGAAGGCCCTATATGGCTTGAAGCAAGCTCCTAGGGCATGGTATGCGAGAATGGATGCACATCTCCTAATAATTAGGTTCGTGAAGAGTATTGTTGATCCAAATATCTACATCAAGGTTGTGAATAATGAGCTCATCAATATTCTACTATATGTGGATGATTTATTCATCACTGGCGTGGAGCATATAATTCAAGAGTGCAAGAAGATGTTGGTAGCTGAATTTGAAATGAAGGATCTAGGATTGATGCTACCTGGGTCGATAAGTATGGCAGAAACCTGGGGAGATATATTTGGGGAAAGGAAATTACATCATCAAAATGTTGCAGAAATTTTGGATGATTGATTCCATGCCCATTACTACTCCTATGATCACCAATCTCAAGAATTTGTGAGGTTTTGACTCAATTCTCGTGGATCCTAGCTCCTATCGACAGTTGGTGGACTCTCTAATGTATCTGGTAAACACTAGGCCAGATATATGATTTGCAGTAAACATTCTTAGTCTGTTTTAGTTGGAGCCTCGTCGTGATCACTGGATAGCTTCCAAACACATATTGAGGTATCTTCGTGGCATTACACATCATTGCCTAAAGTACGATATTAAGGAAGTCCAACTAATTTTCTTCACAGATTCTGATTGGGGTGGTAGTGATACCGATGGAAGGAGAACTACATGTAGATTTTTTAGTCTAGGGTCTGCTAGGATTTCATGGATGAATAGGAAGCAAGATCTTATTTCTTTGAGTAGTGTTGAGGCAGAATGTGTGGTTCCATGTGAAATAGGAAAGGATTTTGTTTAGTTAAGGAAGCTTCTAAAATATTTGTTCGAGAATTCTCTGGGTCCTACTATGATTAACTATGATAATCAAAGTTGTATCAAGATGTATGGAGATCATGTGTTTCATGCTAGGACGAAGCAGATCAACAATAAGTTCCACTTTATTAGGAACTTGGTGCAAGATGGGATCGTGAAGTTGGATTATGTCTTGATAGATGAACATGTAGAAGGTACACTGACGAAGTTTATTCCTAATAAGAAGTTTGAATATCTGAGGGACAAGCTTGGTCTAGTAGATATTTTTGTTTGTATTGATGATAAGAAGTTGGAAGAGATATGTTTAGGCTTTGCGAGTGAAGCATTTCCTGGGAGGACATCGCGTCAGCACTTTGTATTTGATGTATGGTAGGGAGGGTGGCATGATTGGATGTGCACCTAGATCCCTGGGTTGGTGGTTATTAAGTAAGCTTGATGGTACCTAGAGAGGTTTAAATCTTTAATCCACCTTAGTCCCACTTGGATAGATTGCCTTGGTCAGGAATCTAGTCCATGGCATTGCGGTGCCTAAACTGTTGAGAGACCAATGGATAGATTGTCCTGGTCAGGAATCTAGTCCATGGCATAGCGGTACCTAAACTCTTCATAATTCATATAGTTTGAGATCTTCCATTTTATTTGTATATTATGAATACATCCCTAATTAAGAGGGAGCGTTGAAGAATATAACTAGGTTTGGTTTTCATAAAATGTATTTGAGTCATTATGTAATGTACTTGTCAAGAGAATAAAGAAAATAATTTTTATTGTAACAATTACTTATTAAAGCATGGCTTTCATTCTTGTTTCATATTTATATTAGTCAAAGTCCCCATTCTGGACTACTAGGATTAATATTGATTCAATAGAGTCATTGTATATTTAAAGAGACCCTTCATGGGCTTTTGAATCATGTAAAAATGTTTATTATTGAGTCAAATATGAAATATGTCACCTCCACACCAATTCGGCCTAAAGGAGATCAAGTCGGCCTAAATGGGACCAATTCGACCTCACCTGGAACCTATAAATAGAAGGAGATTGAATTCATTTGGAGTATCTCATCTCAAGCCAGTTTGATATCTCTACTGCAGCTGGAAAAAGTAGGAAATAGGTCAAGGAAGCTAAAAGGAGTGTGAGTTGGGTCAAAGTGATAGAGAAGGGGAAAATCGAAGTTTTGGTGCTACTCTCTCTCCATTGTGTGCCCTAGTTTGGGAGATCGAAGTCTTTTCATGTTTTTGTTGCTTCCTGATGTTGTAATTGTTGCATGGTCGAAGTCATTGGGGACAAGTTGTTGTTGTTGGGTCGAAGATCTGGAAAGGTTGACTTGGTGTGGAGGAAAGGTTTGGTCTATGTATTGGGTGAAGGATCTCAAATAAAACTATTTAAGGAAGAGAATTTTGACTGTGTTTTCCCCTAGAGGGGTTTTTCCCTAGCATAGTGCCTACATCTTGTGTCTTGTGTTTTTGTGATCTTCGTACACACATAATTTGGTAATTTCTTGATTAAATATAATCTAATAAAGAAGTAAAATAATTCAACATAATTCACAAGTAATTATCAAGAAATAGGAATCAAACCTTAATCTACTTGCATTGATTTCTCAACAAAAGATAGAGGAAAGTCATTTCAAAAGTGGAATCACACTCAAGCTACTTTTGGTGCTCAAACAACATGCTACCATTATGAGATTGAGATTTCCTGTAGAAATTTGAATAACCGATATATTATTCACCAAGATTCTCCTGATCACACACTATTTTAACTTCATGCACAATACAGAATCTCTTCTACCATTGATCATTAATTGCGGAAATAAAAACAATTGCATGCGCACATTAAAACCATAAACAATCACACATATGAACATAGTATTTCATGGGAAGGCTTAAAGCTGAAAACCCCCAACTATCTGTATATTATATGTCTTAGAGATCACGTAACAATCATTGTACAAATCTCCTCACAAGCTCTCAGCACAACCTCCAATTGCTACACACTAATCAAGCTAGATCTAACAAAACACATGTCTAATTCTTCACACCGACAGCTAAAGACTCATTGCGAATTTGCACTGGAATGGCTCATAAATAACTTTAACCACCTGGCTTTGTGCCACGTAATCCCTGCATATTACCTTCAATCACCTGTTGTTGCAACATGTGTTACATGTGCAACAAGATAGTCAGAGAGATAGTTAACTGCTTCACCTATATTTTCACCCATTCCCACTAAACCGCTGGGCTACCAGTTAACTGGATGTGTCTTTAATATTTAATGATTTTATAATTAGTGAATTAATTAATAATTAATTCACACCACCTTCACTATTATCCGCTAGACTAAATACAACTAGAAGCTCATAAAACTAGAAGCTCAACTATGTTTAGATTAGTTAAACTGAACACAACTCCATTAACTCCTCAATCAACTCCACCAAACTCTGTCACATGAGTTCTAACTGAAGTATCCATGCAATAGCTCCATTTAACCCTTAGGAATAGTGTAATTCCTTCTGTCAGCTCCTGTGCCACATCTGTGCACTTAACTGAAGTGCTCCAAGAGAATAAGATAATGTTTATAGTCCAAATATTATTAAGAGCTAATAATATTCGATATATCTATTTTTAGACTGGCAATCTAAAAATAGATTCCGCCCAGTATGTCTAAAAATAGAAGTCCATCTATTTTTTCCGACTTGACCAACCATCCACAAATAGCATCCTGCAACTCATAGAACATGATCCATATGTCTAAAAATAGACATAGTCTAAAAATAGATTTTGCGCCAAAAATAGCCTGCGGGCCCACTTAGTGAAGGCGAATTCTTTCGACTAAGCTCCTCATCTTGTTGAAATCTCAACACTACCTCTCAACAAGATAAGGATTATCCGCAACCCCTATCCTTCCCCTGTGGTATTCGAATTTTCTCCCGGTGAGCGCCTTTGTCAAGATATCAGCATCCTGATCCTCCGTAGGAATGTATGAAAGTAACATGATTCTCCGCTGCACACAATCTTTTGACATGATGACTTCTGACATCAATGTGTTTAGATCTATCATGAAATAATTGATTAACCAGAGCGAATGTACCAATTATCGTTGGCCAAATAATAGTAGATCTACAGAACTGAATGCCAACCTCATCAGACCCTCATCCATATAGCCTCGCATGCATCCAAACTCGCTGCCATATACTCAGCCTCTGCTGAACTGAGTGCCACGGATCTCTGCTTCCTGTTGTACCAAGAAACTGTTGTCGACCCGATACTGAAAATCCCTCCAGATGTGCTCTTTCTTTCTGTTGGGCTCCCTGCCCAATCTGCATCTGTGAAGCCACATAGCCTCACCTCATCCGACTGTCTGTACCATAATCCATATCCTGATGTGCCTCTGAGATATCTCAATACATGTTTGCCTGCCTTCCAGTAGAGCTTGGTAGGCTTAACCATAGCTTGTGAAAGCTGGTTAATAGCATAGCATATGTCAGGTCGTGTATTGAACAGATACATAAGCGACCCCACCAACTGTCGATAAACAGTGGCATCCACTACCTTTGCTGAAGTAGCATCCTCCTTCCTCCATCCACCAGGAAGAGGGGTATCAACAGGCTTGCAGCCATGCATGTTGAACTTCTCCAATATCTCCCGGGCATACTTTCCTTGAGAAACAAATAGTCCATCACTGCGCTGCCAAATTTCCAATCCCAGGAAATAATGAAGGAGGCCCAAGTCCTTCATCTCAAACTCCTTTCCAAGATCAGCCTTGCATAAGTGTATCAACAGTTCATCACCTGTCAAAATCAAATCATCTACATAAAGTACAATGATCAGCAACTTACCCTCCACCACAATCTGGTATAGGTTAGGATCTGCCTCACTCTTGGAGAATCCAAGTCCGGTGAAATAATTGTCTATCCATGTGTACCAAGCACGAGGTGCTTGTTTCAACCCATACAACGCTCTCTTGAGCCTGCACACATGCGACTCGCTGCTGAAGATCTCAAAACCTTCGGGCTGCTCTATGTACACCTCCTCCTCAATCACCCCGTTGAGGAACGCAGTCTTCACATCCATCTGATGAATGTGCCACCCCATCTGCGCTGAGAGAGCAAGAATCGTCCGTATGGAAGAATACCTTGCGACAGGTGCAAAGGTTTCCTCATAATCGATCCCCTCAATCTGTGAGAAGCCTCGGGCAACAAATCTTGCCTTGTACTTCTCCACACTTCCGTCAACTGCCTGCTTCACTTTGTAGATCCATCTTGAACCCACCACTGATTTCCCTTCCAGCCTTGGGACAATCTCCCATGCATTGTTTCTGAAAATCGAATCATACTCTTCCACCATGGCATCTACCCATGCAGGATCCTCCACAGCTTCCTCGAAATAGGATGGCTTCGTCACGATACACTTGCTCATAAGAGCCATGTATCCAGTATACCGGTCAGGTGACTGTCTCTGTCTGCGCTGTGATGTAGGTGCTCCTACAACCTTCTCTGCATCTTGAGCTAGTGGCTCAGCTTCTGTAGTGCGCTTCCGCCCTCTGATGGTTGGCACTGCTTGAGTGGTATCTTCCACTCCATGAACCTCATCTTGTGGCTGATCCACATCCTGAGACTCATCCTTAGGAACTAATAGCTCCTCATCTGCATGCAAGTGTGGCTCCCTCTCAAGCGAACACTTCATGGCTTTATCCTGTCGTACAACAGTCTTGCCACTGTCTAGAAAATACACACGATAGTTGTGGGGTGTATCAGTGTACCCCAAAAATATCCCAACCTCTGCAGTCGGCTCCAACTTCTTCCTGGCATCCTTCGTCACATCAATGTAAACAGGTGAACCAAAAATCCTCAAATGGGAAATATCAGGCTTCTTACCAGAAAATGCCTCCTCGGGTGTACTCATGCCAAGTATCCTGTGAGGACAACGGTTTTGCACATAAACCGCAGTATTGTATGCCTCAGCCCACAAGTGTATGGGAAGGCCCTGATCATGAAACATCGCCCGTGCAGCACCCACGATCGTTCTGTTCTTCCGCTCAGCAACCCCATTCTGTTGTAGGTTATGAGGTGCTATGAGCTCTCTTCGAATTCGTTCAGCGCTGCAAAAGTCCTTGAATTCGCCAGAGATGAATTCACCACCATTGTCACTCTTAAGAGCCTTCACCTGCTTCCCCGATTCTTTCTCAACCAGTGCCTTGAACTCACAGAACTTTGAGTATGTCTCGCTCTTCTTCTACATGAAGAAGATCCAGCACTTCCGAGAAAAATCATCAACAAATATCACATAGTACCTGTGCTTTGTTGTCGAAGCTACTGAGAAAGGTCCACACACGTCTATGTGAATTCTCTCAAGGATCGTCGTGGCGCGACTATCCTTCTTGTGAAATGTGGCCTTCACAAATTTTCCCAAGGTACATCCCTTGCACTGATCTGACTGCGCAAGTGTACCTTTGGGAATCCCAGTAGAAATCTGCTGCAGTATCTTCAAAGCTCCATGGGGCCCAATCTCCAGTGCCACAACTCGCCATCATCCCGACTCACCACTCCTTCTTCCTTGCATGCCATTGCTGCACAGCCATCTACCTGCAATTGATAAAGGTTCTTAACTCGAACCCCTATCCTCTAGGGCTCACCAGTTGCCTTACTGCGCAGGAAATCATTTCCCTCGCTAAAGACAACATCATATCCCTTGTCTTCTAACATTGCCACAGAGATAAGATTCTTATTCAATCCTGGAACATGCATCACTTCCTTCAATACGAAGGGTTTACCAGACTCCCTCTCAAAGGAAATGGTATCGATACCAGTCGCACTGTATGTACCATCATCGCCCATCTCGATGTGCACTCCAAGATCTTTCTCATCCAGATCAATAAACAAATCTTTGTCTCCGGTCATATGAAAAGACGCACCACTATCAAGAAACCACACTGAACCCATCACACTTGAGACCAAGCATGCGATCAACAAAAAATACAACTCAAACTGCGAGGCTAAGGCCTCTCCAGCTGCAGATCCAGCAGTCTCCTTATTTTTCTTCTTCTGTGGACAATTAGTGGCGTAATGTCCGTGTTGGTGACAATGAAAGCACTTCACCTTGGACATGTCCTGCTTCTTGCCTTTCGCGCCGGATTGAGAAGCATTCTTCTTGCTCTTCCCATTTTCTTCATCAGAGTTCTTTGATGAAGATCCGTCCCTGGTACTCCGCCTTATCTCCTCTTGCACAAGATCCGACCAAAGTCGCTCCCATCCTGGCAATTTCTCCCGACCATTGACAGAGTCCTGATAAGAATGAAAAACCTTTCTAAGCCCAAGGAGAGCCAAGCTCACCAAGTCCTTCGTCAATAAAGAACCCCCACACTTCCCAGCTCATCCCTGCATTGGACAAACTTCGTGAGGTACTTGGGCATACTGTCGCCTTTCTCCATCTTTATGTTTCTGAGTTTATCCTTGAGCGCCAACTTCCTCTAGTCACTCTTGCTTTGAAATAAATCTTTCAAAGCTTTCCACACCAAGAATGGAGAAGCCTTACCATGAAGGCTAGACACTATGTGATCCTTCACGCCCTCCAACAGAATCCTTCAACACTTTGCTGTCTTCTTTTGCCATGCGTCAAGTACGGTAGCATCACTAGAAGTAGGCTTTGGAATTTCTACATCTATGAACTCCTTTAACCCATTGTCATCTAGCACCACCTCCATCCTGTCCTTCCATGCAATATAATTCTAGCTACCCTCAAGGGCATACTCCAATCGCAATCCGTTGAAAGACATCTCAACTTTGACACCAAGAAAACACTGCTGCAAATTCGAATTCCACCAGCACAAAACTCAACCGCTTCAATGTTTTGCAATTGCTCCAATGATCAATATCGCTCTGAAACCATGTATAAATTACTAGATTTTTGGCTTCTGTGATCCATCAATAAATTAAGCAGAAATCTTTCTAAAAATCACATTATCATGAACAAAGTCAATTTGCTTTCAAATGAATCAAGTGTTAGAATATGTAATTACTACTTGTCCAGTTGTGACTCTCTATGTATAGAGTCTGTTCATATTTAATAGGAGTTAGCTTCCTTGTTTGGTGTGAGGTTGAGATATTCCCTCAACCAACTTATTGTACGTCTAAGATAGATCTCCTATCTTGAGACTAATTCATGTATAAATGTGTGTAATCTATTTGATGAAGAAGATAGATATAGTTTGCAGATTGAGATTTTATTTTGGTATCAAAACGCGTCGACTTTGTTCATGATAATGTGATTTTTACCGAAAGATTTCTGCTTAACCATGTATAAATTTGAATAATTGATATATTATTCACTGAGATTCTCCTGATCACACACTATTTTAACTTCATGTACAATACAGAATCTCTTCTACCATTGATCATTAATTGCGGAAATAAAAGCAATCGCATGCGCACATTAAAACCATAAACAATCACACATATGAACACAGTATTTCATGGGAAAGTTTAAAGTTGAAAACCCCCAAATATATGTATATTATATGTCTTATAGATCATGTAAAAATCATTTTACAAAGCTCCTCACAAGCTCTCAGGACAACCTCCAATTGCTACACACTAATCAAGCTAGATCTAGCAAAACACATGCTCCAATCTCTGCCACCTGATAGCCAGCCTCTATTGCGTAATCAATGTTGAAGAATGGCTCATAAATAACTTCGAACCACCTGGCTTGTACTGCGCAATCCTCATTGGCTTCTCCAATCACTGGTTGTTGCAAATATGCAACAGTATAGTCACAATTGATAGTTAACCTACTCTTTCACCTATCTCTGCACTGGTCTCCACTGAAACTGTCCATGCACTGAAGTTAACTGATGTATTCTTTAGTTGATTAATGAGTTTATAATTAGTGAATTAATTAATAATTAATTCACACCACTCTTCACTAGTGTATTAATCAATTAGACTAAATACAACTAGCTCAACTATGTTTAGATTAGTTAAATTGAACACAACTCCATTAACTCCTCAATCAACTCCACCAAACTCTGTCACATGAGTTCTAACTGAAGTATCCATGAAATAGCTCCATTTAACCCTCAGGAATAGCGTAATTCCTTCTGTCAGCTCCTGTGCCACATCTGTGCACTTAACTGAAGTGCTCCAAGAGAATAAGATAATGTTTATAGTCAAAATATTATTAAGAGCTAATAATATTCGACATATCTATTTTTAGACTGGCAATCTAAAAATAGATTTCGCCCAGTATGTCTAAAAATAGAAGTCCATCTATTTTTTCCGACTTGACCAACCATCCACAAATAGCATCCTGCAACTCATAGAACATGATCCATATGTCTAAAAATAGACTTTGCGCCAAAAATAGCCTGCGGGCCCACTTAGTGAAGGCGACTTCTTTCCACTAAGCTCATCATCTTGTTGCAATCTCAACATTTCCTTCAAGAAATTCTTACCATCCAACATCATCTATGCTTACATTTTATCATGTTGATCTTCTAACAAAGCTTGAAGCTCCAGCTAGTCATTGTGGGGTGTGTTTCCCTTCAACCAACTACTCAAGTTTAATTGAAATTGAATATTGCATTGTCAAATCTAAGTAAGCAATTCATAATTCGTTGAATATCAATAAGAAGTTTGATCTTTCTCTAGGGTTTTTGGGTCATCCTCCATAACTACTATGTGAAAATACTACATTAATAGCTCACAATGTTGATGTAATGCAGTGAGAGATACAAAAAATTGATTCAAAGGTATCTACGGGTAGATTCAAACTTATTCCATCACATTGACATTTAATAACTTGTGTTTAATGGAGCACGCACGATCTTAAGTTTGCAACCTTTTTTTTCCTCTCATAAGAGTACATGGGGTCACCTAAACGGCCATCCCACCATTTGTAATTGTCATTTGGCTACCATAATTCCAACTTATTTTTTTTGTAGCATCGGATGTGTTCTAGCCATGAAACGTTGTGGTGAGGCTATAATACATGAGATATCAAAAACCCATAAATCATTTCTAGAAATTCCGCCTAGAAGTAACTTAATTAGATTATTAACAAAAAATTTTGATGTTTTCCAAGTCTAAACTTAGGAAAACATGTTAATTATTCAGTGTTAATTAATTCAAGGCAAGAATAGTCTAGAAACTTACACATAATTGATCCAAAGATGATCCTAGCCATAGATTTAGTCTTAATATTGGTCGTTGGTGCTCCAACAATGGATTACAAGAGGAGGTCGATGTGGTGATGGAGAGATCACTTTTGCAATTCAACTTCTTGGCAGATCGATTTCCAGAGTAGCAGAAGTCAGTTGTCAAAGAGAGCCAGAGATTGAAGTAGTGAGAGAGGGGAAGAGACAGTGAAGTTGGAGGAAGTATTCCAGATCCAGCGAGTGCATTTGTAGGGAGGCAGAAGAGCCACAGAGAAGTTGACGCAGGAAGGCGCAGCAGCCTCTAGAGGCAAGTTTGATTTGCTGAGAGGGAAATATATCTTCAACTCCAAAAACCAGGAAGGAGTGTCGGAGAAGAGTTTTCCCAGCGAAAAAAAGGCATAACGACTGCAGCAAAGACGAGTTAGAGGCTTGACATCAAGCAAGTTGCGCAATGCAACGCAGACGCTGACGCAGAGGGTTAGAGGGCTGAGTTTTCTGAAGGCAATTTGTGTCGAGGTTTGCCTATGGGGTGAGAAAATTCCTCGCTAGATTTTTTCCAGTGTTTTTCTCTGTAGGATTGCCATATTTCGGAATCCAATTGTACTCAGGATTTTTCACTATTGCATAATAATAAAACCTTTAACTTTTGAACCGGTTTTCCTGCATTGGGTTTTTCCGGGGACTTTTGTCCAAAAATAATTGTGTTAATTTTATGTGTTGCTAAAATTTCTCAACTTCCAACATTTTATTTTTCTGCAGAATTTTATATGTGAAGATCGCAGTGTGTTTATTTCGATATTTTTCGTAGCAGATAAATTATCAATTAATTAACAATTAGGATAAAAATACCAATTGTTGCAATAGGATTCCGATGTAGGAATTTTCACATGGTATCAGAGTGCGGTTGATCATCCAGAGAGCTCAGAAGTGAAATGAATTTCGCTGCTCAGTGGTGGCAGCAGTCCGAAATTCCCAGGGGCAGCGTAGTCATTCTGTCATGAGGCTGAGTTACTTGTGGAGGTTCGATTTTTCTTAGAGAGGGGAAGAAAAAAAATTGATCTCTCCATATCGAGTGATTCCATAGGTAGAGGGAGCAGCTCAGAGTTTACGTTGGGAAAATCTCTAGCTAGATGCAAAGGGTTTTACAGCAAATTACTATTACAAAACCAGCATCGAGGTGGAAGAGAGAAGAGAACACACAGAGGGGAAATTTTCCTTAGGGAACTTCTAGTCTCAACAAGTTTGATATTTCCTTGCATATTGGTATTAGTTGTGAGAAGATATTCTCAGTCCAAAAGGGAGTGTGAGTAACATAGCAGCATTCGCGCAGAAGGAAAGAGGGAGTTTTTTACAGTTCTTTGAGATGGCCACTGCATGGCTTCGTGATCAAGACAGGTTGGATGGAGCTTCCAACTACGTTATCTGGAAGGGAAGGATGTCCTTCCTTCTAGATGAACTTGGCATGAAAGCCTCCATTGAAAATGTAGTGGTGCTTCCCCAGGGTGCAGATCAGATGAAGGAGTACATAAAGGAGATGGAACGGGCAAAGCAGTTGATTATAGATGTAGTCAAGGATCATGTAGTGTCACATATCGCTCGCCCTGTCAAAGGTAAAGTGCTTTAGGTGTGGTGAGCTTGATCACTACATTACCCATTGTCCTCTCAGGTAGAAGGACAAGGAGGAGACGCAAGACCAACAGGAAGCTTATGTAGAAATCAACAAACTATCCTCTGGGTTAGAGGAAGACTTCATAATGTTCGTCGATATACCTCCAGGAGTGAGGTGGGTGACTTGGTGTTGTAGCCTAGAGCGTTACAGATATGTGCAAGATCCTTGAGGAGTCCACTTCTTGGATCAGTAACTAGCTACGGGGATCCACAGCATTCAGTAGTTGGATGCATCAGTGACAATTGATGTTGTTAGATGCCAAAGTGACAGTTGCAAAGACTAGTAGCAGTCAGATGTTGAGGAGCGCAGTGCAGAGTTTGCAACAGTGCAATTGGCACAGTGCAAAGTTAGCAGCAGCACAGAGTCTTCAGTGGACAGTGCAGAGGCTAGTAGCAATGAGAGACTCAGGTGACAGATGCAATATACTGATCATAGTTGATTTAGTATTTTGGATGTTTTTCTGTTGCAGGTGTTGCAGTAGCAACAGCGACAAAGTTGCAGTGTTGGAAGCACTTCAGTAGGATCACCAGCGGCACATATGCAACATTATGAGGTTTGTACAGTATTTGGTGGGTTGTAGTCGCCAAACATCAACAGCGTGAAAGGAAATGATGTAGAGACAAGGTGTTGCTACAGGTTGTGCAATAGCACTAGAACATATTCCTTAGATTATTAACCAATTTTTTTAATATTCCCTAAGTCTAAACTTAGAAAAATAGGTTAATTAATTAATATTGATTAAGTTAAGGCGAGAATAGCCTAGAAACTCACACGGATCGATCCAGAGATGATCATAGCCATCGATTATGTTTTAATCTTGGTCATTGGTGCTCCACCAATGGATTATAAGAGGAGGTCGATGTGGTGATGGAGAGATCTCTTCCGCAGTTCGATTTCTTGGCAGATCGATTTCCAGAGTAGCAATAGTCAGTGGTCAGAGATAGCCATAGATCGAAGCAATGAAAGAGAGGAAAAGACGGTGAGGCTGGAGGAAGTATTTCAAATCCACCCAGTACATTTGCAAAGAGGCAGAAGAGCCACAAAGAAGCTTGAGAGGGATAGACGTCTTCAGTTCTAGAGGTCGAGAAGGAGTCCCAGAGTGTCGGAGAAGAGTTTTCCCAGCCAGCAGAAGGAAGAATGACTTCATCAGAGACCAGTCAGAGGCTTGACATCAAGAAAGTTGTGCAGTGTGGCGCATAGGCTAGCACAGAGGTTCAGAGGGCCAAGTTTTCTGAAGGCAAGTTGTGTTGGGGTTTCCCTATGGGGTGAGGAAATTCCTCACTAGATTTTTACCATTATTTTTCTCTATAGGATTGTCAGATTTTGGCATCCAGTTGTACTCAGGATTTCTCACTGTTGCATAATAATAAAACCCTCAATTGTTGCACCGATTTTCCTGCATTGGGTTTTTCCCGAGGATTTTTGCCCAAAAATAATTGTGTTAATTTTGTGTGCTAGCGTTTCTCAGCTTCCAGTGATTTATTTTTCCACATAATTTTATTTGTGAAGGTAGCAGTGTGTTTATTTCAATATTTGATTAAAAAATAGGAGAAATAATACCAATTGCTGCAATAGGATTCCATTGTAGGAATTTTCACACGAACAAGCACATGAGTAAACCCTCATTGCCTTGTCTTCCAATTCATAAACTATGGTATGAAAATCAAAACTTGGAGATCAAAAAACTAGACGTTGAAACAAGTGAATTCTCATATTCCCGTTGTCTAGTATTCCAACTAAGAAGCCAATTACATATGCACTTGGTAGAATAGTGAGAAAGGAGGTCACTAGAGAGAAATTAAACTCCTACATGCATTGAGCACAAAAGCTACAACTCAAAGACTTAATTGGCTAATTAAAAAGGGGGATATACGTAGTTATAAGGGACAGAATATTCATGAAGCCTTGATTTTTATTAGCCTAACCACTATTGGCATTTCTCATTGTTTGATTTGTGCATGTTGCATAGAGAAAAGCCTTGCAACCATCAAAATAAAAATATATTTGTACAAGGAATAGAAGCCTAGTGGCCTTTCTATAGATAGAGCTCTTTATACAAGTTTGACAAAGATCATAAACATACTTCCACCTAGTATTTGTGTTGGTGAGGTGAATGGGCCATAAGTCCCTAGTTTACAAATCAATAGTTCATTCAAACGTTCAAGTGGTTCTGTGTTGTCATTATCGATAGAGTGATTGTTCATCGTTTGGGTTTTCAGCGTGTTAATAGGGTTTCCATAATGGTGTTCACTATAGACACACTAGGTGAGCTTCCATAATGGTCTTGTTTACATGTATATAAGGAGTGAAATGCATGAGTATCAAAATGTACGTACACAGAGTAACTGTGCATGTGGGGAACTTTTAAGTGGAGGCAGAGATATGGAACTTAGTGCATCACCTTTGGAGCTTGACACGTTTACCCTAGAACTTGGCACGCATTTTTTATTGCATCAAATGTTATTGAGGGTTTGAGGCATTTCCCATAACCATCCCAATTGAAATCCTTCAAATTTATCAATGAACAATGAGTTGGATACCATTAGGGTAGTTTTCCCTCTAATTCATTTATCAATAATAGGTGGAGACCATTGAGGTTGTTGCCCCTTCAACATTACAAACCATAGAACTTTCTAACCTACTTATGAACTAATTACTAACTAACAAATTACCATCAAAGTGGAAACTTATCTTTCACAACCATGGGAAAAATACTTTGTGTCGCTATTTTTAAAGAATGGGTAACTCAGAATTTAAATGTCCAGGAGCAAAACACAACTAATGGCTATAAAGGAAACAATTAACCCCAAAAAAATTCAATTGACAAGAATTACCACAAGTTTTTAAAAGTACAAGTATCTACTAAGCACTTTGGAAAGGTAGAATATAAAATATATTGTGATTTTATCTTCAAATTCAAAAGAAGATTTGTGAGAGAGAACATTGCCATATAATTGCTTGCAAGGGAAACAACATTGCATTAGGATCAATGGAAGTCATGGTCTCCTGGCCAATACAAAAATTAAAGGGATAATATTAACAACCAAATAGGTTGCAAGGGGTCCATTAGATATCATTAATGTGCAAATTGAATAAAGGGTTATTTTAAAATGATGTGGTGGTAGGTGCTTGTCCTTCTAAAACTTCAAGGTTGTGCATTTTTTTTTTAGTGAAAAGGAATCCATACTTCTAAAATTTCAAAGTCTAACATTCTTCTCAGCAAAGACCCCCACGCTGGCATGCTAAGACACAGATGAATGTGAAATAAGAACATATGCCCTTTGAAAACATAAGACATAGATGAGTGTGAGATAAGAACATATACCCCTTGAAACAAAACACAAAAGTTCAGTTTTATACACACACATTTGCATACTTTGAATAATTAGAAAATATAACTATGTCAAACACAAAAATACAATTTCCACCATCATTTATGGTTTCTTTGAAATGGAACCTGATATATATATCAAACACATGAATACAATTCCCAAAGGTTAGGTTTTATACACACATCTGCATACTTTGAATAATTAAAAAATATAACTATGTGAAATATAAAAATACAATTTCCACCATCATTTATGGTTTCCTTCAAAGGGAACATTAATTATATATATATATATATATATTACTACCTCAAATACATGAATGCAATTCCCACCCTTGTTTATCGTTTTTCCCTTTATAGTATACATTTTTCCCACCCTAATGCCGTACACCTTAGGACAAACAGGCCTGGACTGTCTAGTATGTGTGGGTTGGCATGTTCAGCACTTAAAGCGTGTCCCACGTGTCATACACTCAAGAGGGGCATGTTGTAGACGTCAAGACAAGGGAATGTGAAACATGTCCAAACACAAAGAACATGTGCCAAGCATGTTTAACACTCAAAGGGGCATTGTCCCACGCAAGCGTCCCACACATGTCAGGCATTCAAGAGGCGTATCCGACAAATCCGTCATTTTAGGAGACAGGAATGGAGGGCAAATCTTATTACTTTGACGGTCCAAAGTGTGGATGCAAGTCCCATATATTCATTATGGTCAGATTAGTTTAATTTCTTGCCTGTAAGAAGGGGTTATCTATGAAAATTTTCAACAAGGGAAACGCTAAAGCACAACGGATTGGGTGGGATAGCAATATGGGGAAATCCCATCTGCCTTTAAACCAGAGAGCTTGGATGGTTGGTGTTGAACCAAAGGCAGATAGTGAAACAGAGACTTTTTCCTTAAATATTGTCCAAGGATTATTTGTGTCAAACCAAAAAGTAACGATTAAAAAGAGACTTCATCAGTCAAGCCTATCTGACGGTGGTTGTGTTGCTAGTCACAAGGACTATAAATTTAATTTGTTCTTATACTTTTGTGATCCATCTTAGTTTTTCATAGTTTTTCAATAGACTTTCAAATTAATCACATTATCAATGTTCGATGGTCGATGTTTCAAACCTTCTAATAAAGTTCATCCTCAGGACCAAGGTTGAACCTCATTAGAAAGTTTGAACGTTGACCATCAAACATTGGTAACATGATTAATCTGAAAGTCTATTGAAAAGACTATAAATTGTCAAGGTTGAACCTCATTAGAAAGTTTGAACGTTGACCATCAAACATTGGTAACATGATTAATCTGAAAGTCTATTGAAAAGACTATAAATTGTCTTAGAACATGGAAGCATAGTGGATTAGGAGGCGTAAAAATCTTTGGAAAACCCATCACCCTTTTAACCAATGTAGATCCATGTAGATCCAAATGGGATTAAATCTCATGCAAACATTTTTATTGTGCAAAATATCAAGGAAAGGATAACATCTCAAGGGATTTGATCATCTCCATGTTTGATATATGCAAGGTCAAGATGGATCTACATTGCTGTTATGAACTATTTATAGTAGAATATTACAAGAGTGTTTATTTTAAATGTTTTGTTATCATCCAATATTATTTTATTTTTTTGGTTCCCTTCATATATGGCTTTTAATAATGTGATTTGTTTTTCTTAAATATTATATCGGTCACACCAGAGAGCTTGGATAGTTGGTGCTAAACCAAAAAGTATAAGAGAAAAGGACAAACGGCGTCGCTCTAAAATAATATACCACAAGTAGCATTTTCAAAAAAACATTATGTAACACTATAATAATCATACTTCAAAGTAAATTTGATAGTTTCTATTCATACACGGCCAGCATTTTTTTTTAAAGCGAGTCACGTATCTCTTCAAAAAGGAAGAAAGAGGTCAACTCAACCTAGACTATTAACTACCGTACATCATTCTGTTTATTCAAATACAAAAAGACTACTAATAACTAGCATAACACTGGTGTACAGTTGGGCTGCTATAGCTTTCACAGTGATGCAGCATACAGCATTATCACTATAACACAACCAGGCAACCTCAACTGATCCACAGGATAAGACTACAGATATAAATATCTGATACAGTTTTCAGATATTGAAGTAAATATTGAACTACTTTCTGTTTTTCCAACTAATAAATTTGGAAAGCAACATTATATTTGTTCTTAGTTAACATAGAAAAGCCTTTCAGTCCTCTAAAATCTAATTATACAAGTCTTCTCAATCAACATATGACAGCTATATATATATATATATATATAAGAGATATAATAGTCAATATAGCACAACTGTCAGAAAGGAAAATACCAGATTCTTGCACAATAATGACAAAGTTGTTGGTAAATGTATAAAACAACCAGGCAACTGCAACTGATCCACAGGATAAGACTACAGATATAAATATCTGATACAGTTTTCAGATATTGATGTAAATACTGAACTACTTTCTGTTTTTCCCAACTAATAAATTTGGAAAGCAACATTATATTTGTTCTTAGTTAACATAGAAAAGCCTTTCAGTCCTCTAAAATCTAATTATACAAGTCTTCTAAATCAACAGATAACAGCTATATATATATATATATATATGAGGTATAATAGTCAATATAGCACAACTGTCAGAAAGGAAAAACCCAGATTCTTGCACATTAATGACAAAGTTGTTGGTAAATGTATAGCAATCAGGCTATCAAAAATATGAACCGAGTCAAGGTCTTCTTTAGCAAATCCATGCCAGTGGCTGTCAGTCATTGTAATCTGAAGGAATCAACCTCATGGCTAATATACTTCATTGCCCAATAAAGAAATTGGATGCTTTCCAGTTTATGCCTGCAAAGTGAATAGCTGTTAGAATATTGATGCCTGGAAATCCTGCATTTATTCAATTGATGCATGCAAAGTCAACAACAGTTAGAAAACTTGAAGGAAATCTTGCATTTATTTATTTCAGTCTTCACTATCTGTCCAATTTCACATGTAACTTGCCTTGTTGGCAATGTTGTTTGAAAGCCAATCCAAGCCTTCATAAAGGCCTTCGCCAGAAGTTGCACAAGTGCTCTGGATATACCTGAACAAAATAAATCACTTTCAAAGAATTATCATCCATTCACCCCAATACATGTATAGATATCAAAAATCAAACTGATAGAAAGAAAGAAATCATGGTCCTACATAATTAAACATTGAGGTTCAGTTATGGTAGCTGTACCTAAGCAAAACTCAGAACTAAGATTCCAACAAGATTTTCCACGTGTAGCTTTCTTTATAAAATTTGCAAACTTAAGAGGTAGCAAAGTTTAAAAACAACGGATTTTTGAGGGTAGCAAACAGAAAACAAGAATATAGCTTACCAATGACGCTGACGGAGAGAATGCAGACCAAGCTTATCAGTGATCTCAGCTGCATTCATAGCATTTGGAAGATCTTGCTTGTTTGCAAATACAAGTAAGACAGCATCACGTAGTTCATCCTGCACACAGGAGCAAAAATAACATAAACAAAGTGATAATCATATGTTCCCTCAAAATTCTTCTAATTAGCCTTCCGCAATATGAGTATATTGGAGATCAGCCAAATTAACAACGTGAACAACCAACCAACATGTTTTTACATCCCATCCAATTTCATTGTTCCAAAATTTGCAACTCCGCAGTACAAAATCCAGATCTTAAACCAGCATAATTTTCTTATATACATATTTGATATTAAAAAGGACCCATGGAAAAGAATGAAAATGTTAATTTTATCTACTATGTTAAGATATGCGGTACATTTGTACTGTTTCTTATTATTGTAAGTTCACAATAATAAGTATTCCTACCAATTTCATTTGTAGAAATCATCCATTTCAAATGGAACATTTTTATGAGAATAAATATCAAGCAAGATGCACCATTTTTTTATTAAACTTCTACAAGGATACAAAACTGCATCAATGGAACGTTAGTTCACTAGTGATGTGAATAGAAGGTTAAGCGATTTAAAAGGCTTTAATTCATGTTGTGGTCTTCCTCACACGGATAGCATAAGTTTCAAAGGAATGAAGACAAGTAATATCCTACATTAAACTTTCAAGTATATAGTAATAAATTAGCATCATCAAATTCATAAGTGTTCTTCCCAAATTACTTTATGTTTTGAGATAATTTGATCTTCACATACATTATGATCTTCCCCTCTAAAAAATGTAACATAAAATATTATATTAAGAATTAATTATTTACAACTATTCAAAATTATTATATGTTTATATCTTTTATGTTTTTCAAAGAGGCAAATTATCTCTACCTATTCGAAATCGTGAAAGGAGGCAAATATTTAGAATTAATTATTTATACCTATTCAGGGTTGCAGGCCTTTCTGAGATCACCAATTTTCACAGATGGTAGATTTTCAAGCAATAAATATATAAGGGTTCAAAAACATAAATGTTGTGGGGAAAGAAGCTAGTGCTAAACCCATCCTTTTGGGGCACAAATTTCAAATCAAGATATCTTTGCAATCATGAAGACCGACATGGTGTGACACCTATCAAACGAAACCGCATGACGAGGGAAACCTAACTAGAGTGGTCTTGTATCCAAATTCATTGTCCCCTATACATATCGTCAAGCAAGTGCAGGAGAATCTTAGGGTTTCTTCATCTTTGGCAATGGCCCATTCACCCTTTGACATCAATGACAACTTCCAACATTTGGAATTGCTAGAATTGACAAGAATGGAGTAAGAATGGACAAAGAGAGGATGGTAACACCTTCCTTAATTAAGGAAAATTTACATATCTTACAGGATCATAAGAGATCTTTACTTTGTACCCATTTTTGTAGCCAAGCATAAGGGGGCAAAACAAAAGGAGGCAACACTTCCATAGTTAAGGGGTTGTAATTTTTCCATTGGATTTGTTCAAGACAGCACGGCATGGAAACACCTACCATTGTTGAGAGACTCTATACATCCATGTGAATCCAAACCATTGGCTTGTGCATATAGCAGGTAAGGGTATGCATAACCAAAATAGCATCAAATGCAATCCATGTTTTAAACCAAATTACATGAACAAAGAGGCTCTAAATGGCCTCTAGAGTCCAAAAAAACATGCTACAACAAATAACTACATATCATCAAAACAACCACCTATATTGGGAATTCCATCATTAATAGCACCCTTTGCCCCCATCTACCTCAATCTTCCAAGGAAATCAATCAACGCCCTCCAATTTTGATGAAACTCCATAATCCAAGGGTTAAAATAAGGTAGAAAGCTTAACATGCATAATCAATGATTTTGCTCAAGTGACAGGAACATTTTTTACTAAAGTTATCACAGAAGAGTTCAGCAATCGGCACCACCAACAACGAGGTATAGAGAGGGCCAAAAATCTCATACCCTCATACATGATAGAATCCAATGGAAATGCTACAATCCCACCAATCATAAAATCCTATATACTGTTACATCCACTGATTTCCAAATGGGATCTAGAATTATGCTCTACCCATATAAGTCCAATGGGGTTGAACTGCTCTCAAACATCCTACAAAAATTAATGATACTGTCAAAATTTTAAGGATAAAAATAGAAAAGGAAAGATCATGTCAACTTTCACTTTAAGAACTCAAGTTACCAATAATTACCAGGGTGATAAACTCAAGGTTTCAGATTCATTTTAGCGTTTTCGTTTCAAGTACCTGGATTATATACACAAACATAATAGTTATGGAAAAAGGGATGCAGGATACTAGTGGAAACCTAGGATAATGTCAACTTTCACTTTACCAAAATCCAGATATGGGTAAGAATACAGATCCAGATACGGATACACCAGATTTTTGAAATATGGCAGGATCCAAATCTGGTGGCAAAATGCCACATACAAAAGAAACATTTTTTTATGAAACATGTTCAAAATTAAAAATCAAAACCATTTGTGAATCACAACATTTGAAATGAAATCATTAGATAATTTATAAATATGAGACCAAAATCACAATGTATCATGCCATATACAAAAAGGATAACTGTAAATACAAAATTGAGTGTCTCGTCAATGATCACACCATTGATGTGATGATGTAGAGTAGGTCTAACTACATATCCAGAAATGAGTCTGCATCCTCATCATCCTAATATTTCACCTTTACATCATGATCTACCTGTCATATTCCTTCAAAACAGCCTTACAATTCAAAAATATATACAATCACCTATATATTGTCTCAATTTTTTCCTAGATCTTTCCTGCTAGCATTGTCATGTGCTATACAGCCTACAGGTATAGATTATTAATAACTTCTACAGCTGTACAGCTTACAGACTAATAATAAGTAATCTAATTAAAATTCAAAATGGAATGTTTGCTTTTTAGGGTTTCAAACATGTGGTAGATATCCTTGAAAAAAATCACTACACAAATATTGTGTCAGCTAGAGGTGAAGCATTCTAAAGCTCACTAACCCTACATCCTATAACGTAAGTTGTAACACAAATACAACTTTTATTCTTTTCTAAAATTTGTTGCCTACTATGACTTCCTGTTAAATATCTATGTAATTCACATTTGGATACACATGCTCAACTAAGATATTAAAAGCACTAATTTTGAGAACTAAACATAAGAGTTATAGACCTCGTCTGGTATTAAGGTGTATGAAGGTGTAGATCAATGGAAGAAAATTTTGCATTCATGCAAAACCCTTTCTAAAATGCCATTTAAATATCATGTCTTTTTAAAGCATGCATATGTACAGGTAGAGCTTGCCCTCTCCTTAAGGGATGCAATGGTAATCCAATGGCCTTTTACAATTGATCTTCTTTTAAAAGTAGATAATGCAGTGCATGCCCATCACAAGGACCATGCTCTTGATAAACATGGTTAGTATGAAACTCCTATAAATGGAGCAAATGTGAGCACCCAATAAATGCATATTTACATTTCGGCCCTCCGTCTCACAAGCCCAAAATTCACAAAAAAGGTCCACTGGGATGCAGAAAAGAAAGACAATTACCTAAACAATTTGCAGGTGATGCATGCTCGTTAATGGTCATTATTCACTTTTAACATTTTCATGATGTTGGTTTTAAAAGCACACACGCACAAGACAGGATGCAAAAGGTAAGAATATCTTATTACAGTAACATATTTCTATAATGCAAAATTTTAAAATTGTTTACAAACTGGTTGCTGAAGATAAGGATAGATATTACATCCCAAACTAGTTCTAATCCAATAAAATGGCCACATCTTAAGAGATCTTGACTAACTTTTTCTTTCTCACATACAGAAATTTAAAACCTTGCAGCTAGTTTTGTCAAAATTGTGCATCCATCGAAAATAGGAATTACTTATTTTAATAACACTCAATATCCCAATGCCTAACACCACCTCGATCCCAATGCCAACCAAGGTCTCCAGTATCCACTCCACTTGTGTCAACTGAACCTGGATCCCAGATTGATGTATCCTCATCTGAAATATATCCATATCCACATCCAATGGGTGTATAATCAGAAACCTCTGGGACATGCCTCTTTGCAGGTGCCAGTTCATCTGGGGGCTCCTCATGCTCCACTATAACAGGAAGCTCCTCTATCAATCATGAGTGTCCCTAACATCCTCGTGTGATGGTTGCCATAGAAAGCTGGTCAACCTGCATACAAAGCTGGTCAACCGGCAACTCTGATTCTTGAAGGTCCATCTGTGTGCTCTTCAAGGAATCCTGGGAAATCTCAAGCTCATAAGTAAGCCTGTCGACTTCCTCCTCCTTCTCTACTAGCGCATCATGATATATCTCAGTAAGCATGAGTAGATGATCTATGTCTGAACGGAGGTATAGGTAGTTCGATTTCATCTCTACCAATGCCTTCCTGAGAGTCCAAAAATCTGCAAGTGAAGACTCTCCTCCTAAACTGTCATGTGCCGCTGCACTTCTCCAACAATAATCTGTCACTAATACCAATGCATCATCATATTGCCTCATGGCTGCCCTAATCTTGTCTACATTCATCTTCAATTGGTTTTAGAAGTTATAGGCATAAGTAGACTTGTGAGCAACATTTACCTCATCAACTTATGGGACTGAGTTGGCACTGTTGACCACTTGTGTGTTATCATCATTGCACACCTCTTGAGAATCATCATCAACATTTGTGGCCTCATGATTTCCTTTGTACCCATCATCTAATTCAACAATCTCACTAAGTGATGACAGGCATTCTGTAGCAATTTTTTATTCCCTTTCATCCCAAACTCTCGTTCCAACCTGTTGGGGTGAATCTGTTATAGCTTCATTTTCAACGGGTGTGACTTTTCTCAATTTGTCCTGGAAGGTTTGGTGATGGTTTTCATCTTCAGTCCTTGCTTCCTGGTCCCTGACTACATTTTCATCTTTGGATTTGCTATTCATTTTTCTATTTACTGCCTTTGATGACAACCCTGCTTCCATGTGCTGCTCTATCACTTTTGCAAAGGTTTTGTTATAGTTTTCAAATTTTTGGGCCAACAATTCTTCTTGACTTGGAATCATTTTTCCCTTGTTATAATCTACTCTTTGAATTCAACAGTTGTCAAAGAACATGCTCTGGTTTTTTTTAACAACAACCCACGGCTGAGCCAAGATTAAGGCTCTGATACCACTGTAAGATTCCCTTCCAATCATTTTTCAAAGTTTCAACAATTTTTTGGGTTTATATTTTAAACTTTCACTAATGCCTTTCATTACATAGTTTAAATACACACTGTTGTAGATTCACCTTTCAGATTTCAACTCCCAACTAGGAAATATCCCAAAATGTCAGAGTTTTCTGAGTTTAGTATGTATTTTTTCGTGTGGTATTTTGTCAAACATTTCATGAATATTCAGCTGCAGGTAGGCTTTTCGTAATTTAATCTCAAATAGGCACACACAGAGATCTTCACTTAATGAAATAATTATATAGACTGATTTATAAAATTCCCAAACAAGGATAGTGTTGCCTCGAATTTATTAAACAGGGAATATAAACCCAGATAACATTACATTCATCCAAAATATGCTCCAGCCAATACTCCAACCATGGACACATAGAGGAGGAGGTCATTGAGACAATGCCACCTATTGTTCTGCCAATCCACTCCCACGTGGTTGTTGAAACATAAACACTTTAAATGGCTCCAACATGTGAACAGCTCAACCCAAAATCAAGTAGTTAGGTACCCATTTCTATATTCTCTATTTGACCTTGAATATCAAGGGAGGTCTTGTTGTAGCACCCGAGTTCTCCCCGAGATTATCCTTCCTAATCCACATAATCCCGACCATTCTCCAAAATACATTCCTAGACTCTCGATGGGCACATTTGCAATGACCGATGATGATGAATATATCATCCACTTCTGCTCCTGCTGTCGATTAGCAACTCTCATCTCTTATCTTTCTCTTGCATAATGATGTATTTATCTTTAGTCCTCGTTCGGGTTTACCTTTAAAGTTTGTCCATTTGTATTCACTAATTACTAGGATAGTGTATAATCCTTGTCCCTACATTTCTCATGTCTAGTGTGCTAAGCATTAAACACTCGATGTGTATCAAGCATTTGGGGGACACATGTCCAACACTCAGAAAGCATGTGTATCAAACATTTGGGGGACACATGTCCAACACTCAGAAAGCATGTGTCAACATCCCAAAAATGATCAAAAAAATAAAATAAAATAAAACTAATGCAAAAATGTCTCCAATAAATTTGCTTGTTCTATTTTCTAAATGTTCAAAAAAATTATATCTTCATGCCTACATTTTACTTCTGTAGTTTTAATTTTTTTTTAATATGTAAGTGTCCCACATGTCCATTTGGGGAATCTACTGAGAGTTGCATTTGAAACTCCCACATTGATCATGTAATCTCCACTGCTTTCTCATCTTGCTAAGTTATTTTGATCACTTTTGGACATTAATAAAACCTATCTTTCTTTCTTACACTAAAGAATAAAAAAGACTAATAGAGGTTTATCAAAAACAAACTAATATGATATTGGAAACATTTCATAGCTATAGGAAAACATACTTGACCATAAAATCCTAAATTTTAAAATCTTAATAAAACCATGTAACAACCAACAGAATTTGTTACAGTTTATGCAAAGCCCAAAAGATCCAGTGCAACAAGAAATAAGAACATTAGTGTGTTTATTTTCTGATACAATATCAAACCACTCCTTTATTTCATTATCTTGGAAAAACACTAGACAGAACTTATAATCTTCTTACAAGATCAATGAGATAGCTTACCTCATTCAGCATCCGATGCAATTCATCTCTAGCCTCAACTACACGGTCTCTATCATTGCTGTCAACCACAAATATTAGACCCTGAGTATTCTGGAAGTAATGTCTCCAAAGTGGTCGGATCTGTACACATTTACAAAACAGAGGTATCAACTACATTAGCAAATAATTCAAGGGAAACCTGTTATGGCACGACAAGTTTTACCAAATTAAGCTTACTAGTTACAAAAACTCAAAGTGACACTCTGGGTAATTGTTATTTTTAACCCAAACGTGGCCTCCAATCTTAATAAATGGAGAAAAGCCTAGATAACAGTAAAGTGAACAATTTGTTAATGAAAAGGACTAAAAGTATAAAAGCCACCATGAGCAAGAAATTAACACCTATGGCCAAGATAACATATTTTCCCCCTTTTTCTAAGGAAGTGGTGTTGCATGGACAAAGAAGTTTCAACCTCAGAAAGCAGGGGCAAAAGACCCAGACAAATTTATGAGTGACAGACCCAGAATGAACTGCAGTCTGATATAGAATCTGATTTGATTGACGAATTATCAACAATGTCTTTACAACAACAGGAACAGCCCAAAAAATGAGGTGAACTAGTACCATTTCTTCACTCACGTGTATGTAGGAAAGCCTGGAACACATTTCCAGATATGTGAAAAGCAAAGGTCAATGAGGGATTATTATTGAACTACCTGAATTAAATATGAAAATATATAGACTCTAAACAGGAGATCCCTTTCAGCTTATACACGCACAAAGCTAGTAAAAGCACCCAGGTGTTCATGAAAGGCAGTTGCTCCATGACAATGTTGTGAGCAATTTAATCAAGTTACCACCATGGAACTTACCATAACAAAAGAGACACCTTTGTAACTTGGAAAAAGCAAATAAATATATGATCATGTTCAAAAGCCTGATATGTCGATCCCTAAACTGGAACATTTGGACCATTCTGTCTGAAATGGCATATTTGCAATAATACATCCCAATTAATGAAAGAGAACCCTAGGATAAAGCTCCTAGTTGGACTACAGTGATTTTTTATTTTTTGAATAGCACATGCAGACAGGCTGTAGACCGACATTATAAAGGCTGAGCGTTAATGGTAAGCCCACTTGAGAAATGATTAGCTGAGTAGTATTTGGGTTTGGTATTGGATACACAAATGACATGGCCGTTAATGGTTGCTGATTTCAATTCACTGAACTGAATTTCAGGACTATTAAGTCCTGGCCAAGCAGACAATGGCATTGGCCTCCAAGCCTTCACACCTTTTGGCAGGTGGCTGCTGCAGCATGATTAATGAAATGGAAGAGTTTTGAAGCTATTTGGCTATTCCTGCTCCTTTTATGTTATCCCTAGGTTATATTTCACTTGTTGCAATATTATCTCATTTCACAATGTTGTTTCCAGTGGTTAGGGTTCTACTATTATATTTCTGGAAACATGCAAGAGCTGATGTGATTCCAGTCTAAATTCTTGCATTAACCACCTCTGCCATGAGTACATCGTGAAATGCATGGTTAAAATTTGATATATTCTGCTCATGAGTAAATCATGAAATGCATGGTTAATATTTGGTAACACTGCTCAAAGTGGAGGCTGTCAAAATGTACATAAAACTGTAGTTTTCTGGGGTTTCCACTTTGATGTCAAGCCGTGATAGGGTGGGAAACCAGTGTGAAACACACTGTCACAAACACACCCAACAAATTTTAGATGTCAAGATTACATAATTTTGAACCTCCTACCTTGTCCTGACCTCCAACATCCCAAACAGTGAAGCTGATATTCTTGTATTCTACAGTCTCCACATTGAAACCTGTTACATATAAACAGGTAACATATCTCAGAACATTCCTTCCATCAATCAATTTGCTACTTAGCATCAATAGCAGAGAGGCCAGCAAGCAAGGTAAAAGTAAAAAAACATTGCTTGAAAATAATCTTCCTCATTTCCCAAAAATTGGTGCACACCGCAATTGTTGCATACATGTACAAAAGTTCAATTTTAAAGACAATAAACAATGATCCCCAGCTTACTTTATATAAGAAAATTGATGTTGGAAACAAGAAGGCTCTGAGGACTTTGAAGGGGCATAGAACATGCATTGTCTTGGGACTTTCAAACAATATAAACATGCCATAAACATATGAAATATTGTACATGTTTGTACATGTTGATTGGCAAGAAACCTAACTAACTTCACTTAGCCTATATGAGATATCAATTATACCAAAAAAAAGCCGGATTCCTAGTATAAGCCTTAAGGATACAAACATTAATTTAAAAAAACTGATGATGGTTGTTTAGGAATTGTGTTACTATTTTTCATCAACTCTGAACATGAAAATATGTTACAAGAAAACAGTAAGCTGATGAACACAAAACTACGATCGGTACCCTTGTCTCTCTTTTATAGAGATGAAGAAGAGTAGGTACAGTGGATATTTACAGATGCACAACAGTGCGCCTCCATTGGAGATGATCTAAGGCATGCAAGCATGCATGCTCCTAGAGATCAGCACCCTTATCCACATGCACGTTATTCAAATTAGACTTAGACTACGATTGGAAAACTGCCAAAATAAACAGCAATCCTAATCAAGGGTTATTTTTTACTTTCAAATGTTTCATCATGGGACCTCCGGGTATCAGCTTCCATCCCTTTTTCCCTCTTCTTTTTCTAAGGTCAAAAAGTGAAGTGCACTAAATTTCCAGAGTAAGTTTATGGCCAAGGGCAGAGAAATGCCCTGATCAGCCAAACACAGCAAGTTTATGGCCAAGAGCAGAGATGTACCCATATCAGCCACACACATGCACAGTGCTGTATAAGACTATCTGTGGTACACTTCCTAACAGTTATGCTTACTGAGGAAAGTGTGCACCACACCACTCTCCTCGGTGGACATCTCAAATTTTCCTTTTGCAAGGAGCTTAATTGAGATATCAACAGCTTGGTGATCTGTGCAGAACCACAGCTCCCTTCTGACCCGTGTTTCTAATGAAGTGGTATCTAATCTCAATAGGCTTGGATCAATCATGAAATATTGGTTTATCAGAGAACTCACTACAACTCTGATTGTCATAGTAAATCACACTAGAGTCCAGAGTCTGATCTGTCAGATTTGTCAAATCTGTTTATAACCTGCAAAGCCGAATGGCTTCACAACTAACAGAACTGACTGCCATATATTCTGCCTCCGCTGAACTGGTACCACAGAAATCTGCTTTCTGCTGAACAAGGGAATCATACCTGAACATATACTAAAGCAACACCCTGAAGTGCCCCTCCTATCATTAGCAATACCTGCCCAATCAGAATCTGAAAAACCATGTAGCACCACCTCACCATCACCAACATACCTCAGCCGAAAATGCATTGTGCCCTTTAAGCACCAAAGCATGTGTTTTGTAGCAAACACAATGAACCTGCCTAGGCTGCACCATGAAGTGTGCATTATACACTTCAAGTAACAAAACACATGATTTTTAGCAACCCAATGAACCTGCCTATGCTGCACCATGTAGTGTGCATTGTCCACTTCAAGTACCAAAACACATGTTTTGCAGCAACCCATACCAAAAACTGTTCTAGTCATTCTTTCCTTGTATTAGGAAGGAGGAGCTGGGTCAGCATGATTGTAGGGTGGTTCAGGCTATATAGCAGAGAATTTTAGGGAGTCTTGACAAAACTACCTGATCTTTAAACAAAAACAAAGGTATTCTATACAAAGGCAATCTAATAACACCGGACGCATCAATCCATGTCATATAAGCATATGCTGAGCCTGTAATCTAATACTCTTAACAATAAATTATTACCATGAAAATGCCCCAGTGTCTATTCAGTGAATTCACATCGCGTTTCAACTAACTTTTGATATTACAAAATATTAAAATCGTTTGGATAGAATCAATTTTGAGGCTTTCACAGATAAAATAATTCGATAGAACAAAAAAAGTAGATGTATATCAATGAATTTATTTTACACAAACTTACCAATGGTTGGGATAGTAGTAACAATCTCTCCCAGCTTGAGCTTATACAAAATGGTCGTCTTTCCGGCTGCATCAAGACCGACCATAAGAATGCGCATCTCCTTCTTTGCAAAAAGCCGCTGGAAAAGCTTGGTGAAAGTGAGCCCCATTTTTTCAGCTATACAACAAAATACCGGTAATTGTGAGAGAGAGTATCTCGCCCAATACAAGATGGATCTTTGCCTTAACCCAAACTGCGATTACACTAGAAGCTAGGGTTCACCCGTCATAAACATGCTAATCCCAGGGTGATCTAACTATGGTTCCAGTATTTTTCAGATTATTAAATTGTGAATCATACCAGTACAGATCCGATGGCACAAAAATGGAAAAACGAAGATTTAAAAATTTACAGAAAGAAAGGCCCGCAACCAGTGGGGGTAATTAGGGTTTTAGAGCCCCAAAACCCTAAATCTGGTCACCCGAAACAAGAAGAAAGCATTGCAGAAGCCAAGAGATCGGTAAAATTAAAGGCAGAAATCGAATCAAAGAACATCCATTGTGAGAATAAAACAATCGAACAACCAGATTTACCTTCGAGTTGAACAACTTCTGAAGGCAAACTGAAAATGCAAAAAGACCCGTTGAGGGACTGCGCAGAAAAATCCCGATGCCTCCCCTGAAAAGAGGGACAGGTCACTCTCTTTCCTTTATAGCTCTTCGTTTACTGCCCTTCACTGCTATGTAATCACCAGATTATCTCCCGTTGACAGTTACGGATGAGGCTGGAGGAAGGTAAGTGGGATTGACTCCAGGGATATATATTTATATTTGAATATATTTCATTCCCGAGATGCATAACCTTTCAATCATCTTAAACAAAACATTTCAAATCCTTTTATGAGGTCGATGTGATGGGCTTTATTCATATATGGTCATATGGTCTTTAGCTTTAATCAAAATTAACCCTTTTTTTACTTTTTAAACAAATCTGTTTTAAAAGGGTTATTTAAAAATTATGTTTAAAATCAAAATAATGTATTAATATATTTTTTTTGGGATAAAGCTGGTAATTTCATGTTAAATTTATGCTCATGGAGGGAATCTAAAAGTCAAATCACTTAGGGATTGTATTTTGTCTAGCTACACCAACCTTTATCATGGCTGGATTTTTTCATCAGGAGTGTCTTAATAGCACACTCTTGTCGAACTAAACCCCATAATAATAGATATGGATCGTACGCTCTCAAATAATGTATTTGTTAATTTGGTTAAGAAAACACCAAAGAGTATAGAAAGTGGATAGATTGTAAAACCAAAATATAATTTAATAGTTTTCTAAGACTTTTGTGATCCATAATTTAGAAAAATGTGTCTTTCTGAATAAAAGAAAAATATGTCTTTATGATTATTCACATCCTAAAGAAAAACCAATAAGAAGGTTATGGGTTATTTTAGAATTTTCAAGATTGTTAAAAGACACATTTAAGAAACTTTTTGATGGGACCAATTTGTTTTATCGATATTTTTTAATGTTATTTATTTTTTAGTTTTGTGGAAAACACAATTAAATTACTAATTTAGATCTATTTAACTCTAGATCTATTATGCGCTGAAAAAAATCCAACCTCTCCATATGCAAATTTTCCTCAAATTATTAATCTAAAATTATTAAATCTAATAATATTAATATTATAGTATATAATATTAATATTAATAATAATATCAATATTAATATTATTATTATTATTCGATTTAATATAAATATTAATATTAGATTTAATGATGTTTTTATCTTGCATGATAACAAAATTTATAATAAAATTATATCAAATTGATATTTTCAAGTATTTTAATATCTTATAGGATATGGTTTTTTCTTTTAAAAAAATATTTTACAAATATTTAATTAAGAAATAATAAAAGATTTTGGAGTACGATTTTTTATTTTTTATTTTGAGTTGTATTGTAATTTTTTTGTCTATATGATTATTTTCATTTTTGTTTTGGATCCACATTAATTTATTTTATTATTATTATTATTTTATTGGAGACGTGACATACTTACATATCCCCCTCACACTGGGTTGTAGAATGCACCTCTCGGCGCAATAAGATGTTCTAAAATCTACGTCACCTTTATAATTAGGCCAACAATTCTTGTGGAATCAAGCTTAGTAATAAAATGATTTAGACAGTCACTCTTCGCATGTGTGAAAGGATTAGGGGTAACGCCCTAAGCACATGCGCGATTAATGGCGGAGGTGAATAAAATACGGTTCGTAATAACCAGGTGGAACGGTGGATGAGAGTCTTGCCTGCAAGTATTCTGTTATTGTGTTAGGTTATCTCGAGAAGCCAAAGTCATTGGGTCCTCTTGACTCGGTATGTGCACACAGGGTGGAGAAGTTGTTCTCAAACTGCGTTCATGCCTTCCTGGTCGATGGAGCTTGTAGACAAGTATGTATGCTTCTTTACACTGCCTCCTTGTATGTGGCATGCTTGATATAGCTTGGTATGTAACCAGTATGTTGGATGGAAAGGAATTGGAAGTCCCAAATGAAGGTCAATTTCAATATTTTCGATGGTTGAATACTTTATGGTGTGCGTTGTTTCTATTCTAGTGTATGTTGTCTATGGCATTTTTATATCCCGAATGGGAATGTTTGTCCCTCTCCGGCATAGATGCGGTAGGATAAGAGTTTGTAAGCCTAATAAGGGAAGTCCTTTTTATTTGTTGTTCGTCCTGATTGAGGAGATGTATGTAAAATATTTGTTTTTGAGTTATAATGTTTATGGTGTAGTTTGTATGGGGTCTCGGCCTGGGGAGTTGGTCTTTGTTGTATTTGATGTGAAGGGTCTAAACACTCTAAGAAATCCATGGTCGTTTGCCCCTTCTGAGCATAGGGTGCCACACAGGGGATACGAATGGTGGTGCGAGCCGCCAGTTTCAAATTTGCTTCTAGTTCTTAGGCTAAAGCCTAACTCAATCCGTCGCTTGCTCCTTCTTAATGTATATGTAGCAAGTTCTCATAATTTTTGTTTATGTTGTGACCACGTGAATGAGATTGGGTATTGGTCTGTGGCCGAAAATTTAGTCGGAAAATCAGTAGACCTTTTGACCAGAAGCGAATTGTGATGGCTCAGCCTGCTAGCTTGTCGAGAAACGGTGGTCGAGGCAATGGTTGCAAGTCTGGGAAAAGCGCCAACAAAGGTTCCTCCTCTACCCGACCCCCAAAGAGGAGTGGACGCAGAACGGATGCCTAGATCCTCCAGGAGGTGGTTCAGGCTTATAATGCAGAAACTCTAGCCAACCTAAACAAACACACACACACACAAAAACAGTTCACCTGTATTGGATAATGAAAATTTTGGTGGGCAAAGCTATTATGACCCCACGAGTTAATGATGGTAAAATTGATCCAGGATTCCAAGAAATTTAGAAGGAATTTCAGTTGATTCAAGTCTAGATTCAGCAACAGAACATGCGTCCTGGCCACATTGAGAAACACATTCCATGCCTCCCTAATCCAAGATCTTTTGCTTATAGATGCCTTTAATTACATATGACAAAGCACTTAAAACCATGAAACATAAACACATAAACGAAGAACAAAGAGACCGTAACACGCATGAGACCAAGACACCAAAAATTGATTACAGATTTCTTCCAATTCGGACTACGTCTTCGGGCCCTGCTCAACAGTGGGGAGGCCTTCATTCATTAAGTGGAAAGAAGAAGAAGAAGTACAAGTAAAATTACATAAACACACTTATACCTCCAATCTAGAAAATGGCCGAAAAATGGAGACCTTTGTTGCAGAAACGGACAACACCATCAGATTCCTGTCGCCGAGTGGTGTAAAATCCATATAAAATTTGTACAATTTGGACACTGGACAATTCTGGGCCCTCTGAAAATGTGACTCAGATCATGGTTCCACTGCCTCCCTGAATGGCTCAGGGTTCCACGACCTCGAACTGTGTGTCGACTGTACCTGGTCTGCTTGGGCGTACTATCGAAATGAGGGGTTTTATATCACATAAATGGCAGACTATTCAATGTTGGGGCCGGTGGTGTGTTGACAGCACCCACCGGCGGAGTCCGTTGAGGAAGGCGGAGGGTTTGGGTTCAAAACCCGACCCGACCCTTATTAGAAATATTTGGTTTTTTCGTTTTGATTAGAGTGATAATTTTGTTGTTGTATATGGTGTCGCCCACTTGGGGGCCGACCACGTGGGCCAAGTCAGTGTGAGCCCCACCGGTGTCGTGATCCCCGTTCTCCATATGCTACGACTTCGGCCATTATGTGTGTGTTAAGGTGAAGGTTCCGGGCGGTAGGGTTGACAACCCACCCCCAACCATATATAATATATGATATGGTCCTGTGGGGTTCGGTAGGGGTCATGGCCCGCCAACCCAAAAAAATGTTTAACCTTTGTAATATGGTTGCGGAAGGGTCTGCGGGGTTTGGCCACTTGTCGACCCCTATTTTTTATATATATTTTTGTTTTTTTTTTTTTTAATAATAATAGACATTTTTTGTTTTAGAAAAAATAAGGGTTATTGGGAAATTAACGAGGCCACAATTTTGCCCATTTTTGGGAGCTGGGTTCCCTGCCAGTTGACTGTGAATTTATGGGACACTTAAACTTGGCCCACTGCCTAACTTTGACCGCAACTTTGACTTGCTCTAACTTCTTCATACGACCTCAGATTGAGGCGTCGTCTGCATCATTGGATTTAGAACGGACAACACTTTGACATGGTCCTGCCCTTTTTTTCATCTTGACACTTTGATTTTTGAGCAATTTTAAGCCACTTGTCCTCTGAGATCCTCTTGGATCAATCCTCCCCACTGAGGAGCTTTTGGACCACCAAAAGCATTAACACATCCAGCACATTACTTGTGTCCTTGCCAAGCCATACTTTCAATAACCTATTCACAAATCTGGTACATCTTTTTGCAATCATATACAAACCACACATGAATCAAACAACCCCTCACTTGCCAAGAGTTTATAGCACACACTCATTGGTCAAGGACTATACGTAATAATAATAATAACCAATACCCCAACTACTCATAAGAAAATGCCAAAACATCATCGTTGTGTTTTGAAGTGATGGGAAACACATCATCACCTTTACATTTACTTGCAACGCGTGATTTACAAATTGTGGCCATAACAAGCTACTACCTCAAAAAAACCATCTTTTACTTAATAAAGTAAGTGAGCCATCTCCTTGTGGCAGATTTGCTTGTGGAATGTCTTCGATGACTGGATTCTTCATGGGTGCTTTTTGGGCCTGAAGTGTTTGGCATGTAGATTTCTGGTGTTCATCCTTATGCCAATGATCCTTCCTCTTCCAGGCTTTTCGGATTGTCTTGGAATGCTTCCTCCCGAGGTGCCTCTGATAAGTGCTCATGGATCCCTCACTGTCACTAGAATGTGATGAGGTGCTCTCATCATCTGTTGTTGGTCGGTCGCTGGCTGTCTTGGAGCATTCCCCAACTTCCTTCCTGACATACCCAAGTCCTGCATACGGGGTAATTCTTCTACTTTGATAGGGTTTATAATTCCTTGGTCATTAATGCCAAGGCCCTTTCCCTGATACCCCATCTCCTTCAACAACTTGGATCTGATACCTATAGTATGTTTTTCAAAAGAAGCGAAATTGTCATCATGAAAAGTATGTGAAATCGAAGAAACACTTTTTACCTCAAGGGGGTTATGTTGCAACTTCTCCAAGGCCTCGTCCTTAGCTCGCAACTGGTGTAGCAACATTTTTTTCTCCTTTCCTGCTTCCTGTAGGAGTCTCCTTAGCTCAATATTCTCTACTTGAATGCTTTGATTGATTTCCTCAAGTTCATGGAGCCATGCCGCATTGGGCGACCTTTTCATCTTTGGTACACTATGTGCTGAAATTTTTGTTTCATTGCCCGAATCGAAACCCAAATTGATGGGTCCATCTGTTGCAATTCCAAGAGCTACAATCCTCCTTTCATCACCGAAATCTGATCCCAAGTCAATTGGTCTACCTCGTGCAACTCCCGCGGCTGTGACCTTCTCATCTTCCTCTGATCAGACTTTTGATCTTGTTGCATGGTGGCAGCTCTCTTCTACCTCTCCTTCTTGTCATCCCTCTTAGGACTCAGCTCAGGGTGCAGTTTCCAGCAATTGTCTTCATCGTGTCCTTCTTTCTCACAATGGGTGAAAGAGGTCTTTGCTCCTCTTCTCTTTGTTGTTGCGGCTATTTTTGGGTGGTCATTTTGTTCATATGTCTCCTTGTTTTCAGGACACATGGCCTTCACACTGGCCTCATCGATAGTTGCAGGCTCAAACAATAATAATGAATGTCTTATGTAACCATGTAAAGAATCGATATACTTAGTTACAATCTCTGGTGAATCTAACAGAATGTCTAAGTTTAATGCTTGTTTTCTAAATTATTTAGTGAAGTTTTGCACATTTTGGCCTTTACCTTGCTTTAGGCATTGTCATTCCATTAATGATTTTTTCTTATAGCCCAATGGGTAAAACTGAGTTTTCAATGCAAAAATAAAATATGACAATGAGGAGAGAAGGTTACCCAGATTATTGTTTCCTTGCAATTTGCTCGCCCACCAAACGAGAGCGGTGCCACTCAGTAGAAGGGATGCCAACTGGATCTTTTCCTCATCTTTCTTGATCTATTGAATCCGACAGTAGGCCTCAATCTATCTAATCCAATTGTTGAGCTTTTCCACATTACATTCACCTATATACATAGGCATGTCGAACTTTACATCTAGTTTAAGGAAAGGTTTCTTAGATGCATGCCTATGACGTCTGCGATAATTATGAGAAGAAGAAGATAAACTATCACTAAAAGATGGACAGGGAGGGGTCTCGTCTCCACCATCTCCATGGTTTACTGATCCGTGGTCATCTGCATTTTTCTTCTCGAGCTTGATGGTCTTCTCATACTCTGCAAACAGTTTGTCTACTTTCTCTGCCATGTTGTAGAATGCCTTGCGGTACTTCCGCTCTTCTACCCAACAAGCTTCCTTGTCTACCATGTTTCTTCTTTGTCGTGCATGTCCTACTTTGGGATCAAAAGACTTAAGCTTCCCTTCGCCTTTTTGCAACTTTTTTTTGGTTAGCATTTACTCATGCAATTCACATCAACAAAGACCTGCTCTGATACCACTTGATCCAAGATATTTTGCTTAGATATGCATTAGAGAATTACATATAACAAAGCACTTAAAACCATGAAACATAAACACATAAAACGAAGAACAAAGAGACCATAACACGAATGAGACCAAGACACCAAAAATTGATTACGGAGTTCGTCCAATTTGGACTACGTCTCCAGGCCCTTCTCAATAGTGGGGGGGGGCTTCATTCATTAAGTGGCAAGAAGAAGAAGAAGTACAAGTAAAATTACATAAACACCCTTATACCTCCAATCTGGAAAATGGCCGAAAAATGGAGACCTATGTTGCAGAAACATATAGCACCATCAGATTCTTGTCGTTCAGAGGTGTAAAATCCATATAAAATTTTCCTAATTTGGACACTGGACAATTATGGGCCCTCTGAAAATGTGGCCCAGATCATGGTTCCACTGCCTTCCTGAATGGCCCAGGGTTCCACCACCTTGAACTGTGTGCCCGCATGTACCTGGTCTTCCTGGGTGTACTGTTGAAATGAGGGGTTTTATATCACATCGGCGACGGACTATTCAGTGTTGGGGCCTGTGGTGCATTAGCAGCACCCATCGACAGAGTCCGTTGAAGAAGGCAGAGGATTCGGGTTCAAAACCTGACCTGACCCTTATTATAAATTATTATTATTATTATTTTTTATTTTTTTTCGTTTTGATTGGAGTGATAATTTTGTTGTTGTATATGGTGTCGCCCACTTAGGGACCAGCCACGTGGGTCGGGCGGGTTCGACCCCCGCCGACACCGTGATCCCCGTTCTCCATGTGCTACGGCTTTGCCCATTATGCGTGCATTAAGGTGGAGGTTACGTGTGGTGGGGTTGACAACCCACCCCCAACCATATATAATATATCATATGGTCCTGTGGGGTTCGGCGGGGGTCATGGCCCACCGACCCAAAAAAAGTTTAACATTTGTAATATGGTTGCGGAGGGGACGGCGGGGTTGGGCCACTCGTCGACCCCTTCTTTTTTTTTAGTTTTTTGTTTTATAATAATAGACATTTTTTGTTTTAACGAAAATAAGGGTTATTGGGAAAATTAGCGAGGCCACAATTTTGCCTGTTTTTGGGAGTTGGGTTCCCTGCTAGTTGAAGGTAAGACTTGGGTTTCAATTTTTTTTTGCTCTTTGCATCCACATTTTTTCTTCTTATCGTTCGTTAGGATTTCTTTTGTAGAGTAGAAGAAGAAGAAATCCCTTTAAAGCGATAGGTAATTAGTTTGAAATCACCCTCCATCGTGATGATGATCAAAATCAAACTACTAAATGCGCTTTGTCACAATATAGATTTCAAACACTACAAATGTTTGTACAAATTGCCATTGTAACCAAGTACATCTTATTTATATTTCAAAAATGGTAAAACTTTGTGTGGACTATAAGTCAAATTTATGGATTCAATTGGGGGTGTACGTGGACACAAGGGACGTGTCACATGTCAAAAGGCAATTAGATATGGACAAATTATAAGTGTCAGTTCATTGGATGTGGCAAGACAAAAACACTCAAAATACAACGTAATAAAAATAATTTAAAGAAGAATGGGCCTGTATATTTTGGAATTGGAATAAAGGCTCGAGATTGAATAGTGAGGATGTGTTTAGCTGTTGTCATCCATTTTAATCCACATTGTTTAGATAATTTTAAACTTGCGAGATGATTAAAACTACTCGAAATGTACCACCGCCACTTTTCCACCAAAATACAAGCTTGTGATAGGAAATGAGACTAACTATGGTTGAATGTAGATGTTTTTTATCACCATGGGGATGGCCAAGCATAGGATTTCTCCAACCAAATTCTATATCACCACATTGGTCTTGGTGAATCAAAACTCACCAAAATTTGTCATGGGCAAGTCACGGTAAGTCGATTAGACGACAATACCGATTTAGTTGTGCACTCCAATGGAATAATTTATTGTGTTTGATAACCCATGACATGTAGACTAGTTGGTTTGTGTGGGATTTAGTCCCCACCAAGTCTAGGTTCAAACTTCATGGGGAGTGGTTGAGGATGGAAGCCACCCTTGGGGAGAATTAAACTATCCTAATGGGAGTTAGCATCTCACTAGTGGGTAGTTCATTCTTCCATCTAATAGACGAGTTAACCCTGGTTTAAGCTAAGCATATATATACATACACACACACACACACACACACACACACACACACACACACACACATATATATATGGTCACTTGTTTCCCTTATTTCTTTTGAGCATTTGGATCAAAGTTTTCCATGTTTCATTATCATTGTAAAGATCATCCTGATTTAAGTTCTTATTGTTTTTTTTTTAATATCTGTTACTATTTTTATTAATCCCCACCAACTCTCTCAAGGGATCAAAATGTGGATATATAAATATACGTGAACGCAACCTCTACTTTTCTCAAAATTTGGCTCTCTGTGTTTGCATAGATTTCATTGCTTCTATAAGGGAAACAAATTATATTTACTCATAAATCTACAAATGTCATATTCCTAATGAACAGTAGCAAATATATATATATAGTGAACTTCATTAGTATTTTTTGAACTTCATCTAAGTGTGCAGTTCATGGTCAACTGAAACTACCCTCCAACATTTTCATGTCAAATCACCTATCGTGAAAATATGGATATATTGGAGGATTTACGCCTTTGATACATTTTTCATATAGAATACCACATTATGGTACTCGCCCTAGAGATCCAACCATTGAAGGCATGGGGAAAAGTCTTCTAAATTGGGAGACCCATGAATGTCCATCACATTCGAAATGGTATCCTTTAACTCTTTAGAAGCTCGAGAGAACTCAAGATTAAACACGTCTTTACCAAAGATCGTGTTCCCTATGAGATTAAAGCGGGCCTGAAAGGCAGTGTGTCCAATATCCACACACTTTCCCTTCTAATCGTCCTGAAAAATATGATAAAGCATTTGATTTGCTTGACCTATTCTGAGGTGTTGCAGAGCTTCCGGTCTCTTTACAGAGAAGAATTAAATATTGGACAGAATTATGAGCATGATCCATTCATATCCATATTGGGAAAATACTTTGGATTTCTTGTAATGAGAAAGAGCCTTGGTTGCCTGTGTGATTATCCAGCCTGTGAATTTGTGGTCATGGGTTTTAAAAACTTCCTTTGGCATGGCAGAAGAGGATATCACTACTATGGTTTTCGTTCCGAGGGAGAGGTTCATGAGCCGACCAATAACAAGGTGGAAAATCCATTCTTTGGGATTGTTACCCACCCGCAATAAATTTCCCAAGTTCCCACTGTCGGTCATTCTACATGGCCCAAAGGAAGCCTGTGACGTTGAGTCAGTTTTGTACTACATAATAAAACACAAAATTCAAACAGGTGCTAGGAACTATCATAACATGTGGCGACATATACGATGAACATATGGTAGATCTCTAGAGGTTGCGGATAGACGACAAAAGATTCCCGAAGAACTCTCCTTTAAAGAATGCCTTCAGCGTAATAAAAATCTATAAATATTATAAAGTGTTGGAAGAAGGGTTAGATTTTTAATAATTTATCGTTGTCTTTATTTTCAATGTTTGGTTGGTTATAAGAATTGGTTCAGTCTATAATATTTGTGTAATGATGTTAGTTATTTGAGAATGGAAGGGGATTTGGAAACCCCTATGGCGGCTCGGGTTTCGCCCTAGTCGTCCAATCTTTGCTTTGTTTGTGTGGATTTCTTTGTAGATATATTTCTCGGATCATTAAATAGCAAATCCATGTGATTCGATGAAAAAGACAGTTTCTTTTGTAGGTATCATTGTCGGTCAAGATAGCTCTTCTTCGGTTTCATATAACTTTGTGCTGACATTTGGTTATGGTCTTCCGGTGGTTGAAGAAATTCCTTCCTCAAATGTTCTTGTGGATTAGGAAGCTTTTTGTTGTGAAAAAAAAATCGGATAAAGGCTTGTTTTGCAGGTTTAATGAGTACTTGTTATGAAACCAACTCCAAAAATAGAATAAAATAGAGATCAACGCCTTGGAAATAAGCCATTTTGAGGGGGAACCCTTATTACACGTTATTTTGTCACCATGACATTTGACTGTTCATATGGGTCTATCACCACCTATATCATGTTCCCTTAGAAGTCAAAAAACCTTAATGTTCTTGAATCATGTCTTGGAATTGGAGAAAAGCTTTGTAAAACCCTTAAAATTCTACCTCTGCGGTTTTTCTAGCCTTTTCTTGCGCATGCACTGTTGTTTGGTCCATAAATTGCGGCAAGCACCGCAATTTTTTCCACTATTACCTGCGCACCTCCACGAAAAGCAAATAAAATAAAAGTAAATTCTAGAAGCCTAGTTGGTCGAATATTCTCCCAACTGGAAGCTTCTAGATTCACGATCAGTTCGAGCTTCATCCCTCCACTCATGGAGCTTATCCCTTGGTCCATGGAGCTCAAATCCCTTCATGAGAGGAATCCATCCCCCTCTTCATGGAACTGAAACTACCTCCATTTCCCTATAAATTTAGCTCAAATTTCAGGTTGAAGGGTAGATACTGAAGTAGACTGTAGACACACATAGATTGTAGACATACATAGTAATTGCTGAAGAGTGCATACTTTCTACACTAGTGAGTTGTTGTTGGCATAAGAATGATCACACCCTTGTGTCCATAATTCCATGTTGGTATTCAGAGAGGAAGGCTTATCAAACTGAAGGAGAAACAATTGTTCAGGACCCAAGGAGAAATTTGTATGACATCAAGGCATCAGGTTGTAAGATTACTTTTATTTATTCAAGATAATACATATGGATCTCTTTTTATCATTAAGTTTTTCTTATGCTTATTGAAATAACATCAATACTTAGACTCCTTGATCACTAAGTTGGATTATTTTTTCTTGATTATTATATGTCGCAGATGCTTTGATCTTTTTGTCTTGTCTTTGATTGCAGGTTCTACTTATTGGAGAAACCACTTTCGAGCGACAGGATAAAAGACTACATCGAACGTTTGGATTTCAAGGTAGGGACATGTCCTCTTTACGTTCTTATAATAATTCTGAAATGCAATTAATCTAAAGAAAAAGGTTTCGAAATGGATGCTTGTTTCTAGCTACTCGCTGAGTACTAGGGAGATCGCTCTTGTCTGCAAGAGGGATTAATCCACGTAACAACCCTCCTTTACATTACATAAATGAAAAATTCTTGGATGATACAAATGAAGAAACCTCCTTCTATATATAGGAGTCCATGGGGTCACAATCTAATCCCAGTCGGCCTAACAATAATAATGTAAGGGCACAATAATAATAATATGGGGGTTACAGGTGTACAACAATAACAATAAGGGGGCTACACTAATAACAATAAGGGACTACACTAGTAATGTAGGGACCTAAAATGCCCCTCTCCTTCAAAAGAGTGTTGTCCTCAATGCTTGAGCAGCTTTGGATGCTTATGTATAAAATTCTCATCCTCCCATGTAGAATCTTCAGTGGGTAAGTTCTTCCACTTGATGAGATACTTTGAAATTGAACGATTTCATAACTGTCGAGTTCTTGTTTCCGTGACTGCTTCAGGTTCCAATATGATTTTTCCTTCCTCATCAAGTTCTGGAAATATTTTTTGAATAGGAAGCTTTTCACCTATAACCTTCTTTAAGCATGAAACATGGAAAATTGGATGCACTCGTGAAGAAGCAGGGAGCTCCAATTTGTATGCCATAATACCAATATTTTGCAACACCTTGTAAGGACCATAGTTCTTTGGCGATAATTTATTATCCTTCTTAGCTTGCTTGAGAGACATTTGTTTGTATGGTTGTAGCCGTAAAATGATGTTGATCTGCCTGTTGTTTCATTCGATTTTGTGCCAAATTTAGGTTATCCTTTAATAGTTGGAGAACTTGTTATTGATGCTCGATGTGATCTTCCACTGCTTGAACCTTAGAATTTTCCCTTAAAGACGATGTGATGGACTGTGGATGATACCCATAAAGTGCCATAAATGGGGTCATTTTTGCTGCAGTATGGAAGGAAGTGTTATACCACCATTCAGATAGAGGTAACCACTTGACCCATTGTGTTTGTTTATTAGATACAAAACAACGAAGATATCCTTCCAAACATTTGTTCACTATCCCAGTTTGACCATCGGATTAAGCATGATAAGATGAGCTATGAGCTAGTTGAGTACCCAAACAAGAAAATAATTTCGTCCAAAGATTTCTAGTAAAAATGGGATCTCTGTCACTTACAATAATATTTGGATTTCCATGTAAATTTTGAATTGTTTCCATAAATGCAGTAGCAACTATACTTGCTTTAAATGGATGAGATAATGCACAAAAGTGAGCATACTTGGCAAGTCTATCAACTACCACCATGATGACACTCTTTCCTTCAGACTTAGGTAAACTTGTGATAAAATCCATTGAAATATCCTCCCAACATTGACTTGGAATGGATAAAGGTTGTAAAAGACTTGGGGTCTTAATTGTCTCAACTTTATTTTTCTCGCAAACCAAACATTCTGCCACCAACTTTTGAATATCAGATTTAAGGCCATCCCAAAAAAATTATTTCTTCACTGTCTGGTAAGTATCTAAAAATCCCAAGTGTCCTCCTAAAGGAGAAGTGTGCAATCCCAAAAGAATCTTTTGTTTTAGTTGGGAATTATTACAAAGGTATAAGCGATCTTTGTACCATAAGGAACCATTTTTCCAACTAAATGTATCAGATGTACTAGGATCTTGTTGTAAAATTTGAATGAGCATCCACACTTCTTCATCCCTCTTCCATTCATCCCTTGCTTTGGTTATCCAATCTGGTTGGATAATAGAAATGGCACAAAGCAATGCTTCCACCTCTTCATCCTTTCTTAAGAATGCATCTGCAACAACATTTAGCTTCCCTTTTTTGTAGATGATTTCAAAGTCATAACCCAACATCTTTGTGACCCATTTTTGCTACTCTTCTGAAGATGATATTTGTTCCAAAAAGTGTTTAAGACTATAATGATCAGTTTTTACCTTGAAGTGTCTTCCCATTAGGTAAGTTCACCATTTCTTTAGTGCATGTAGTATTGCCAATATTTCCTTCTCATAAATAGCTTTCTGTAAATACTTTCCTTTGAACGGATGACTTTCAAAATCAATGGGTCTTCCTTCTTGCATTAAAACAACACCAATTCCATTTCTTGAGGCATCACATTCCACAATAAAGGTTTTTGTGAAGTCTGGTGTAGCTAAGACCGGTGCTAGGCACATTGCCTCTTTAAGATGTTCAAAGGCCTTCGTTACTTCAGGGGTACATGAAAATGCATCTTTCTTCAATAATGTTGTTAGAGGTGCTGCTATTCTCCCATAATTCTTAACAAGCTTGTGATAATACCCTGTTAACCCAAGAAATCCCCGAAATTTCTTTATGGTTGTGGGGACTTTCCATTCCTCAATGGCATTAATTTTGTTAGGGTCTACCTTAACACCCTTGTGAGATACAATATGACCCAGATATTCCACCTCTTGTACTCCAAAGAAACATTTGGAGGTTTTTGCGTATAATTGTTTCTCCTCCAATAGTTTTAGCACCTGTCAACATGTTGAACATGATCCTTCTAAGACCTACTGTATATTAGTATATCATCAAAAAATACTCACACAAATTTTCTAATGAAGGGTTTGAAAATGGAACTCATCGACCCTTGAAATGTAGAAGGTGCATTGGTAAGGCAAAAAGGCATGACCAAAAATTCATAATGACCCTCATGAGTTCGAAATGTTGTTTTCAGAATATCTTCAGTCTTCATTCTAATTCGATGATATCCTGAACGAAGATCCAACTTGGTAAAATAAATTGCTCCATGTAATTCATCAATCACAGTGTTGGGAAATTTATCTTTAATAGTGAGCTTATTGAGCTCCCTATAATCCGAACACATGCGCCATGATCCATCCTTCTTGTGCACCAATACTACCAAAGCAGAGAAATAAATTTGACTAGGTTGAATTATACCAGCCTCTAACATTTCTGTAATCATACGTTCAATTTCACTCTTTTGGACATAAGGATATCTGTAAGGCCTAATGTTTGGATGAACACTTCTAGGAATCAAATGAATAGCATGATCATGATCACGAATAGGTGGGAGTCCTTTGGGAGTTTCAAACACCTTGGAATGATTATCTAAGATTTTTTTGAGATATGGAGAAATAGATGATTTTGATGTTGGAACTTCTAGTGGGCATAGTTGTGCAATTACGCCTCGTTGTTCTTTCTTCAAAAGCTTTGTCATGACATTAGAGCTTATTATCTTTCTCGACTTCTATGCGATACCCCGTAATTCGACTTCCTTTCCTTCCAAAAAAAAATTCAAGAAAATTTCTTGAAAATTAAAAGCTACCATCCCTAAATATTGTAACCATTGTACTCCTAGTACAACATCAACACCTCCCATTGGAATGGAAAGAATTGGACTATTCAATACATATTCCCCCATGGTTAGCTTGATATTATGCCATTTTCCAGAGCAATTTATAGTTCCTCCATTTGCAACCATCACTTGACATTCTAGTGCTGGTACAGGAAGCAATTCAATTCCTTGGCTACCTTACAATGAATAAAACTATGGGTACTACCTGAATCAATCAACACTATTACCTTTTTATTTTGATATGTCCTTCTATCTTGAGAGTTTGAGGAGTGATAATTCATGCCAATGCATTACACGATATGGTCAGATTCATTTCTTCTTTCTCTAGGGTTGGTTCCTGGTGTATATCATCTTCTTGTTCATTTTCTTCCTCCTCTTCACAATCTATGTAAAATAATTTATTCTCAGCACACTTATGACCTTTAGTGTATTTTCTATTACAACTGTAGCAAAGCCCGTTTACTCTTTTTTCTTCCAATTGTTGTGGTGTCAACCTAGTAGGTTGTGGAAGTCTAGGAGTAGCAACACTTCCATATTTATAGATGTGAGTGGTAGGCTTCCTTGTTGCCATTATTTTACATTCAATTTTTCTTGCCAACCTGAATGCCTTCTCCAATGAATCAGGTTCCCAAAGGCGAACCTCATGTTGGAAGTTATCCTTTAAAGTCCCTAAGAAGACATCAATCATGTGTTCCTCTGGAATATCAATTACCCTTATATTCAACTTTTGGAAGTCCTCAATGTGCTCCACCACTGAACCCTTTTGTTTGAGATTTATCAATGGTCTAAAGAAGGTGTTGCTCTTTGTATCCTCATAATGTGCTATCATTTCCTCCGTAAAAATTGACCCACTGACAATTTTTTTATGGGAGCAAAGCCATCGATACCATACAAATGTATTTTGTTCTAAATATAAAGTTGAAATGTGTACCTTTTTGTGTGTTTTTCACATTATTGAGATCAAAATATTTCTCCATCTGTAGTATCCATGTTACAGGATCCTTGCCATCAAACTTCCTCATATCAATCTTTGGAATATTGTGGGTCTTCCATCGAAAGTTCGAGTTTATGAAATCATGATTAACATTTATTTTGTTCTCATCATGAGTTTCATCTACTATATTTTTGCCATTAGGAATAATTTCTTGTATCAACTTTGTCAAACCTTCCTTCAAACCTTCCATTAGATCATTCTTCATGTCTTCCATGTTGTCTTTCATTTTTCTTTTATACCATAAATCTTAGCTTCCACGCCTTTCTTAAAACCATCCATATTAGCTTCCACGCCTTTCTTCAAACCATCCATATTAGCTTCCACGCCCTTCTTCAAACCATCCATCTTAGCTTCTACGCCTTTCTTCAAAACTTCCATTTCATTTTTTGTTGCTCTTTGCGATAATGAAATTTGGTGCACTTGCTCTTGTAATTTGATATATCATATTGCACTTATCCATCTTCATGAGTCATACTAGAGTATTCTAAGGGCTTAATGGGTGTTAAATTATTTTTAGGGGGAATTTTAGAACCCAATACTGATATCTATGCTTCAATATGCCCTTGGAATCACTTCAAACTGATTTTTCAAACAAGACTTATGCAATTTGAAAAAAAAAATAGACACTTTTTTCTTGCTTTTGAGGAGCTCGATATTGAAACTTAATTATCTCTGTTATTTCAAATCTTCAATATCTGAAATTCAGTTCTATAGTATCCCTCTAAATCTTCTTTTGAATTCCACAAGTCTGAGCTGATTTGGATGCTTCAAGATAAATTTATGCCCAATCTCCCACAATGACCTAATTATGGACTCGTTCAATAGAGAGAACTTGTACAACATGCTGCGTCTCACTGTTTCCTCCTTCAACTCTGAAATTGATAAACAAGAAACTACAGTCGGTGTACTTTCGACCACTTTTTACAGAATTCCAATTTGATGTTCAGAGAGAAAGTTATGGTGATTTTACCAAGGTCACCTATTTTAGATGAAATTCAGGAGCCTGCAAAAACCCTAACTTCCACATATCATATATTCGAAAATATTGCGACTCAGGATTTGAAATTTTTACACAAACTTCCTCAAGATTTCGGCTTCGCGTGGTAAAAATTTCAGCTTCTAAACATGTGTAGAAACAAAGTTATAGCGAAAATTCCACGCTTACTTGTTTGGAGCAGTGAAACCCTAGAATCCAAAGCTCTGATTCCAAATGTTATGAAACCAACTCCAAAAATAGAAGAAAAGATAGATCAATGCCTTATAAATAAGCCACTTCGAGGGGGAAACCTCCTTTACATTACATAAATGAACAATTCTTGGATGATACAAATGAAAAAACCTCCTTCTATATATAGGAGTCCATGGGGTCACAATATAATCCTAGTCGACCTAACAATAATAATGTAAGGGCACAATAATAACAATATGGGGGTTATAGGCGTACAAAAATAGCAATAAAGGGGCTACACTAACAACAATAATGGACTACACTAGTAATATAGGGACCTAACAGTATTAATCGCAGTTGGTTGATTTACACAAAAGGATCTTCGAGACTTGGAAGCCTGTTTCGATGAACAAAATGAAAATTTACCCTATGGCTCACGGTTTTTTCGTTGTGGTTTTTGATAATATAGAGGAAAATAATGCCAGGTTTTGGGATAGTGTTAGTCTCTTCATGCAACCCTAGAATCCCACTTTTGATTCGGTAATGGCATCAATCTCCACAACCCCAGTTTGGGTAAGGATTTTGAACATCCCATTGCATTTATGGAATCTTACATCGCTTTTCTCCATTGAGAATGTTCTAGGAAAGTTTTATCACCATTGTTCTGAAACATAACAAATTTACAAGACTACTTATGCCTGCATTTGTGTGGAGATGAACTTCAACAAGGGTTTTCTTGCGGAGATTAATTTGACGGCTCCAAACTATGTTTGGGTCCAAAAGCTTGACTATGAAAATATTTAATTTTGGTATAGAGCATGTTATGAAATGGCCCATGTAATTAAAAAATTCCCCAAACATTCTAAGAGTAACAAGGACCCAAAAAAACCCGAACGCCCAAACGGTGGGAAGGATCACAAGGTGATCATTATACGATATACAAAGAGGAAGAGCTTCAGAACTAGAAATAACCAGTAGAAAATAAGGAAGTAAATATGGCCAAAGAAATCGCATTCGCGACATCAGAATCTAAGTAAAGAAAATTACAGGCTAATGTGGATCCTTCGATTTCTAGTAAGGACACCCCGAATTCAACGTTAGTGGAAAAGCGACAATCACTTGTGGAAAACAGATCTCTGCCAAAAACCAGAAGGAATAATGTTGAAAAGGTAACTTCTTAGGCAAATCAGGCGGATGAGGAAGATCTCAAGAATATTATGGTGCACTTTCCGAAGAATGATCTTTCAAAATTTGTAGAAAATGCGGGTTGGAATCAAGTTGGGAACAAAGGGAAAATTATTTTAGCAAGAAAAATAAGAATTCAAACTAGATCAAAATAAAAATTGTGAAAAATGGAACGTAAAAGTGTGTAGATATTGGGGTTTTTTTTGGAAAATATTTACTTGGAAAGGGGTTTAATTTTTTGTGTCATGGGGAACTTGCATGAAGGTTTGGATTGAGCCTTCGTGCTCAATCTCAAGTTTGCAAACCTTGGGCATCTCTTAAACATGTAAATGGTTTTGGCCATGTATCAAGTTGTTTTAATATAAATTCTATTTGTTTTGTTTATAAAAAAATAGTTGTGTCGCGATGCTAAACTTTTCATTCCACTTGAGCATCCCATACCACTTAAGAATCCTAATCGACATGCGCCACTAACATGACCTTACGAGTTGGGCATGACCAATGACTTGCTCAAATCACTATGAATAACCCTCACTATCATGTCCTATCTAACCCCAAAATAGGCATATATTCAACCATGTGGAATATTGGAATGCTCGATTTACCATAAATGATGTTACACCATCGCTAGCCAACCACAAGCAACATATTATTGCCTTCCCTGAGCCAAGCATAGTGTCAAAAAACCAATTTCCTAATCTTCAACCATGCTTAATTTCTGTCCAAGATCCCACGTGATAGTCTAAGGATATTGTTCCTACGTTGAGGCAACCTCACATCCTTGATCACCCTACCCACCATTATCGAATTTCCTAGCCTAACAAACACAATCACCACATTGATAAATTGTGATGTGCTTGATGAAACCCACAGTGTGACCCTTGTCAGTTGTTCGCCTTATGTTTCTCAATAAGACATGCCTCTTGGTATTCTTAGCACTCGCACTCTAGTACACCATCCTAACCTCCTCATGTTACACCATGAGTTAACCACTAAGCTACCAAGATATGAGCTCGACGTGTTGCTTATAAAGCATGCTAACATGTGCCTCCTAGTTGCCATTACCAAATGCTCTCAAAGTTAGGAGCCTTGCATTTTTCCCCACTTCGAGTCATTGACGTTGTCATCAACATGTATCCAATCATTAACTCAATGAAAGGGGCATTGGTGGTGAAGATAGGCGTTTGCAATGTCCATAGTCACTCTGGTACCATTTGTCACAATGTTATAGTTTTTGTTCCACTTAAGTGTCCCATACCACTTAAGAAACCTATTCATTGTGTGGAACTAGTGTGGCCTCATAAGTTTGGCATGACCAATAACCCACTTTTAATACACAAAATATGCCTCAATACCATGCCATGATTGAACCCTAGGCATGCACATCTTCAACTGTGTAGAATATTACAATGCTCAATTCATCGTAGGCGATGTTACACCATCTCTACTCGACCATGAGCAACTTATTGTCATGTCCCCCAAACAAAGCATAAATTCAAACGAATGCCTACCCATTATGAAATCATGCCCATCATTCATCCAAGCCCCCATGTCATAGTCACCAAGGATCTTGTTCCTACATTGAAGGAAACCTCACATCCTTAATCACTCCACCATAGATGTCCACTTTCCCCGCACAACAAAGACAATCATTGCATCACCGAATCATGAAGTCCCCGACAAATCCCACTATATGACCCTCATCAATCTCTTGTCTCATCCCACTCAACAAGAAGCGCCCCTTGGTCCTCTTAGTGTGATCGCAAGTGTTTTCGTTCTGGTACATTTTCCTAACCTCCTCACTCTACATCGCGAGTTTGTAACGACCCTGAGTTAAGTTTCCATGTAAATAAAAATAAGACCAAGGTCACATGAAATGTATTCCAAGTTGAATGGTGGGGAAAACATCACATTGGGGGTCACTTTTAGTTTATTAATGGATATGAAATTTCCAAAGGCAAAGAGGTAATAATTGGCATGTAATTGTGAAAATAAAGGAAAATGGGAGAAAAGGAAGGTGAAGGGACACATATTTGCATGCTAGGGAAATTAGAGGGAAAATGAATGGAAATGAAGAAAAAAGGAGACATCAATGATAAAAATCAACTTGAGAATCATTTGACAACTTTTTCTCATTATTTGATCAGGTTCAACAAAGGAAAGAGAACAAACATTGGGACAAGGAAAGCAAGGAGAAGGTTGGATCAACAACTTCAACAGGAGGATTTTGCAGGGAACACATTGCATGTGTGATTTTTCTAGTTGAGGTGTAAATTCATGATACATGCATTTATTTATTTAGTTCATTTTTTATTATTGGCATGGGTTTTTGTTGTGTGTGACAGTGTTTTCAGCCTTACCTTTCCATTTCTTGGATAGTCATGGTGTGATGGGATGTATTTCTTGGTTGAGATTTGGATTGCTAGAAGGTTTTGGAATTGGGTGAGGTGGTCTTAGGAAAATCCCCAAAGGTTTGGGGTGTAGATGGTTTTATCCGGGATGCCCTCAACAAGTGGGTGGAGATAGGAAAATTCCTCAAGGTATGGTGAAGAAATTACGAGGCATCCAAGCTTGTTTTGACTTTGTGATCTCTTAATTGGTTTTGGCAAGTTCGCGGTATGTTGAGGGTGGAAGTGGTTTAACCTTTGTATTCCCTTGGTTGTTTATATCTTGGGTTATCCCATGAGATCCCACATTCATGCTTGGAATATGGCATGGGGGTGATTGGTTGAAAGAAAGATTTGGTTCAGTCTAATATATGGTCGGGTGGTACATGGAAGTCCCTAACTTGGTTGGATTTTGCATGAGTTATTAAGAGTTGTTTTCCTATTGTTATCTATGAGCACTTGTGCTTATTATTATGATGATTTTATGGCATATTTATCATGGTTTATATTCTGGTTATATGTTGGGTATAGGCATGGTTTTATGATGTGTTCTAGTTATGGCTCTTGTCCATGATTTGATAAGTATTTGAATGGTTGGTGGATGCATGGGCTAATACGTTTTGTTGCAGCTACTTGAGAGGGCATTATACCTTCTTGGTTATTCTCAGATGTAGTTCAGACTCCTAAGATCATATATGCATTCATGACCTATAGCTTCTATGTTTTTCATATGTTTGACTGATTGCTTGTCATGGATAGGCATGGTTAGCTCAAGTTCTTGTTAAAGTTCAGAATGATTAGCATTGTTAGCATCTTATTTATGCTTTTGGAAAGTTACAAAAAGTTTTGGTCAATGGTTTGGAGACTAGCTTAAAAAGTGTCTCATATCCCAAAGCCGCAAGCAGAGAACTAGAGTTGTTGGGCCATAACCACATAGAGGCAAGCCTATGAGTGCAATTATAGCCTCATAATCACATGGGAGAAATGTCAAGGGTGCAATTGTGGGTCTAGGTCAGTGAAACAAGGTTCCAACTTAGGGATTGACCACCTGGGGTGTTTCTTCATCTCCTGGGTGATCTATAGTCTCTGTAGGATGTCAGTTTGTGGTCAGTTTGTAGGCCCCACTTCCTTAACTGGGACTAGGAGGCCAGGACATGTTATAGTGGCAATTCAGTTCACATTTACTCGGAGGGCTTGTAAAAGTGGGTAAATGTGGGGTGGCGTGTTATAGAGTCACTCACCATGCTACCAAGATACAGGCTCACTGTGTTGCTTGACAAGCATGGCCATGTGCACCCTCCAATTTTCCACTACCAATGGTGCTCTAAGTCGAGGGAATTGCAAAGTGCCCTTGACATCTAAAATTTAGAATCATATATATTTTAATTTCCTCTTATTTATTCCTTGATACGATGTACCCTCTCATAACATTAAATCCATTACATTTTTCACACTTAAATCAATATCCTACCACCATATTGGTATATGCACTATTTTATGTGTCACTTAATGAAAGTTTCCCAAAGAATCTTAAACATTTTGTCTTTATGGATCCCCACTTGAATTCATGTCTTGTTAATATTGTCAAATCTGATCGGTATGGAGACTGACATCATATCTAGTTTACATAATTAATGTTTTTGAATCTGACACTGGCTATAATTTCATTTGCATAGGATATTTACATAGCCTATAATGTCATTTGCATAAGATATTTACATAGGCTATAATGTCATTTGCAGAGGATATTTACATAGGCTATAATGTCATTTGCATAGGACATTTACACAAGTTATAATGTCATTTTCATAGGATATTTACACAGGTTATAGATGTAAATTGTAATGACATAGGTTATATGATATTTATACATAGGTTATTGAATCTCACACTGCCTATAATGTCATCTGAATAGTTAGTGATATGTTTTAGATGTAAATTGTAATGACATTGGGAACTAATTAGTAATATTAATTTTTTTTAAATAGCAAATGATAAAACCAAGGAAATCAAGTCATGTCTCTTTTTTCATGTTCACATATTCTATCTCATTAATAACATCAAACATTTTGATTCATAGTTATTTCGTTGCATTTATAATGTACTTTGTTTGTCTATTAAAATTTGTGGCATGGTTATGTATTTTATATCTAATATAATTATAATTTCAGGATATTGGTGGGCCTCTCAAATCACTGGGTATGTGATTCATGACATCCATACAAATATAATAGATAATGGGAACAAAATAAAACTAAGAATTGAATGTAAATGTCTCAACAGTCCACCAATCTTGTACAAGTTTGGTGAAGTGCATCATAAAGATCATGGATAGTTTTTCTTTGTTTACGTAAAACTATTTAATGTTTTATGTTTGAGATTGAACACTTTATTAAGCTTCGAAAAATTATCAACTTATTTGTTCTTGATCAAGTCAAGATACGACGTGCACAAAATGAACCTTGTTCACATCACAAAAACTAAAATTGGAATTGAAATAATGAGAATTCTAATTTTTCTTATTTTTAATATCATCAAATCCTCACTCCTTTAGTCCCCAAAATGATCATTCTTGGTTTCCTAATTCCATGCATCTTTATCTATCACACTCTTTGACTTTTTTTTTCTTGTTTCTAGTAACATTGACATCCATGTGACAATACTTCGCAAAGATTTTGACAATACCTGATAGCTTTCTTTCCCTTGCCTCATCCCACACCCAAGATCAAGGAGATGTATTCTTTGTAACATTAATGCATGAAACAACATTTTTCAAGCCAAGTGGGATTATTAAGAAAATCAAGGAGTAAGTAAGATCAATTTTATTATCATCAAACTTATGCATTATGGATTATGCTCTAACTTCTCACTTTTAATGCATTTTGCATGGGTTGAAAGATAAAGTGAACAATAAACATCCTCAATAAAAATAACATACTTATTGGTCTTGATGAATAATTTCCTTTAATTTCGTGTTTCTATGGATATTGGAAAGGCCAAAGCATAAACATATGAACCTCAATAATAAGAAATGGATGTAGTCATACTAAATTGTCATGTTCCTAACAATATATAATGGAAGTAGTGTCTCTTCATTACTTTTATAGTATTTTGATAAAATTATCACCATTCAACAAAAGTCTCAAGATCTATTAAAATATCTTATTTTCTAATGAGATCTAGTATGAACATGACCCCTGTGATTAAGTAAGTTTGTGGTACGCTCAAAACAAGAATATGAGATGTGGTGCTCATGCACCATGTGAAAAAAAAAGATTGCAATGGACCTTATATGAGTATTCACAAAAATGTTTGATTTTGTGTAGTCATGTTTAAAATTTTGTATTGTCAGTCTCGATGGTCTGAAAAAATGTGACTCAATATTTATGATTTCTATTGTTATTAATGTACATATAGGCCATCAAAAGATTATATTTGAAATTACAAAATATGCTTATTATTATAAATTTCTATTGAAATTTCAACTTATCTATTGGGTTGTTTATTAAATTTTAATATTTAAACAATTGGAAGAGTGATATTATATTTAGAATATATTAAAGTATGTATCCAATTTACTTTTGTCAATTAAAGTATAACTATTTTTTCAAGAGTTGAATAATTAAATATCCTCCTACTTGAAATTAAAACTGGTCCTTTAAATTTGATCATTTGTCACGAGGATTAGCCTAGTAAACTTTAAACTTTTGAGCCAATAAAATAGTTATAAAATTAATAACATTTTATTAGTGTGATCTTTAACTAGTGATAAAATGATTATGATAAGGTGGAAAGTTACTAAAATTTTATTTACGAGTCGAACATTTTTGCTCTACAAATTTTAGGGTTTCTTTTGCATAACCTTTCATGCTCAACGCTGTGAGAACCCTCCTTTAGCCAGATTGTTTCAGGAGTTCATAATGATTATGGAACTAGTGTATTCCCCTTTAATTTCCGCATCTTCGACATCCTTTTCATACATCAATTGGGCGGAGTAGGGTTTCCAGTTTCGCAACAAAACCTCCATTGGGTGCATCTTAACAAGTTACAAATCCATGGCATTTCCTAGCAAAAGTGGTGGATGATCCAAAATACGAGATTAAATCTAGGAAGATCGAATAATATATCCAATATATGTTGGATCATGTTATGATCTACAAATTCATTGGATTATGGCCCCTATGAAAAGTCTTTAATTGGGTGGATCCAAAATAAATGGAACCTTCAGGGTTAAATAGAATTGGTGTTAGGGACAAAAGGTTTCTTCACAATCATTTTCACCAGTTTGGAAGATAGATCAATGGTTTTTTAAGGAGGGTCGTATTTTTGTAACAATGCAAGTCTCTTCATGCAATTTTGCAAGGAGCATTCTAATCTGAAGAAGGAAGACTTCCTTGCTGCCCTAGTGTGGGTATGACTCTTTTCTCTACTTGAGGAATATTAAGAGGAGGATACCCTTAAAGGTATCGACAATGTCATCAAAAACTTTGTCAAAGTACTGAAGGTTACTAAGAGAGGGAGGTACACATCATTTTCTCGTATCTATGTTTACATGAATATCTCACAACTTTTTCCAGCCTTTATAAATATTTATTATCATGATAGTGTTTGGAAGTAGTATCTAAATTATGAACATGTCCCCTTTAGATGCAGGAATTGTCATGAATACAAGCATATTATTATGGACTTTCCCATGAATACCAAGGAATATCCTACAAAAATCCCTTCTAAAAAAGAACAAGATTATTTGGGAAAAGTCCCTCGAAGAAGAAGAAATTTGAGTCCTCGAGGGTACTTCAAATCCTAACCAATTCCTTAGATCTGGAAATAATTTTGAGTCTCTCTCCTCTCTACAGGAGTCTCCAGATCAAGAAAATTCAATCAAGCATGTAATCAACAAAAGGAAAACCCTATAACCCTCTATTAGATCCTATAGAGCCCACATAAAAGTCTCTTGAAGAGCACCAACAAAATCCATTACCACAAGAAATGGTTAACTCCCTATCGGAAGAAGTTGAAGTTGAAGACCTACCAGAAGATATGGATTTGGATGACCCATGGTCGATTTCCCTTGCAAAAGAATGGCATGGAAAATATATGAAAGACATACAAGCTCATCAAGCTAGGATTTTGCACAACACTTATCTTCGAAACAAGGAAACAAACCAACTAAGCTCGAGTTCTTCACAGTTCAGTTTGGGTGTTCAAATGAAGGATTTCAAAGTGGTCTTCAGGAAAGACAAATAAGTTAAAAAACAAGGCCGCAATAGCAATAAGTCATTGATTCAAGAAGACGGTGAACAATTAATCAACTCAAGGAAAATCATGCCAATGTTAGATGCATTCCCCCCCCCCCCCAATGAAATCTTGAATCTTCAAGGAGTTTTCTTGTAATCATGATTGTTGTAGCTAGTTTATGATTGTTTGTTATTGGTAGGAAGCTTGTTAGTCTCAACAATCTTCTAGATTTTGGTCTTCTTTTGGAAATCCAAACTATATGTAACTTTTTATTGATTAATGAAAGGATCCAATTACCCCACATAAAAAAATAAGATAAGATAAAAAAATTATTGCATAGGCTTTTATACTTTATTTTCCAAATTTGAAAATATTTGGGTCAACTATGTTCAATTATAAATTATCAAATTATTTGTTAATTAGAAAAAAGTAATAAATTCAAATTGGTAAAAAATAACAAAGAAAAAGTTGATTTTTTTTTTTTTTTCTACACTCTCACATATGCAATGTTACTAATATTCCATTACCAATATCTAACTCTATACTCTGGGGAGGTAGGAGTGGGAGGGGTTATCTTTTGCCTCAAAAAAAAAAAGGAGATAAAATTTGCTCGGGGTTTAAGAACCTCTTCAAACAATCAGGCTAAATATTTAGCCCTATGGCAAGGTCCGTATAAGTTGGCCATCTCTAGAGGCATCCTTCAACTTATGGTCCTTTGCGATTGAATGATAGTGATCTAGCACGTGAATAAACTCAAGGACAAGGATGAGCAACCCTTTGCTTCTATCCTCCGAAGAATTAAACTCTTATTAGGAAGATTTGATATAATTGACTTTTACCATGTTAAGAGAATACTTAACAAGGAGGCTAATTTGTTGGTTAAACAAGGATATTCATTAGAACACGGTGTTACAATGATTGATGGAGGGTCCCTTCAAACCAAGGTAATACCATGAAGAATTAATTTGATGCTTTTTCATTCTCATCGTGTGTTAATAAAAAGTTAAGATTAAGGGTATTGGTCTCAACGATTAAGTTGGACAAGCATCACTATGAATCTACATTAATGCCCTTAGTTTGGTTGCAACCATAAAATAGTATGGAATATTGTGCAAGCGCAGACACATGGGAAACTTTCATCATGCTAAAAAGGGATGAGGGCAATTGGAGATATGTTTGTGTCGATCATAAAGTCATTCGAATGTGGGAAACATTCATTCCTAAAGTAGGAATTCAATTTTCATGCATGAACTCACTAGACAGTTAGAAATTTCCTTGGAATGACATCCTTACTATTATGGCTCCCAATTTCCCTAGACGATTGGTACTGGCGATTTGAGATGTTATTAATGGTGATATCAGTGGATTCAATTCACGACAGACTTGCTTATCATTATATATTGAATATCAACGTTTATGTGAATGTGTAGAGTCCGGGTTCAAAGATACTCTCTATCAAATTTTCAAGCAGGTGTGGTTCAAATTAGTGAGTATGGAGAATGATAACAACCATATGGAGGATGAGTTTGGTAATTTGATGAATCGACTGGTAGGCGCCTTAGATTTTTTCAGTGGGTCTATTTTCCTTCATGCTGAGATGATAATGATGGAGTATCGAGCCCAGCGTGAGCTCCTGTCACAGAGAATTGGGCTCTTGGAGGTAAAGTTGGATCATTTGCACTTGGATCGTGAAGTGATGAACTTTCAGGTTGCGAATAGAGTGTTGGATGATGATGTTGAAGCAGGTGGAGTTTGTGATGAATGAAATGAAGACAACATGGAGTTACAGGGCACCTATGAGCAAATTTAAGAGAACAAATTTGCCTCTAATGATGGACAAAAAGCCACCTTCCCACAAGTTGAGTATGAAGAACCGAATACCCAGGTCACTCCAAATCATAGTTATCAAAACCGGCCAGTTTAAAACGGTAACAGGTCAAACCGGCCGCTCAGCTCCTCCTCTGGTCAGAACCGGCCATGCAACCAGGTTTAGAGGAGGGCTTCACCAATTTTGAGCAGTTAAACGGACCTAACTGGACCTAACCGGACATAAACCGGCCACCTAACCTGCCGAGGCAAAGGTTCCCTTGTGACGAGTTATGTGGATGTAACAAAGGTTAGAGGCAGAGATTTGAAGGGCCTACTCCTAAAAATCATACAGGGATATTGTACAAGAAGTAAAGCAACATATTGAAGTCTATTCATTGCCTTGGAAGTCAGGTTCCCCTATTTTCTCAGATCTTTAGCCTATGCCATTAAATGATAATATGATTGTATTTTCTAGCATGTTGTTAATGCAATGTATATTCATGGTTTATGCTATTTTTTGAGTAAATACTGTATAAGAGTTGTTGGATTGAAGTCTGCTTACATATTCCTATCTATGTATCTTTATATTCGAAACAAATAGAAGAAAATTACACCTACAATAGTGTGCTAACAAACTGTATGCCAGAAACTCTCACTGAAGACTTCATTAAAACTCAGTCATTAGTTGGAAAAATTAAGGTACTCCCAGGGGTGGTATCTTACCCAAGTTGCATGTGCCTCGATTTGGGTAATTTTTGTTAATGTGGTGTGCTTTTTCCTTTGCAGGGCCTACATCTCATACCCAAGTGGATCGCTTTCCACTTGAGAAGCTTCCTCCTTACACTGATGTGGCTTTTCTCTCATAGCTAGACCCTATTTAATTTAAACACCAAATTGGATTATGATGCATCTATTATTTCTGTCTTCTTATGCTTGATACTGGGCGGTAATAGCATGACAACTACATTTTGATATATTCACCTTTGCATGGTATATAAATGAGCAAACTTTGCATATTTTGTCTCTATTGGCTTGGAATCATGGTTGCAAATCTTAAAAATAGTTTTTTTTTATTAAAAGTTAATTATTTAATGTATTTTTTTTTTAAACCGGTTCATTGAGATCTGACTGCTACCGGTTAGACCGGTTCCGGTTCGAAACTCGGTTCATTAGGTCCACTGGTCCGGTCACTGGTTCCGGTTTTAATAACTATGCTCCAAATATGGATGATATATAATGTCTTGTGTAGCAATTTTATCCGTTTGACATGTTATGTAAATATGCATTGTTTTTAGGTGTATTATGATGAATCTGTGGAGAAAATATGTTTAGGACATATATTAATAGCTTAGGATGCAACAATGACAATATTTTAGGGCAATTTTGGACTGTTGCAGATGAATTTTTGGTATATAATGTGCAAGGTTCTGGCCTTCAAACCAGAATTTTTTGATTAAATGCATAATTTTTTCCTTTAAAAATATATATATCTAACTCTATACTTATTTGGAAATTTATATTAAATTATATTAACTGTAAATTATAATTCAAGTATCAAAAATATTTCTACATATAAACATTTTAAAAACATCTAGATAAAATATATATCTACTACTTGGTAAAAGATATCTACATATTCAATAAATAAACATTCTAGTGATAAAAGAGCTTCCACTAACTACCAACATTCATGTAAAGATGTCTCTTCCCCAAAGAAGAAAAAGAAAAACCAACCTAGATCCATATTAACTCCGTATCTACCAAGTGTTGAGAGGGATCAAATAATTTTTCTCTCTAAAAGAGGTTTGTATCTTAAGAGATTTGATCCTCTCAACACTTGGTATATCTAGAGATAAGATGGATCTAGGCTAGTTTAATTATAAATTACAATTAATTATAAATATTAATATTAATTTTATGTTTTTATTTGATTTGATTTTAGTTTTATTTGTATTTTTATGTAATATGATCGAGTTAAAATGTTTTATTGATAATTATTAATTATTTTGTTTTGACTAAGTCAAAATGTTAAAAATTACAACATCTAGACCATATTGGATTAGAGAGCACCTCTCGACACAATAAACTTAATAAACTTATATTATCCACACTTACCAAAAAAAAAAACCATTTGCAAGTTACTATTATTTTAGGTTGAATGCTTGAGATATACATTGCTTCTAAAAATGAAGGAAGAATGCCCAAAGCAACCATATATGAAAGATAAGTCTGAATTTATCTATTTTTCATAAATATGTTACATATAAATACATTATGTGACTGTTAGATTCATCTTCCATGGTCTCTTGGACTCCCCTTGATGATTCACCTTCCATACCACGGATGTTTGTGCCGACGAGAAATTCCTCACCGATTCGGTTGGCCCCGCCATTTATATCTAGTTTTATCTTGGAACAACAGACTAAATAATTAGCGAATGAGATGGAAATGAAAATGCACTGAACCACAACTTGATTTGGAACTTACATAGGTATGCCTAGAGCACTATTATTGTCGTGGTCCTCTCAACAACATGCACAATAGACAACTTCTAAGCTCACAATACGAGGGACGTTATCAACAATGTGAAGCCATGATGGGTCCTATTTAATGCCAAAAGTAGTCCAGGAAATAACAAAAAGAGGTAATATGGTGAGAGTCAATTCAAAACATCTGAATTCCATGATATTTGAGAGGATATTGTTTGGGTTGCAAAGATGTTTTTGAATGTTCTCAAATTTGTATGCAGTAGGGTTGCAGATGGGGCAATAGAGATGTCAAAGAAGGAGTTACATTGGTCTACTTCTAGACTTGGCTTTGACAAGATCAGGATGATAGAGGAATTTTTAGCCAAACTGGCTTTGATACCCATGTTGCTAAGGTTGTGGCATAGGCTCTTTGAAACTGGTACATGATCATCAATCTCCCTATTCGATACAAGGTGAGAAGATGACATCACTGTAACTCATTCTCACTTGTACATGCTTGATTAATATGATTTCAAAACAAGAAGCCTCATCGTCAATGCCCTCTTATCCCATACAAAATGAGACAATGAATATCTTTATTAAATGTTCACATGGATGAAGATAAAAGCTAAAGATTAAAAAACAATGATCCTACATTCACGAAACTCAACAAGGGTGTCAGTTTCTACTGAAAATGCACACATTTACAATGCAATTTCATGGTTAAACTTACTAAAAAAGCACCATTTGAAAGTTAAAAATATTTTAATTTGAATTCCCAAGATATACTGTGCTTCTAACATTGAAGGAATAATGCCCAAATCAACTAGATATGAAAGATAAGCGTGAATTTCTTTATTATTCATAAATATGCTACATATAAATACATATGTGACCATTGGATTCATCTTCCAAGGTCTCTTGGACTCCCCTTGACGATTCACCTTCCACACCATGTTCATCTGTGCTGGTAGGAAATTCCTCACCGAGTTGATATGTCCCACCATTTATAGCTGGTTTTCTATTGGAACAATGGGCTAAATATTCAACGAGCGGGATGGAAGTGGAAATGCACTGAACCACAACTGAATTCGGCCCCATTGCAGGTATCCTTAGAGCACTGCGACTGTCATGGCCCTCTCAACAACATGCATAGTTGATAGATTCTAAGCTAATAATACAAGGGGCATTATCAACAATGCCAACCCATGATGGGCTCTATTCCATGCCAAAAATAGTATAGACAATAACAACATGAGGTGATATGGAGAGAGTCGATTCAAAATAGTTGAATTCTATGAGATTTGGCAGGAATTTTGGGTCGCTGAGACATATCTTAATATTATTTATAGAAATATCTAAATAGATTCAATTGATGTTGTAATGTACTAAAAATAAATACTAAATCAATTCTACAAATTGCGGAAACCAATTACGATTGCACAATTACATGAACAAGAAAGAGAAAGAATATCAATCGCACAATGCAAAGATGTATCTGAGGAAAGCCTCAGCTAAAAAACCCGCTATCTGTATATTGCATTAAGTCAAAAATATGAAACAATACAATGCTTCTCTTAGGATTGAGAGATCTTTGCACTATCTCTGACTGTCTCACTACCAAATTGTGCACAAGCTTCTCTTGGCACACCTTTCTCTCACAAGATCCGCACACAAACTTATGCTTCCTATTGCTTGATATCACCAACTCGTGCTCACCAAAATAATGATTAAACTTGTGCCTTCATTCCTCCTTTTAAAGGCAATTTTCTTTAATTGAGGAATGATTTATTTTAGGCCTTCTTTTGACTACATGCACCATTTGTACAATTGGATGATTATACAACTGATAGTACACTTCCTTTTAACTCCAATCTCAACTAGGTCTTTCTCATAACTGACATGCATGAGTTATTTATGAGTGAATTATCAATTATGTGGTTGATAACTGCATGTGAATTAAATCCAGTTTAATTCACTTGACCTCTCACTAGTTCCTCCATTAGTTAGAACTAGTTAAACTAATTTTAACTCAAATAATCGAGTTAACTAATTACAACTCAAAATAAACTACAACTGGACCACCTAAAACTTAGAAATAACTCTACATGGCTCCAGTTTGACCCTAAACTCAAATTGACTGAGCTAACTAAATATTACTGACTCAGTTAACACTTACAAGCTGTCGTGTGATGTGGAATTACAATTTACTTCTAATTTAATTAAGGGAAAAATAAACTATAATCCCTCTGGGTGCCATTTTCAATATTTCTTGTTGCTAATTTCAACATTCTCAACATTGTATGAAGTAGGGGTGTAGGTGGGGCAATAGAGATGTCAAAGAAGGAGTTACATTGACCTACTTCCAAACTTAGCTATGAGAAGCTCAATATGGGAGAGACATTTTGAGTTAAACTAGTTATGATACCTGTTACACCAACTTTTGGTCATCCAACCTGTTACTACTAGATGGACTAAAGCACACCATGTAAGACCAATTTTACCCTAAGTAAAATTGCTTTCACTATGAAAAATAACTTAGTAATCCTTAATTTATTAAGTTTTTTATGGTCTAAACAGGAAACCTCATGAGGAAATATTGAATAAATCCATATTTGTTTGATTTTCCCCAAAGAATAATTAGTTAAACAACAGTTTAATTAATATTCCTGGTCATATTTAACCCAAAACAGGAAAATTAATTAGATAAATCATTATTTATCTTATTATTTTCTAGGAATAAATATTTAAACCTTATTTAAATAATGTTCCTTGTTAAATTTGACTAAATCATTTATAAATAATTCAATAAATTATTATTTATTTAATTATTACTCAACCAAATCCTTAAAATAATAAATAAAAAAATTATTTATTTATTATTTACAAATAAAGGGATTTGACCAAATTCAAATTCTTTTTTCCTCCAACAAATATAATAAAATATTCCATAAAAGTTGGATCTAGAATTGGTTAATAATATTTTAATTATGCACCAATATCTAGACTAACTCAATATTTTTTTTTATAAATAGAAGGGTTTTTCCATTCACTCACTACCTTTTGTTGCCTAAAGATCACTCCGGATCTATACTTTTGGTTGTTATAAAATTAATATTACAGAGCAATGAAACACATAAAATATGCAGAAAATAGAAGCACACAAAACACATAAAACCAGAGAGACACAGATATACGTGGTTCACCCAGTTTGGGCTGCGTCCACTCTGAATAGCCAGTCCTTCCTTTCTATTATCCAGCAAAATGAAGAGACACAACCTATAGCAGATCCGTTGTAATATTCTCTGCTCTCTCTCACAGTCTCCCTATCCGTTTCTCACTCTGAGAATACACATACAATACACAGCCGTAATACAATACCCTCATACAAGCGAGGGGTTGCCTTCTAGGGAAAAAAGCTCTAAACTAAACATAACTTGTACCATCAAATCATCCGCCTAATGAACGTTCCAGATTGACTAAAAATTACTATACTTTTACAAGGGAATTTTACATATGTTTTTAGCTTTGGGGGCGCTGCCCTTGAAACCTTCCTCTAGGGGGGGGGGGGGCGCCTCCATAAATTCATAGCCACCCCCCCTGGACCCCCAAGGCAGCGTTTAATTACGGGCAGCGTTGCGACCCCATCAAGTTATAGGGGTCTAACGCTGTGATACAAAATAAACAAGATAATCAGGCTCCACACCCAACAATCTCCCACTTGGAGACTGATTGTAGCAACTCCATCGCTACTTCATTTGCTGGACAATGACTCATCTTTGGACCTGGCTATTTCTCATCTTCATTGTCATCCTTGAAGACCAACTGAAACTGAGCATATTCTCAGTTTCTCCCTGGTTACAACTTTTGTTAGCATATCTGCAGGATTCTGGCTAGTGTGTATCTTTTCGAGCACCTCATCAACCGCTCCATCTTCCAATACTACCCGTATGAAATGGTACTTGAGATGTATGTGTTTAGTCCTGGAATGAAATGCTGAGTTCTTTGCAAGATGAATAACACTTTGGCTATCACTGTATAGTGTGCCCATATCATGCTTCTACCCAATTCATCCATAAACCTTTGTAACCAAATCATTTCTTTACTAGCCTCTGTAGCAGCAACATACTCTGCTTCTGTTGTTGAAAGTGCAACAACACTTTGGATTTTTTAAACCCAACTGACAGCTGTTCCACCTACAGTAAATACATATCCTGTAGTGCTCCTCCTGTTATCTCTGTCACCTGCCATATCTGCATCAACATATCCCTGTAGAGCAATGTTTGAACCACCAAAGCATAATGCTTGATTTGTGGCACCTCTCAAATATCTGAGAATCCATTTTACTGCCATCCAATGTTCTTTTCCTGGATTATTCATGTACCTGCTTACAACTCCCACTGCATGTGCAATATCAGGCCTTGTGCAGACCATTGCATACATTAAGCTTCCAACTGCCGATGCATATGGAACTTTAGACATATAATCCATGTCTTCTTGGGTCTTTGGGCACATCTCCTTACTAAGTTTGAAATGGCTAGCAAAAGGTGTACTAACTGGTTTTGCATTCTGCATATTAAATCTTTTCAATACCTTCTCTATGTACTCATTCTGAGACAGTGTTAATTTGTGATTTTTCCTGTCTCTAGTTATCCTCATACCAAGGATTTGTTTTGAAGCTCCCAAATCCTTCATTGCAAATGAATTTTTCAATTTTCTTTTGAGCACATTTATTTCCTGCATGTTAGACCCTGCAACAAGCATGTCATCTACATACAATAACAATATAATATAGCTGCCATCATTTTTCCTTTTTAGATAAACATAATGATCAGAGTGACATCTAGTATAACCTTGTTCAGACATAAACTTGTCAAATTTTAGATACCACTGCCTGGGAGCCTGTTTTAAGCCATACAAGCTCTTCTTTAACCTGCACACCAATTTTTCTTTCCCTTTGACCTCATATCCTTCTGGTTGTTGCATGTATATCTCTTCCTCCAAATCTCCATGGAGAAATGTTGTCTTTACATCTAACTGTTCAAGATGTAAATCTTCCGCTGCTACAAGACTTAAAATAGTTCTGATTGAAGTCATATTAACAACAGGAGAAAATATTTCATCAAAATCAATACCTTTCTTTGTGCAAACCCCTTCACCACAAGTCTAGCTTTGTACCTCTGTTTTCCTCCATCTTCTTCCTTCAGCTTGTAAACCCATTTATTCTGCAATGTAGTTTTACCTGCAGGCAACCTGACTAAGTCCCAAGTCTGATTATGCATTAAGGAGTCCATCTCTTCTTCCATGGCTAGCTCTCACTTTTCTCAACTTGCATTGCTTCTTCACAACATTCTGGTTCACTAGAACTTACCAACAATAAATAATATAATGAAGGAGAGTATCGTTCAACCATGTCTATACGATTCCCGGTAGATCTTCTAATACCACTTTCAGTGTTTGAGGTGCCTTCTTCCAAGATTTCCGTTGTTGTGGTCATTTTGGTTAGTATTATTTTTCGAAAATAAACTTTATTTTTTCTCGATCTCATTAACAATCGTGTATTTTTTTGTTTTTCCGTTTTTTCTCACAATCGATTTCATACAATACCTTTTTCATTGAATATTACATCTCTGCTCCTAATGATTTTGTGATTTTCATAATCATATAAGCGATAACCAAAATCATTAACACCATATCCAATAAAGGTACATTTCTTTGATTTTGCCTCAAGCTTTGTTCTATTTTCTTTATTAATATGGACAAAAGCCTCACAACCAAAAGGCTTTAAAAAAGAGTAGTTTACCTTTTTACCTGTCCATGCTTCCTCTGGAATACCACCATCCAAGGAACTTGAAGTCCCTCTGTTTATTAGATAAACAAAAATATCTACAGCATCTGCCCAAAATTGTAAAGGCAATCCTGCATGCAATCTCATGCACCTTGCACGCTCCATGATTGTTCTGTTCATCCTTTCTGACACACCATTTTCTTATGGTGTTCTTGGAACTGTCTTCTCTCTACGAATTCCATGCTCTGAACAGTACCTATCAAACTCTTTGCTGCAATATTCACCTCCATTTTCTGATCTGAGACACTTCAACTTCTTTCCTGTCTCAATCTCAACTAAAGCTTTCCATTTCTTGAAAGTATCAAATACATCAGATTTATTCTGAATACAATAAATCCAAGTTTTTCTAGTTGCATCATCAATAAAAGTAACATAATAACGAGAGCCACCGAGAGATGATACCTGAGCAGGTCCCCATACATCTGTATGCATAAGCTCTAATTTTTCGCTCTTCTTTTCTTTCCCAACTCTGAGAAATCTGACTCTCTTCTGTTTTCCATAAATGCAATTCTCACAGAAATCCAAATCAACATTCTTCAAACCCAACAACAAATTTCTTGAGTGAAGAATCTTCATCCCCTTCTCACTCATGTGTCTGAGCCTATGATGCCATAATGCTGCATCTGCTCCTTTGGAAGTTAAAGCATTAACAGAGTTAGAAATACCATTGCATAAATACAATGTACCAACCTTTTCGCCTTTTGCTATTACTTTGCCTGTGACCTTTTCAAGTTTTATCTGGTGAGTTGTCACACAACCTTCACCGAACTCATTTCTTCGTTGAAATCAAATTTTTCTTCAGACCGGGAACATGTTCATTCTCATTTAACAGCTATTGGTTCCATCTGGCTATTTTACAAGAACCTTACCCATTCCAACAATTTTACAGGGTTTATCATCACCCAAACGAACTTGTCCAAAATCTCCTTGAACATAGTCATGAAAATATTTCTTATCAGGTGTGGCATGGAATGAGGCCCCTGAATCTACAACCCAATAATCAGTGACATTTTCAAAAGAAAGAATCAAAGCATCTTGTAACACATCACCTGTTACATTTGTTTCATGATTTTTTTTCTTGTTGTGCGTCTCCTTTTTTTCCCTTCTGAGATCTACAGTCTTTCTTTAGGTGTCCTTTCTTTCCGCATTTCCAACACACTATCCCCAATCTGGACTTCGATCTGTCTTTCCTTGATTTACTGCGATATCCTGAGCTCTTTCCTCTTTCCATTCTTCTTCCCCTAGACTCTGCACTCAAAGCATTACCTAATGTCTCACCGGAGCTTTTCCGTCGCATTTCCTCGCTAAGGATAGCATCTGTTAGACTCCTATACCAATAGGTGTCATATTTCATGATTGACTTGATGGGCTATGTAATATGTTCATACATTTCCTTGTTTCAAAGGTTTTCCATATTATCAAAAAATCAAAAAATTTTAAAAATGTAAAGAGGGTATACCCTAAAAGAAAAATCAAAGGGTGAAAAAATAAAAATGGCCAAAAAAAATGAAAGAAAATGAACCCCACCAAAAGAAAGGCCAAAGAAAGTGTGCAAGTCTAAATGCCACTACCTTTTACTTTGATGTAATAATCAAATTGTGTGCAACTTGTATTTTATGCCACAATTCATGAATAGTCAAACAGTTTAAGCTTGGCTAGTTCATTTTTCAATTTCATGTTTTAGAGATAGAGAATAAAATCTGACCAAACTGTTTAATCTTGGCAAATAAGTAGATAGGTAGAATAAATAAAATGAGCTCAACAGTTTAATCTGAGCCCTTGGATGTAATAAGGATAGATTTAGATAGATTCCATATGTAAAAGAAAAAGTGTGATAAGGGTTTGCTAGTCTAAGTGCACCCTAATAAAGAAGAAAAAATGGTAGGGTAAAGTAGGTAGGGTAGGTAGATGATGTTGCTGAATTACATGTGATGAATGATGGCTTTAATCGGTTAAAATTCTAACTTTCATCACAAGTGCAAAGGCAGATAATACACTGGAAGAATTTCAAGTAAGACAAAGTTAAATTATTAACTCCCATTCTCATTTTTCCCTAAACATTTCACTAATTTCCCCTAAGTACTAAGGTATTTGAAGATTAAAGGGGCTCAAGGCATTTCCTTGACTTTTGGAGGGACCGGACCCCCGGCTCAATAATTGGAAATAACCTAAGTACTTAAAATCATTCATCAGCATACTCATTCACTTCTAAAAAATCTTTTCTTAAGTAAAATTTCATTTTACTTAGGAAAATCATGCAATATTCCATAAAACCCTTTTCATACAAGCATAAGTTAAATACATTATTCTAATGTTTTACACTTGGCGCTTTAGCTCATTTGTCATATTAATTTCTAATTTATTATTTAGATCCCTATGATAATAACCTTCTCCTATTATATATAACTCCTTTTTTATAAAAAATACCCAAAACCCATTTATTATAATTTTAGTCAAAGTATTTAATCCCCATATGTTTAAATAAAACACCCCCATTATACTCCCTTTGACTAAAAGATATCTTTAATATTAATCCCGCCCCCTATGGTAATTAGATTAATTTGATTTAATTACCATATAATAAAAAATATATGAAAAAACCTTTAAACATATTTTATATGTGTTTAAAACAAAAAATAAAAACCCGAAGTTTAGTTTAAACCAAACTTCAGAATAACCCATCTCTTTGTATATTTTCCCCTTGCCCGACTCCCTCCCGATCACTTTTTTTTCGCGTTTTAAAAATAAATTAATTAATCCTCACGATTAATTAAGAACCTAACCCGCCAATCAAATCATCCCCGATATGATCAATTAACGTTTAAACTACATTAGCCCCGCCTGTTAAACCCCTGTCATCTCGACACCCCGACCACCGTCCGAACAACTGATCTCAGATCTACGGTTGATATCAATATCGCTAGCCATCCTCGTCCGAACAATAACGGGCGATGGCCAAGCGGTTTTCTGGATCGTACAGTGCCACGCGTCGTTCATCGTATGGAATCGCTCGCCCTCTGCCCAAAACCACCCTGTCCCAAAAGCGATGCGATGGAAACCGCTTACCGCCTGTCTCCCCTGACGAAGCCTCCGTACATGCTGACGTCATCAATCAAAACCCGCCAACCTTTTGACTTTGTGAATAAAACAAACAAATCCATGTCATTTTCATTATCCTATGCATGTACCCGTGTCTCGGGCAACCAATTTCAAATTTAACTGTCAAAGTTTGCCGACCGTTACTTCACTGAAGAAAATTGCAATCCAGTAATCCAGAGTTCATTCGCCATAGCCAGCACCTGTTTAACCACTGTTCATTTCCCATAAACAGGTATTTACTCCAATTTCCCGCTAAACTCTGTAAAAATTCCTGGTTCTGGTTTTAAATTCCACACTAAAGACTGAAAAGAAGTTCAATTTGATCTTTTTATTCCCGGAACTGCAATTATATTCCCAAAACTGGTAATTGTGCCCGTTTTTCACAAAAAAAAACCCCAAATTCATTTCTGAATCCACAAGAACCAGAAATGGAGGTTCCCGTGGCTTTAAATGTTACACCCTTGAATGCCCCTCACAGAGACTTAGATTATTTGCCATTAGTGGACAGAGATTTTCAAATAAAAGACTTGGTTCTCAGTGGGAGTCCCCTTCGAATATTTTGCTACTGCAGAGACAATTACTTGAAAGGCTCTGACATTTTTGGATTATGGGAATCTAATCTTCCCATGTACCTTCTCCCCTCAGTCCACATTTTCCCCGAGATAATCCATTATTGTCATGCAAACTATGATCCCAATCTAAGAGCAGTTTTGTCCCCAAGTCAGACTATCCTTTTTCCCATAACTGCTCAGTCCATTAATGAGATGTTACAATTTCAACCTGGTCAAGTCCTCACTCCCCTGTCCATGGGAGAATTACTTGAAAAATCTACCAAATTATCCCATGAAGAGTTAACTTTCCTCTGCCAGACTTTCATGTTGCCAGAAAATCAACCTAAAGGACCTCCCCCTTATGGGTATACTTTTTTCACTGAGGAGGGTAGACTTATTCTGAACATGATATCCTTCATAATGGGCTTCAATACTAGTGAATATGTTGACCAATTAACTTTAGTATTTGTTGAGGAGGTAAATCCCCTCTGCGGACAGAGGCGATCCCTACTAGCCCAGCAGGGGTCTAGCAACAATCATCAAATGTTACAGCGCAAGTTCCTAGTTACGAATAAAAGACCAAAGATGGAGGCCTACCTGGAATCCAATGCTATGATCCGTAGAAGAGAGCGTTCCCGTTCCTCAGCCTCGGCAGATCACGATCCTCCCACGATCTCCATGGATGGACACATGCACATGCAAGAAACAACATGAATACAAGCATAAAATCCAAAATACGCAACTATATATAAGTCAGAAAGGACATAACTCATATTAACATAAGTGAAAACAGAGTGGAACCATAACCGTAATCATTCATTAAATAACAATTTAAGAATATAACCACTGTTCTGACGTTATGTTCTTTTCGTGATGGTTTCATTATTCCATTGCCTCGGCAGTTTTTTCTTGCCAGAGAAAGGAAACCTCTCTCTGACCTCTCGACGATAGTCTTCACTTGAGTTTACTCAAAGGAAGAAAGAGGCTCTTACAAAGACAAAGGCCTCAGAATTTGGAGATTCGAAGTTTAGTACTTGCACTATCAAATTTCTTCAAATTTCTATCACTGATGAAGGTTGAAGGCTATATTTAGAGTGGTGAGAGGAGGAGGTTGGGATCCCTACAATAGTGAAGGGAGGCCTTATCCCTTGGGAGGTTCCCCATAAGGTGGAAACAAGATGCCAAAGGAGGAAGGCCGTGGTTATTCAATCGAAACCACTCCTGATGACTCATCCACGAAGTTGTTGTAATCGAAAATTCGCCTCTTTTTTAAAAAAAAAATCCAAAAACATATTGGTGCAGGTGCTTAACTAGGACAGAGTGCCAATTGGCGCGGGCTCAGAGTTAATTTTCCTCATTGGCGCGAGTACACCCGGTTACCAAAATACGAAGGCAAACAGTGTTTTTAGGGTTCTGCTTGTGAAATGACTGTAATAAATGTCTCTCATGGGAAAGGACATAATGATGGCACGGTAAGGCATGACACCGTTTATCAAGCCGCTGTAACGACTCACGAAGTAGACAATTGTGGACGTACAAATTATCGTGTAATAAAGATGTTGTTTGTTTTCACCTCCGGATGTGCCTCTCATCGTCAAGTATGACTTTGCATCCTACATTGCAGACAAAATCCATGATCAATTCATGAGATTAAAAAATGAGAGAGTGTTTAAGTATTCTTCTGTTATTTACCATCTCATGCTCAGAAAGTTTCCCTTTTCATGTCAAAAAGGTTGATGCCAAAGGAAATCCTAGGTCTGTGATCTTTTGGTCTGCCATAACTCATAATTCCCGTGATTCTCCTTATTCCTACAATGAGTTTATTGACCTTTTTGTACACCCTACAACTACCTTGTTGACAGGAGTCTCTCCTCCTAGGGTTAACGATGAAATCAAGAAAATTCTTCAGCTTTCAAAACAATACCGGATAGGTGACTGGTACCTATACCAGAATCACACAGAGATCAGAGTTTATGGGTGTGAGTTATGCCCATTCAAATTTCCCAAGTATGTCCCAATGAGACTCTTTGCATTAGATTATTTCAGGCAGATGATCAACTCAGATATAATACATTTTTGTAATGCAAATAAAAAGGCTCAACTGAGGATTAAAAGCCAACTAGGTCCCTTTGTCTGTAACACTAGAGATGCTGGTAAGGAAGCTGAAAGGATATTAGAAGATTATCTTAAATTACAAAAAAGTCTCTATTGGTTACCTTATGACCCAAATAGCTTTATTTGTGACAGAAGAATGAAAAACAAACTATCACCATACATGCATCAAAGAATTCCAGAAATTGAACAGTATGCCAATATGGATGAATGGATGGAAGGAACATTGGTAGAACAGGATAGTGAGCAGGTCAATGTTGAAAATGTAATGAAATATCTTGAAAAAATACTTGACCTAGACTCTTTTGGACAGGTACAGATACCAGGTATTGGTCCTTCTTCTTCAGGGACTTTTCAACAAAAGTTACAGGCGATTAGTGCATTGGCCACAGTAGAATCTAAAGGAAAAGAAAAGGAGCCTGACATACAAGTATTTGAAAAATTCTCAATGAAAGAGCAACCTGAGACTTCTAAAGAACTCGGTCAAGTACAAATTCCTCCTACCCAGATCAATGAGCCAGAAATTTCAATTTTACAAACTCCTCTGAATGTAGAAAAGGGAAAAAAGAGAGATGCTGAAGCAACTACTCCTATCGGTGGCTCCTCTCAACAGCAAGATGCTAAAATACAGAAATTGAACCCTCTTCCAGAAGTGGAATCTGTTCATGAAATCCTTGATAGTCAAGGGGAAGAGCAATTGGGTAGTCAACAAACAGGTGCAAACAGTGGGACATCAACTACTCTACAGATAAAAGAGCTGCAAAGGCAGCAAAGTGCAGAAGTGTCATCCTTCAAACCACCATTGAAAGATGCTTGGGACATTAAAAGAACATTCATAAATATCAAAGCCAGGAATGATCCTCTTAGACTCCAAATTTACAACCAGTGTTTGAAGATGGCCCCTAAGAATCAACAGAGGTTGATGTCAGCTTTTGACATCCAGCAGGGAAAAATGCTAATGAGTCACTTTAAACCTAAAGTGTAGCAACCTCAGACAGCTGCAGACTACTTAAGAACCAATTTTGAAGTCTTAGCAAAAGATATTCATCCTTTAGATCAAATTGAGCTACATAAACAGACAGGTGAGATGATTTATTCTACTCTGACGGATAAATCAACGATGACTCAGAAATTGCAGGATTCTTTGGAAAATACAAATGCTCAATTAAGCCTTGAAAAAGCCTCTTCTCAGGCTAAAGACAACATGATTAAGACCTTGGAGGAAATTATCATTGGATTGGGACATAATCCAAAAGATGTCAAGGGAATAGAAGCATTGATCAAGAAAAAAGATGATGATATTGCAGCTTTGAGAAAACAACTAAAGCTACCAGCCTCAAGACATCCTCAGACTGCTGAAATTATAAAGCAAAATTCTGAAGAAGAATTAATGGACTTGCTCTTAAAATTGAATGAGCAACTTAATGAAACAGAGAAAGAGCTTGAAAAGGCATTGAAAGATAAGCAACCTAGTGTCCCAGCATCTACAACAGAGGTGATTACAGGTACTACAACTACAGGTCAATCAAAAGAATTGCCACAGGTGCAGACTTCCAATTTAAGTCCAGAAGAATTAACAAAATCAATGGAGGAATTGAAACTCCAAGTGACTGAGCTACAGAGAACAAAGGTGCAACTCACCTCTTTGAAACAGAAATATGATCTCTCGAAAATGAATGTTGCAGATAAAATAAGAGAGGTAAACAGATTAGAAAAGTTTGTCCATAAATTAGAAAATGATCTCACATTGGAGAAGCCTTTAAAGGAAATAAATGAAATTCTTTGGGACAACATCATCCAATCAATAAAAGATGTCTGGCCCTCAATTCAAATAATGCAGGAACATAATGATTTAGTCAAATTAGCTATAGAAGAAGTCCTAAGAGCAAGAGAAGAATTGGGAAACCGGCCCGATGAAGCCAATGAACTCGTCCATTTTCTAAATACTCAGAACAAGCAGCAACTGGAAGAATTTGGCATTCAAGACAGGACAGGCACAATTTTGGAAATAAAGAGAGTTTTTACCAAAAGAACTCTGATGCAGAATTTGGAATGAAGATGCTCGGACATGCAAGAAGAAATCACTGCCTTCAGAAAAAGATTTGACATTTTGTTAAATAAAGGATTGCCCAGTCCTTTAGTTTCAGAGGATAAATTGATGGACTTGGAAAGTTATGTTGAAAAATTAGACAAGTATGCTGACACTCAGGCCAATGCCTCAACTAGTTCATCAACAACAGCATTGCCTACAGGAAAAGATCTTCATGATAGACTAGAAAATTTGTTTTATCTTGAGCATGAAGTAAAGCATTTGTTTCCTGCTCAACCTACTTTCTTTAGGTATACAGAGACTGATGAAACTGTCAGAAAGCTGTAAAGGACCAGGATTCCAGAAGATAAATGGTGGGAAGAACTGTTAGAACTGTTGTAAAAATTATCCTTACCTGAATTTTTGATTATGTACTGCAGTAAGTCATGATAAAGAAGGATAAAAGGATGAATAAAGGTCAAAGTGTATCAGAGCAGTTAAAGAGTATCAATGAAATGAAACAACCAACATAGAATTACTGAAGAGAACAGCAGCAAGCCAAAATCTAGGGCCTGCCTCCAGCACATTCTCAAAAGAAGGAAACAACATAACATCAATTATCATTTTTTCTTATCTACGAGACCATCTGTCTCTATTTTGTTGTAAAATACTTATTAGTCATCCTAGATAATATCTCAAATTTGTTATGAGATATTTTGTATAAATACTCCATTAATTGGAGTAGTAAGGGTGGATTCATATACTTTGCTGTAACATTAACTTTTTCGGAATAAAGTGTTGTTGGAGAAATTTCTTTGTGGCTAGCTGGATGATGAATTGATGCGAAAGACTTTTTACAAGATTCATGTGTCAGACTACGGATCAATAAGTCATCTTTCTCTTGTGTTTTAGAATTTTTATATCTGTTTATTATATCACTGTGTTTCATTTCTGAATGATTAATGAAAAGGAGTAAATCAGAAAGTACTTAAGTGTAATCTGATTTTAATCATTGTTATTCTAAATGTTTTCTTCTAAACTGATTTAAGCAAGGAATTCTTAATTGCTTCTGTTTTTCTAGTTTAAGCATTTTGGTTATTTAATAAAGAATACTTAATTGCTCTTTGTTAATAATCACTCAATTTTGCCTCTTATGAATGTGTTGAAAGATTCTTAATTGCCTTTCATCCATTTTAAATCCATTCCATTCACTTTAGATCTAAAATTGTTCTCTGTTTGATTATCTTGCCCTGTAAAACCATCTTTCGTTTAGAAACTTAATCCAGTGAAGCCATCTTTTTGACTCCATAGCCCAATGGCCTGAACTACTCGATCTTGCCCTCAGTTATCGAATTCCACCACCTCAATTCAAACAAAACCCCTGGACTTTACAACTAGCCTAATACCTTCTAAAACAAAGCTAAATTTTACAGAGAGAGCCTTCTCTGGGTACAAATTGGCTAGATTATGTACCTAAAAGATTGGTTTGTGGTTACCTCGGACCCCTTTCCTCTTCCAACAACTTCAAGGAAAATCTGAGTGATAACAGCATCGACAACATCATCAAACTTTAAAGTGCTAGATCCAGAGACAGAGTTACTAATGGCCATAACTAAACCATTCTAGCTTTCTGGAAATGAGCACAGGAATAAAAGAGCCCTAACTTCATCATCAAAGTTTACCCCTACAGAACTTAACTGACTGGTAACTGTATTAAAATCATTTAAATGGTGTGCAATAGATCCACCTTCTGAGATCTTCATATTAAATAAACGTTTCATAAGAAATACCTTGTTTGAGGCCGAGGGTTTTTCATATAGTTTCGCCAACACCTTAATCAAACCCTCTGTTGTTGTTTCCTTTGAAATATTGAAGGCTACCGATGCCGCGAGGCACAACCGTACTGTTCCGAGTGCCTTTCTATCAAGAATATCCCATTTTGCGTCTATCATAGTCGTCGGCTTCTTTGTTTTTCCGCTCAATGGTAGGTACAGATCTTTCTGATATAGATAATCTTCCATTTGCATCTTCCATAGCGAGAAGTTTTGGCTGTTAAATTTCTCGACCCTAAATTTACCATCTTCTGCTATTTCTCCCACTCGAACTAGGAACCCTTCTTTCCTGCGAGTTTATCAGCCAAATAGACCTTCGGCTCTGATACCAGTTGTTAGAAATTAAATATTATAGAGCAATGAAACACATAAAATATGCGGAAAACACAAGCACACAAAACACATAAAACTAGAGAGACACAGATATACGTGGTTCACCCAGTTTGGGCTATGTCCACCTCGAACAGCTAGTCCTTCCTTTCTATTATCCAGAAAAATGAAGAGACAACCTACAACAGATCCATTGTAATATCCTCTATTCTCTCTCATAGTCTCCCTATCTGTTTCTCGATCTAAGAATATACATACAATACAAATACGTGATACAATACCCTCATACAAGTGAGGGGTTGTCTTCTAGGGAAAAAAATCCTAAACTAAACATAACTTCTACTGTCAGATCATCTGCCTAATGAACGGCCCGTATCGTACCAGAAATTAATATTCTACAAGGCACCATCTATTTTTAGCTTCGGGGGGGCTGCCCTCGAAACCCCCCGCCAGGGGGAGGCTCCATAAAGTCGCAGCCGCCCCCCCCTGGACCCCCCAGGCAGCGTTTAATTTCGGGCGGCGTTGCCACCCCATTAAGGTATAGGGGTCCAACACTGTGATACAAAATAAACAAGATAATCAGGCTCCACACCCAACATTGGTCTGGCGTTGATCCCCCATCATTGTCATATTTTGCTACCATTTTTCTTGTGAGCTCCCTTTGAGTTCCATTTTTTGTCTGGGTTTTCTACACCATCAAGAGAGAGATATCTTAGATCTAAAGTGCTGATGACTTACAAGAACCCATCCCATTGAGGGGGACTAGTAACATCTTTCTATGTTCCCTTCCCAAGTGTCAAAAATACAAAAAATTCTTTAAAAATATTATTGTCTTGTCTATTAGATGCATAGAGCAACTCTTGCTTTTCTTTATTGCTTAATCTCTTTTAATGCATAGATCTAGATTTTGTAGCATTTATCTTGGTCAAATAACTGCATATCTAAATAAATTGGTAGGCATATTTGATGTTAGGGCTATTTGTTATGCACGGCTAAAGTGAGCTTTTGTCGTACACTTGTGATTAGAATTCATCCTAACAACACCATTGTTGCTTAGGTTTTGGCTTATGATCTTCAAAACTGGTAGTTAATGATCAATTATTCCTTATACAGGTGGATATTAATGGTCACCCTCATATTCCACTTGGAAAAACAACATTGTTTCTTACATTTTCCTTAGTTGTAGCACAACAACTTTTTCAGGTCCTAAACTTCTGGAGCCATTTTGAGGCCCTAAACATCATTCTTTTGAAAAATGAGTAAAGCCATGATATGTGACGAATGTTTGCAATTGAAAGTTGTTGTCCTTGGATAGATCTTTCTAAATATGTATTGTGTGTGTCAAACAAAATTCGTATGCCAATATACGATCCCGAGAAGTTGATGTATGAACAAACCCCAATGGGGTCCATACACTTTTGGCACTTCATCTCCTAGGGTTAGGTTTTGGGATAGTTAGAGTTTTCCATTATTTATCAATAATAAAAATGCCCCTGAGCCTCATTTTAACACTATTCAAAAAGCACATAGCTATCACATCTCTTCTCAAATATAAGCTACCATCGCTCGAGCTAATTTGTTTCCATTTGGCATGTAAACAATTTTTTATGTTTGTCATTAATTAAGTTAAGTTTAGTTTTCATTGTAGCTTTGTGTTTCTATTTACTTTTGTAATTCATTTCGTTGCTGCATAAATTTAGATCAATGGTATCAAAGCAGTCTTCTCTTTCTTTGTTTTTTTGTGCATGTCCCCAACGAGGCTGGGGTATAAGGAATTGGACTTGAACTGGTTAAGCCCTTGCAATACCATCCCCACCGACGTCGACGACCTCCTATGGCAGAAGAAAATAAATACAAGGGAGCAAGATATGCTATCATTTTTTGACCGAAGAATCCCTTAAGCGACAAAGGAACGTGATGATGGACAACTTTGCCCAAATTCTTCAGCGGATGCCAATAAGCGACACATCTTCATCCAGTAGTCACTTCGGAGGCATCAGCCCATTCAAGATATAAGTTAACATCGATATTCCTATATTCGAAGGTATGATAGATGCAAATGTTGTAGATAAACGATCAATTCTATTGGAAGGTTATTTTTTGGTCCATAGTTTCTTCGAAAAGGGAAAATATTACTTTTGCACTGCTTAAGGCCGCCCCCCATGTCAAATACTGGTGAGAAATTTACTGTGAGAAAATGGCCAAGGAAACCTCTTTGTTTATAGTCACACCATCTTGGAACTCTGTTCAAGACATTGTCAAGGAACAATATTACCTTGTGGGGAGCTATGAAGACAAGTACATACAATGGACCATCCTACGACAGTAGAGGGACCAAGATGTGCATGAGATCACAATTAATTTTCATACTGTATGCACAAATATGGGTATCAAAGACTCTAAGTGACATCTAGTGCTCAAGTACCACAATTGTCTGCACAAATACATTCAGGAAGAAATGGAGTTCCTTCACATATCCTCACTCACTTGGTGCAGCATATTGATATGTTGCCAAGATTGAATAAAAATTTAAACAAAAGAAGCACAAATTTGGATTTTCAAATCTGAAGTATGGCAAGAGTGCCCCCAAGCTGTAGAAAAAAGGGCAAAGCTAAGGTGGAATGACCATAGACAACCCATTAAAACCACAAGAAAATAATGGCACCACAAATATGAAGGACACATAAAAGTGGTGTGAGTTCCACAAGAGCCCCACCCACAACACAAATGAGTGTCGCATCAAGCAGTCATTGGTGGCCGAGCCAGAACCCCATAAGGGGAAGCATATTATCGATACAGAGCCTAGCACCTCCATTTCCACCACCAAGGTCCAAAAGATTGAACTCGAAGATACCGAGGATGGGAAGTGTCTATTCCACTCGTAGATGTGGGTGAAGGGTTCTATGCTACAGTTCATTGTTGATAGCAGGAGCCAAAATAACCTCATATTAGATGAGGTCATGAAGTGGTTGGTCCTAGCAATTACACCACACCCACAACTATACCCCATCAGATGACTCCACCAAGGGTGAGATCTCCACGTCAGCGAGTAGTGCTGCCTGCCCTAAAACATCAAGCCCTTCACGAATGAGGGACTGTGTGATGTTGCTCCCATTGAAGTTTGTGATGTTTTATTAGGACGACCATATTTTTGGAAGTTTCATGTTGTGTATGAGTCTAGGGATCACATTGTTATTATTACTTTGGGAATGAGTAAGTTATATAGGATACCAGAGGTAGTTCCACCTACCACGTCCATTTATTTGGTCTCTGCTAAGCAATATAGTAAGATCATCTCCCAGACTAGGAAGTTTGTTTTCTTTCTGATTCAATCTCAAAGTAAGGGGAAGATAGTGGCCACGTCCATGGCCCCTGGGAAGGGATCCTCCACATATCAGAAGTAGGTGTATAAGTCCGTGGAAGAATACATGGACATATTATCCTCACCCATAGATGTACCTTTTCACTATCAGGACAAGCATTCGATCGAATCGACTCCTGAGGCACCTCTACCCAATAGGCCAATATACCACTGCTTTCTTATGGAAAACAAAGAAATCAAGAGACATATTCAGGATTTTATACACAAAGCGCACATCTGATCAAGTTCCTCACCTTGTGGGAGCCTAATTGTACTCGTTTAGAATAAGGATGGGACATGAAGACTCTGCATTGACTATCGGGCACTAAATAAAATCACCGTCAGAAATAGGCATCCAATCCCATAGATTGATTACCTTATTGACCAACTCAAGGGGGCCAATTACTTCAACAAGATTGATTTGAAGTCTGACTATCACCAAGTTTCAACAGGACCAACATATTTATGGAATACCGCCTTGAAATCCAAGGAGGTCCTTTTTGAATGGTTGTTTATGCCTTTCAAGCTGACAAATTCCCTTGCAACTTTTACGAGGCTAATGGATGACATATTTCAACCCTTCACCAACTCATTTACGGTTGTATATCTTGACGACATTCTCATCTTCAGCAAGAGTTGGGAAGAACACCTACAACATATTCGATAGGTCCTTCAAACCCTACGAGAACAAAAGTTATGTGCCAACATGGAGAAATGCACATTTGGCATGAATCAGGTCCAATATTTGGGTTACATCATTGATAAACAAGGCGTGCATGTGGATTTGGATGAGATCGAAGTCCTTCGAGATTGGCCAGCCTTGACCACTCTAACAAAGCTTCACATATTTTTGGGTCGTGCTAATTTCTATCGAAGGTTCATGTTGGGATTCTCGCATATCACTTAGCCTTTGAGTCAAGTTACCAAGGAAAATCAAAAGAAAAGATTTTTTGGTTCGGATCCCAATAGAAGGAATTTGTTGAGTTGAAACACCATCTTTGCTCCGCACCAGTGCTCACATTGTTAGACCTACAACAACCATTTGAAATTGAGGCATATGCCTCCGACTATGCTATTGGTGCAGTCCTCACCCAAAACCCCACTTATGATAAAGATATATATTCCATTGTGCAACCTTGCCGATAGTGGAAACATTACACTTTGGGGAAGGAGATGATCATCCACATAGATCGCCAAACTCTCTAGTTTATACAGACACGGGGGAAATATCAAAATCACCACCATCAGAAATGGTCCACATATATGCAATAGTTTCATATGAACATTAAGTACAAGAAGGGCGACACCAATAATGTTGAAAATTTCCTTAGTCGGTCGCTGATTGCAGCTCTGAGCAATGTGCTTGACTCTTATGGGTAGGAGACTTATGGATGGTCATAGCTTTACAAAGATGATTTATAATTTGATGCCACATAACATATGTTGATGGATGGAAAGCAAGTTTCAAACTTCCACCTCTAGCACACATTGTTATGCTACCTGGGACACCTTTTTTTCCTTCAAGTGAGTGCAGCAAGATGATTTGGGAGGCGCACTACAGTCGAGTCAAGGGACATTTTTGTGTAGAGAAGATAGTGGCAATACTGTAAAAGTATTTCGATTGGCAAAGTCTCTGACATGATGTCGAAAAATATATTAGATCTTGCACTTCTTGTGCCATCGCTAAGCTAACCATTAACAAGCAAGGATTATATACTCGTTTACCTACTCTTAGCTGACCCTAAGAATCCATCTCCATGGACTATATGCCTGGCCTTCATTATACTAAGCATGATAATGATTTTGTATTTGTGGTCATTGATAGATTTTATAAGATGGTCATATTGGCTTCCAGCAAGATGAGTATCACAACAAAATCCACAGCCAAACTCTTATTTGAATGAGTATGGATACATTTTGGGGTCCCGCAGACCATTATATTAGATCGGCATAGTATGTTTCTAAGCACAATTTTGTTGAACCTATGGTCAATGTTGGATACCAAGCTCACCAAGTCGACTGCCTTCCACACCCAGACTTATGGCCAGACATAGGTCATCAACAAGATGATTGTGCAAATACTATGCATGTACAACTCTAAGTATCCACAAACATGGGATGAGAATCTTCCCTATGTGCAACACAACTATAACATATCTCTCCATAGCTTGATTGGCTGCAAACCCTTTCAAGTGGGTATGATATTTCAATCATTATGCCCTATGGATGTTGCATTGCCTCTTGCAACTACACAAGAAGGATATGGCCATGTTTAGTCTGAAGTTGATAAAGCCACCAGGTTTATTGAGCACATTCGGCACATCCGTCAGCAGATTCACTACATCTAGGATAAAGACAATGTCACGTATAAACAACGACATGATCATCATTGGGTACCACATAAGTTTCAGGCGGGTGACAAAGTTGCAGAAAGAACACCTTGTTGGAGCCCATTAGAAGCTTTAACCACTCCAATACAGGTCTTACACCATCTCTAAGGCTATGGGAGACAACGATTTAGATCTCAATATTCCCCCATTCCTTGGCTTGCACCCCATATTTAATGTGGTTCACCTTTGGTCATACTTACCACCATTGCTGGACACATTAGACATTGTTGAGTAGCTGACACCAACATAGCTCAACCCAGACTGCATTGAGCATGACACAACTAGCTAGATCATGGACACACAAATCAAGAACATGAAAATATAGGATCCAAATCTACAGAGTTGTCAAAGTTGACCAACTCCTGCATTAGGGAAAGTGGCTCACTAGGGACCAAGTACACCAAAGGTTTCCTTATATCATGGAGGCACTAAAACGAAATGGGGGACATTGCTTCCTAAGGGGTGAGGACTAGTATAAGTGGATATTGGTGGCCAATTTCCTATTCCAATTGGACCCCCTACATTTTTTCTTTCAGTTTCCTTAATTGTAGAAAATTTTACTTTTTTTGGCGGTTTTTTTTCGGGTCCTAAACTTCCGAAACCATTATGAGGCCCTAAATGACATTTTTTTTTGCCAAACATAAATTTTTAAGTAGGGGTATGCAGTCAAAATTTGTTATCCTAAGATAGATATTTCTAGCGAGATATCGTATATGTCAAACGGATATTGTATGCCAAAGTTACGAGCCCGGGAAGTTGATGTACCAACTAACCCCAACGTGGCCCACAAAATTTTGGCGCTTCATCTCCTTGGGTTAGGTTTTTGGATGGTTAGGTTTTTCCATTGTTTCTCAATAATAAAAAGGTCCCCTAACCTCATTGTAACATAGTTCATAAGACATGTAATCGTCACATCTCTTCTCAGAGATAAGCCACCATCGCCTAAGTTAGTTTGTTTCCATTTTGCATGTAAACAAATTTATGTATTTATTATTAATTAATTGAAGTTCAATTTTACTTGTAGCTTGCTTTTTTTTTCTTTTTTAAATGTATTTCAATTCATTCCTGCATAAATTCGAATTAGTAATATCAAAGCAATTTTCTCTTTATTTGTTTTTTTTTCATGTCCCCAATGAGGTCGAGGTATAAGGAGTTGGGAGTTGAACTAGTTGAGCCCTTGCAAGACCATCCCTGCTGACGCCGATGAGCTCCCATGGCAACAAAAAAGAAAGAAGAGGGTGCATGAGATCCTATCAATTTTTTTCTCGAAGAAGCCCTTGAGTGACAAAGGAATGAGATGATGGACAACTTTTCCCAGATCCTTCGGTGGATGCTAACAAGTGACACATCTTCATCCCATATTCACTTCGGAGGTGCCGCCCCCTTCAAGGTACAAGTTAACTTCGAGATGTTGTAGATAAATGGTTAAGTTTTTTGGAAGGTTATTTTTAGGTCCATAGTTTCTCTAAAGGGGAAAATATTACATTTGCGCTGCTTAAGGCCACCCCCATGTCAAAAACTTATGGGAAACTTACTGCGAGAAAAGGGCCAAGGAACCCTCGCTATTTATAGTCGCACCCTCTTGAAACCCTTTCAGAGATGTTGTTAAGGAATAATATTACCCTTTGGGGAGCTATGAAGACAAGTACATACAATGGACCACCCTACGACAACAAAGGGACAAATATGTGCATGAAATCACAAATATTTTTTAGACTCTACGCATAAAGCTAGGTATCAAAGAATCTGATTGACATTTTGTGCTCAAATACCGCAACTGTGTGCATAGATACATTCAAGAAGAAATGAAGTTCCTGGACATCTCCTCACTTGGTGCAACATATCGATATGTTGCCAATATTGAACAAAAAAATAAAGAAAAGAAGCACGATTTTGGATCTATGAATCCTAAGTAGGGCAAGAGTTGCCCCAAGCTACAAACGAAAGGACAAAACTAAGTTGGAACAAACTAGGACAACCCATCAAATACACAAGAAAATAATTGAACCACGAAGATGAAGGACACGAGAAAGTGGTGTGAGTTCCACAAGAGCCCCACCCATAACACAAATGAGTGTCGTGCCAAGCAGCCATTGGTGGTTGAGCTAAAAACTTCATAGTTTGATGCATGTTATAATTCAGAGCCAGAACCTGACAAGGGGAATGGAAAGGGGAAGCAGGTTATCGATGTAGATCCTAAAGCCACCATTGTAACCTCCAAGGTCCAGAATATTGAGCCCAAATATCTCGAGGAGGGGGAGCGCCTCTTCCACTCACAAATGTGGGTGAAGGGTTCTTCACTATACTTCTTTGTTGATAGCGGGAACCAAAAGAAACTCATCTCAACTGAGCTCATGAAATAGTTGGGCCTCTCGAAGACACCACACCTACAACTGTACACCATCGGATGGCTCCACCAAGGGTGATATATCTGTGTCAAACAATAGTGTCACCTTCCCTACAACATAAATCCCTTCACATATGAGGTATAGTGTGACGTTGCTCCCCTTGAAGTTTGTGATGTGTTATTAGACAAACCATACCTGTGGAAGAATGATGTTATGTATTAGTCTAGCCCTTTCACTGTTATTATTACTTTGGGAAGTAAGTTATATAGGATACTGTTGACGGGAAAAAATGTCCGGCCAATAGTAGGGGATCTCCCCGGTAGAAAGTCCCAATTAGACCTTGAACCGTTTGGAATAGGGATCCCGTCCGGGGTGTGGGTCCGGCTACCGCTTAAGTCACCTTCCCTTTGGTCTCAAAAGAACTCGATCGAACCTACATACACACACTTATTCACATGATACAAGATACATGGTTGATGCATTAAACACGTATATAACACTATGCGTAGCAAGACAAATAATAAAGCATACACGCCGAAGGAGGTGTTGTTAACAACACATATTTGGGATTATGCTTGTAGGCTATTCTGACCACAAAAGAAATAGTTCTTTATGGCGAGATTCCCCTTTACTTCCTGAAAGATAAAATGAATTGCTAATAAACAAAGTCATTAACATCCATTAAGCAAGTAATTGATCTGAACATCATTGACACAAATACAGGAAACCATAATGCATAAATGATGTCATTAAAGAGTGCAGTTTCATTAATCAAAATATGTTTGAAACTGTATAGAAATACTCATAGTGTTTGCATAGCAAAACACATCAGATCCAAAAGGAGTTTCAATAGGTATCTGTATTCATATGCAAAAAGAGTGTTATCTTTCAATACAATGTTGTATAGCTCTTAAGTCCCAAAAAAAGATCCTTTACATTTTCCCCGAATGGGGTTTTATAGATCAAAAGTTTCCCTTTGGGCTTCCTGACTCTTCGCCTGCCTGACTATCGAGCTGCCTTGCGACTTGGAAGGGAACTGCGACCTGCGACCTGGCTAGGTGGTGCGACCTACAACCTGGCTGGGTGGTGCGACCTGCGACCTGGCTAGGCAGTGCGACCTGTGACCTGTTTTCGAATGCTGTCTACTGCCACTGGATTATGAAGATGGGTGTGTAATCGTGAGGTCAGGTGCGTCAATCTGCTGTCCTTTGAGGAAGTCTTGCCAGGTCTGATACTCTGCTGCTATGGGAGAAACCAGAGGAACCTCTTATTTCAACCGATGCATGCACTCCAAAGCATTTAGGACTAGAGTTTCCTTATTTTGTGAGATCAGGTTGGAAAGAGAGGCGAGATTGGTGTAAATCCATACTGGCATGACAAGAAACTGGCCTAGGTTCTCTTGTGACGCTGCAAGATTGAGAGTGGCAGCAGCTTGCTTGATGGGCTGCAAAAATGATTGGATTTCCTGATCCACCTGTTCCCAAGTTTTCCCCTCGTCTAATGCCCCCAGTGAAGGGATGTGGTGGCGGGCGTTCATCGAGTCGATGCCGCTGATCAGGTGTTCGTATGCAGCCATTACTTTGTCTAAATCCTTGGATAGCTTATCCTTGGATTGCATTTTCATACGGATTTGGACTTTGGCATCTTGCATATGAATCCAATCCTTCTTTGGCAGATGCTCAGGAGCCTAAGGGTACCGTGCTGTCCAGTCCATCATTTTATCCAAGGCAGTCGTAGCCTCCTTCAGCTGCTCGTGCTTCTGCTTAGTCTCTGCTTGTGCTCTTACCAATGGGGCAACTGTTTGTTTTATGGTGAACATTTCCCCATACACTTGCCTCATGGTCGCCTCTAATGTGTCGAACTCCTTTCGAATGGCAAGTGGAACTTCATTGACAGGGGGAGTTCTGTTTTGGAGTTGTTGAACCTTCTCTCTCAACGCCGTCCTTTCCTGTTCTGCCCTTTTTTCCCATTGCTCTGCTTCTTGTAGTCTATTTTGTAGAGAAATGATCTCTCTACTCATTCTGGTCACATTTTCTTCCGTGGCCGCAGCGAAATCTGTGCTAGTTGATGCTATCATCACAGGATTAGTCCTAGTATCAAGGACTGTCTTTTCCGGTTGTGACTGTGGATGCGGTGGAAGGATTTTGCACTAGGCATCTTCTCTTCTCCTGCCGTATTTTGAAGGAAAACTGATCAAATGTGAGCCTGGTGAGGTCGAATACCTATTCCTCTTGCCCCTGGGGGGAACTGACATCAGAGAGCGAGGCTCATGTGCTGCCCAGAGGTATCTCAAGGGGAGATACCTCGATGTCCTCCAGCATTTCATCCTCTTCTTGTTTCTTCTTATTTTCCTCCTCTTCCCTTTGTCGGTGTTCAGCTTCCGCCTTCTCATGTTCTTTCCTCTGCCTGAGCTCTGCTTCTGCCGCTACTTCTAATTCAGCCTTCATTTTCTGCTCAGCTGCTGCAGCTTGCTTAGCTTCCACTTTGTCTAGCTCTTTCTTGAGTTCTTGTTCAGCCGCAACCTCTGCTTCTTTTTTCTCTTTTTGCTTCTTGGCCTCCTCGACCTACTTCTTCTTCTGTTCTGCCCTTAGGCTCCTCTTGCACTTATCATCGTCCTCTTTCATTTTCTTTTCTTGCTCTTGCTGGGCTTTGGCCTCTATTTCTTTCTGTTGGGTAGAGGTGCTTTGCCCTGTACTGGTCCGAGGCTTCTTAGCTAGAGAGGAAGAAGCACCTCCTAATTCACGACTCCTTGCTTCCAGGGTTTGGTCATCCGGGTCTTCTTGGCCAGAATCCGCCCCTGGAGCAAGTTTTCTATCTGCATTGTACCAGTTCCTTCTTTCATCTTCTCTCGTGTGTTCAGTATGTTGATAGTTCCATTTGAATTTAGCCCTCTTGCAATGTTCAGGAACTATCCTCTCCGGGTCGTATGTTCGATATTCTAAAGCCCTAAGGTGGTAACTTTTCATTTCTTCTCCCTCTGCCTCCACCTCTCTGAAGTCTTTAACTGTGTATGCGCTAATCGTGAGGGGTAGCGCAGGCCACGACTTCTTCTTACCCCTGGACAGGACCCTGGAGAAACCTGAAGAAATTTGGGAACATACCTCTTACATGAGCATTTTGTCCGTGACATATCGAGGCATAGCATATGGGGCCTTGAACGTGCCAAGGACTCGGATGAGTGTATATTCAGCAAACGGAAACCAATGCGCCACTTTGCCTAGTGTTTCCATGGCTTGCCAAGACATGCAAGGGGCGTCTTGGCCGAACAACTTTATGTAAAGAGCAGGGATGAACACTTGAGATATCGGCTTTATGTTTTGTTTGTACCTGGACTCCCAAAACACCTTGAGTTGTAAATGGATTGCACGGGTCTGCTTTGGATCCCAGTTATGTGCCCAGCCCTCAAAGTGCAACCTTGAGCAAACGACATCCAACAGGTAAGAAGCCATATAGAATTCAGAAGGCATCCCTTCATCTGGTACCAATGCTGAGGATAAGTTTATCTGCATGGAGGTCACCAATATGCCGGCCCAGTTGAAACGAGTGCCGTATGTTGTGACATATTCCATGATAGTTTCCCATGTTCCGCTGAAGGTGGTGGCATCGGGGCACCTGTACAATCTGCAAAGCATGGTAGCCACTAGTCTGTATACTTTCTTAAGGCTCACCACTGGATATTCCTGGTCCTTCTTGACCTTAAACTTCTCAGGCTCCTCCCACCAGTGCTTTATAGTGTCAACTATAGGAACTGCATTGGCGGTAGCCCATTCTTTTGTGAAGTCTATCTCTCGCTCAGGCAAAGAGTAATAGACATGTGCGTCTGAGCCTTTGAGTGATGCGAACGCCTTTCCTTCACTGTCCTTGATTAGGAACTTCTTGGGATCCATTCTTTGTATGATCCAATCTATCATTTCTGGGCACAGGAATATAGCCGGGTGAGCACCTGCGAGATGTAGCTTGGACCTTTTAACCTGTAAGTATATCTCCTGATCCGGGAGGTCTTCCGGGAATTCTATTTTGGTGAACTCTTGGTACACTTGGTACCATCGCATGCTGTCCCCATTGGAAAATGTGCAAAGGGTATCTCTGTATATTGGGGGTGGCGACATTGGCATGTCCATTTGTACATCTTCCACCGCCAAGTGTTTGTCTTTCTTCCGGGACACTGGAGGTCCCATATCGCTGGAATTTGAGAGGACAGGTATACACTCCAAGTCTGCTTCAAATTCACCTGTCATATTCATGAAATATTCCCAAGATAAGAAAGACACCATGATGATATAAGACCAATTACATTTTATCCATTATTTCAACTGGGATACATGCAAAACTAAATAAATGGCCTATTGGGTCGCGGGGTCGCAGGTTGTAAGAAAATGGCCAAGGTGCGACCTTGCGATTGGGTCACAGGGTTGCGAGGTCGTGGATTGTGAAAAAAGATGAAGATGCGACCTTGCGACTGGGTCGCTGGGTCGCAATTTTCGAGAAACCGGAGAGAATGCGACCTTGCGACCTGGAGACTAGGTCGCGGGGTCGCGGGGTCGCAAGTCGCGCTAGGGCTTGCCGGGGGTTTTGGGCGCGCGCATTGTGGAGTTGTTTTCCCTTTAAATGGAAAAATAAAAGGCTAAATGGTTCCAGACAAAGTCAAGGGATAGATTTTGGAGTAGGGAACAGGCCATGAGAAGCTGGATAAGAAATTGTGATGAGTTGGGAAAGTGTGGTGAAAATTGGAATCAGAAGGAAACCCTAAGCAAAAAATGAAAACAATGGATGAGGCAAATGACAATTTAAAGGCTAAGGAATGCAGGGATTTGGCAAGAATAATAAAAAAGGAAACAACAGGAGGAAAAACGACAACTTACCCAAGAAAATCGCGCTCCAGTCGACCTGTTAGAGCCATTTTTTTTTATCCGCTGCATATGCGAAATGCGACCTAGCGACCTCCAATATATAAAAGGGTCGCACGTGCGGGCATTTAATGAGGTCGCAAGGTCGCATGTTGAGGTGGTTCGAGGGGAATGCGACCTGGCGACCTCAGGGTCGCGGGGTCGCAAGGTCGTGGGGTCGCAGTTTTCCACAAATTTAGGATTTGCGACTCAGCGACTTAGTCTTCCTGACTTTTTACTTAACTTTTCTTTGTGCTTAAGGGGCTCCAAATTTTTTTTAAAGTGGGGGGTTTTTTGGAGGGTGTTGTAGAGGCTACAACAGATACCAAAGGTATTTATGCCTACTGCCATTTCTTTGATCTCTGCTAAACAATGCAGTAAGATCATCTCCTATACTGGGAAGTTTGTTTTGTTTTTCATTTACTCTCAAAGTAAGGGGAAGATAATGGCCACATCCATGGTCCCCATGAAGGGTTCCTCCACGTAGTAGAAGCAGGTGGATAAGGTCATGGAAGAATTATGGGACATCTTCTCCTAACCCACAAGGTACCTTCACGTTGTTAGGTCAAGCATTCGATCGATATGAATCCTGGGGCACCTCTACCCAATGGGCCAATATATCACTACTCTCTTTTGGAAAACTAATAAATCAAGTGGAAAATTTAGGAGTTGCTACAAAAAGGGCACATTTGACTAAGTTCCTCAACTTGTGGGAGACCAATTGAACTCGTTCAGAAGAAGTATGAGACCTGTGTTGAAAAATGCAACTAGGTTAGGTCTTCATAATAACTTGTAATTATGTTTTATGTAAATGAAAAAATAATAATATATATTTGCTTGCTTCGTGGGTTTCATGAGATTTTTTTTTATAGGTCAAAAGACTTCTTCTTGATGTCTTTAGGGTGTGTCATTAGGTCATAAAAATAATTAGGAAGTGATGTATATGAAGTCATGTTACACATGACAAATCTTGTAAAGGTTGTACTCCAAAGATATTGTCACTATACTTCTTGATGTCAACTTGAAATCAGATGATAAACCTCCTTGTTGAATTCAGTTACTCTCCATGTATCATGTCGACTTGAATAAAAGTCCAGGCACTATATATAAGGTCAACGTGATCTGTTGAGTGGATATAACTTCGGACAAGTCTGAATATCAGAGTGCGGATTACAGATTCAAAGTGACAAGATTATATATAACAAAGATACTAATTGAATAAGGTGTGAATAGGATCACTGTAAATTTCAGAATATTTTTTCTTATAGTATTCACGCAATCACATAAGTGTGAATATTGTTTCAGAGTATTATTATTCAGTGTTGTTCGGTGTTAAGGGTTGTTGGAGTGGGCTCCCCTGAGATACATTTTGGGTTAAGTTTTGTCTATGTTTTGTTGTGTGTGCTACTCGAAATATTCGAAGGGGCTTTGGGGCATGTCAAAGTCCCTTAATCATTGTAATGGGTTTAAAGGGAAAACCATGAGTCTCAAACCATGGTATATGCACATCTAGATAGTATAAATATGTAAGGATTCAGTCATGAAAGGACATCTCATGGTGAAATGTTTTGATTAATGTCTTGATCTAAGTCTAGGTTTTTGTGTAGAAAGGATCCTACTAGCTATGTGCACGAAGACCTAAGTCCTGGTCGCGTGCGAACTCCACTGGTTGTGTGCGCGGAAGGATAGATTGTATTGAAGGATTGTGTGTACTGGAATTGATAGATCTCTTAATAAAGAATACAGTTTTGGAGAACCTGGGTTCTTATGTGATTGCTCTATTGATTATATGTTAATTTTGTTGAGATCTGAATCTATTCTATTATTGCGTATTTACTTTTAATAGTTAATAATTATGTGAATTCCACGATGCTAGAAGAATAGATCCGACGTAAGTATACTCCATCGTGTAAACATATATTAAATATTTTTCCGTCAATCATGAATAGCTATTCAATATGCACTATTATATTATTCGTTATAAGTCTCAAGTTAGGTATTTACACACCTTTCTTCAAGAACTCATTCTAACAAAATTTCATTTTTGGGTGACTGATTCATTTAAGTAGGTCACCGCCGAAAGCGTAGCTAGTAGTTGGAGGGTTTTTTTGGTTGCGCGATAACTCAATTTGCAAGGGACCCCTAAAGCCGTTAAATGGGGCTTCGTTGTCGAAGACCATTTTGAGAAATAGCGGATGTTGCATCTCACGCACAGCAATGGTATATTATTATATATACTTAATTACAACGAGAATAAAGTTTTAAATTGTCCAATATTAAAAAGATCATAGTCCATTGGATTTTTTGGTTCTTTAACAGTACTGTTGCATGAGTGGTTTTTCGACTTATTGAATTTAGACCGTGCAAAGGACGATACCACCCAAGGGATCAGTAAATAGTGCAATAAAGAAGCAGCTCACACTCATCCGCGTGAACCATCGCACCCACCTGTCGGTGGCATTTCCAGACCGAGTTTGCCGATCAACGGTATCTATTCGAAGTTGGAGAAACACGCTGGCGGGCACGCAGATAAGTCTCGGTTTTTGGGTTATGGACGAAATGATATTAGCATTATACAATTTTGTGCAACAACAAGAATGTCTCAAGAGGCCGTAATGCTGCAGCGGGAAAATCCTCACGTGAGACCGAAGGAATGGGTTTATTTTCTTCTAGAAGGCAGGTCCATGTTGATGAAGAATTAGAGACTAGTAGCTCTGGTGAATCTGCGCACCTCAAAGGAGAAGTCTCACAAGATCAGAATAATATTGAGTTGTTGGCCATAGTTCAGATCCCATCCACTCCACTTCCAAACTCATCTCACAAGTCATCCACTCCACCTCTACCTCCACCTCTACCACGAAGTGCAGATATGGCTGCCTCCATGAAGTTGCCTACTTTTTGTGGTATTGGGAATGAAGATACAAACCAATTCTGATTTGTCATGGACATTGTGTGGACAACGCAACAGGTAAATAATGATGATGTTAAGAAAGCGTAGTTAGCCACTGATTTTCAAGATCGCACACTGGACTAGTATATAAGGTATGTAGCAACAAATCCTCATGCCACCATTGATAATTTGAAGGCTGCTCTAAAAGACCAATTCAAGAGGCTGAAATCATTTGCGCAATGTGTCACTGAGTTGAAAGAGATTCGTTAAGAATTGAATGAATCTGTATGGGATGCAGATAAAAGGTTGAAACGCACTGTCAGAGACGACATATTCACTATTGATGATACCCAACACAAGGAATGTTTTATTTCTATGCTGCTTCCACATTTGACCAGCCCTTGAGTCAAGAGAAGATTGCCACGCAAGTTGAGGCCGTAGAAATTGCAATGATATTAGAAGCTTCATCGATACCAGTTGTACAGATCAGGACACAACAAATTCAAAGCCAATTGGAAGCGATGCATTTAAAAATACAGAATCTGTACAAGGATAAGGGAAAGGAGGTATGCTTAGATGTATGGTGCATACGATTTAAATTTTTCGAGCATCATAAGGATCAATGCCTCGTATTCAATGATTATTTGCAAGCTAGAGGACCAAGCCCGCTGAAGAGCGTGACCGAACAAAGTGGGACACCTACATTATGGTATGCAATTTTTCACGCTACGATTATGCATGCGACTGACTACTGTCCCAGGATTCGAAAATATGTGCCTGAGATAAAGTGTTCATTTTTCAAATTTTTCTCATCATTGGGACATGATGAATAGCACTGTCGTATATTTTATTTGATGATTGATCGTGCTGACTTATATAGAATGCACGTTGAACCTACCTCACCAGCATCCCTGTCTGGGTGTGGTGGATTTCAGATGAGAGGATGAGGGAGAGGAGGAGGAGCTGGTCGAGGAAGGGGACAAATCATCTGCTACAATTGTGGAGAAGCTGGTCATTATGTGCGCGAATGTCCAAATCCAACACGAAAATCTTGCAGGTATTACAGGAAATTTGATCACGCTATTGAATATTGTCCTGTTTTGATTACCAAGATGTAGGAAAAGAAAACAAATAATCCTACGCAAAACATTCAGATGGTAAGGGTGGAACTACGCGAAGAGGAACCAAGCGTGAATGGTGTCACTAGGAGTGGTGCAACCACTGGTGAAGATAAAGGAAGGAAGCCAGATTTTGATCTCTAGATACTAAAAGCCCCTGATAAAAAGGATGGATTCAACTTACAGTGCAAAAAATACACCTTTTAAGAGGTGAAAAAGGGGTTCACGGAAGCAAGCGCATCAAAATCAAGTAAACCTATGGATGTGGTTAGAGTAGATGAAGAAATTAAGCCGTTCTTACAAGCTTGTATTAAATTGTTACGCAATAAAAAGACAATTGAGAACCTCAAAGAATTGATAGATAACTACGCAGAAAAATAACAACCCCGGATGGAACATAAAGCTGTCAATAAGATCTATAAGAACAAAAGAAGAATTGGACAAGAGATGCGCTTGACTGCTCATATTGGTGCATATGAGATGGATTAGGTCATTCTGGATCTAGGATATGATGCGAATATCTTACCAAAGAAGACTTGGCAACGCATGGGAGAGCCTAAGTTAGAATGGTATACTATTCACCTGTGCATGGAAAATCAACAAAATATCATTCCATTATGAAGACTCCCGCAGGTGGTAGTAGAAGATATTGAAGGAGTAAAGGTGCTCGCAAATTTTGAAGTCATACATATTGTGGATGATACTGATCCTTATCTTGTGCTGTTGGGTTTGGATTGGGCTATTGATATGGATGGCATCATTAATCTTAAGCGAAGAAATATGGTATTTGAGAATAACAGAACCAGAGTTGTGGTTCCCCTAGATCCTGCAGAAGGTGCAAGATATATAGAGCCAGTGCGTGCAGATGACGATGTTGGTCACATCTATAAGCTAATAGCGCGAGATGATGATTGGATCAATTCAATAGCTAATGGAAGACTTAACTGGGAAAAGGATAGTTACTTCTTCTCAGATTAATATGAAGAACTAGAGAACTGGCGGAACCAGCTACATGAAGTATCTGCGTTGCACTGCAATCGAGTGAAAATAGCTCTTCGATGCATATCATCGGAGGTACAAGAATTGCCTTATTATGATGGTTTTACTAATGTTAACATGTTTTTAGGAGAACTTGAAAGGGTTGTTCTAGAATCACAGAGATTCCATGCACTTGATATAACATTGCGCTCTACCCTAGCACATTGGTGGGAGACACACAAGGGAAACTTGGGTAATTGGGAAGAATGCACCAGTATGATGAGACTGCGATTTAAGTGCCCAAATACCAGAATGGAAGAGCCCTATTTTGGAAAAGGTGATCTGCGCAGACATCTGACCAAATGGACTAAAGTATGGGGTGTAGAAACAAGACCAGAATGGGTGCACATGTTCATCCACACTTTGGGGAAGGTGCCTACGGATTGGTACCTAGAAACTGAGTTGCGACGAGGAACCATTGAATGGATTGTGCTGACAGGAAGTTTTATTTTAACCTTCAGCTTTTAAAGTGGGTTCGACTGCTTGGGTAAAGCGCTGCAGGGTATTCAGAAGGTCACCTTTGACACCTTAAAATCGAAGGTAGAGTGTGCCTCGCCAGCATGGGATGCGCAGATGATGGACATTGTGAATTGTCAAAATTTGACAGATGAAGAAAATGAGAAAAATCCAAGGAATATTACAATCCATGAATCTGAAGGACAAGACGCAGTTGCTGGGCCTTCAATATAATCACTGGATGTCACAAAGCCTCTGAATATTCGGCAAGTGAACATTGGCTATGAAGAACAACTGAAATTGGCAAAGATTGGGGACTACTGGGATGATGGTGGGAAAGGTCGATGAGTTGTTGACTGAGTATCAGAACTTGTTTCCTACAAATTTTTCTGAGTTGAAGGGGATAATAAGAGATATCGGGGCGATGAATATCACTTTTAAACTGAATGCGTGATCTGTGAAACAATGCCCATATAGGTTGAACCCTAAGTATAAGCAAAAGGTCAAAGAAGTATGGGATAAAAGGGTTGATGCAGGAATTATAGAACCAGTGGCAGAATCATATTGGATGAGTCCTATGGTGGTGCAAGATAAGAAGAATAAAGGGGAAATAAGGATCTCCATGGATCTGCGCAAATTGAATGATGCCTGCGTACATGATCGGTTCTCGACCCCATTTTCTGATGAGATCCTGGACAATGTAGAAGGAAAAGAGGCATATTCATTTACAAGTAGTTTCTTAGGATATCACCAGATCATAATTGTGCCAGAAGGTAGAAGTAATACCACCTTTGAAACATAATAGGGATCCTTTCAGTATACAGTTATGCCATTTGGTATGAATAATGCATCAATTATATTCTCACGCATGGTAGTATCTGCATTCAAGGAATATATCCACAAGTTCTTAGAGGTATAATTTGATGACTGTATTGTCTTTGGGTTGTTGAAAAATCATGTATCAAGTCTGCGCCTAATGCTGGATACTTGTCGGAAGTACCATATCTCACTTAATATGAAAACGTGTATATTATGTGTGCCATTCGAGATCTTGCTCGGTCATATTGTTTGTCAACAAGGATTGATGGTGGATTTTGTGAAGATCGCAGTGATCGTTAACCTGGAATTTCCTTCAAATGTCAAACAACTGCGCTCAATTTTGGGGCATAGAGTATATTACTGGAAGTTCATCCAAGGTTATGCATTGAACACTACATCCATGGAGAAATTGCTCAAGAAGGACATGTCATTCTGTTGGGATGAAGAATGTCAAAAGAGTTTTGAACTGCTTAAGGAGAAGATGGTCACTGCGCCCATATTGGTCTTTCAGGACTGGTCGAAGGTATTCCATGTACATGTTGATGCCTCTTGTATCGCGGTCGGAGCTATTTTAGTGTAGCCAGGAACCGAAGAAATTGATTGCCCTATTGCATTTGCAAGTAGGAAGCTATCAAGCACAGAGCATAATTAATCAACTACGGAGAGGGAAGGATTGGCTATGGTATACGCGTTGAAGAAATTTTGCCATTATCTATTAGGAGGCCACTTTAAGGTGTTTACTAACCATTATGCTCTGAAGTACCTGGTCAATAAGCCTGTGTCAGGGGGAGCTCTGTAGATGGTTACTAATGTTTTAGGAGTATGATTTTGAAGTAATTGTGAAACCTAAGAGACTGAATGTTGGGCCAAACAATCTATCACTCATTGGAAATTGAGAAGAGCCCACTAGGATGAAAACTATTATGAAACCAGCTCCAAAAATACAAGAAAAGAGAGACCAACGCCTTTGAAATCAACCACTTCGAGGGGGCAACCTCCAATACATTACATAAATGAAAAATTCTTGGATGATACAAATGACAAAACCTCCTTCTATATATAGGAGTACATGGGGTCACAATATAATCCAAGCCAACCTAACGATAATAATGTAAGGGCACAATAATAGCAATATTGGGGTTACAGGGGTACAACAATAACAATAATTGGGTTACACTAACAACAATAAGGGACTATACTAGTAATATAGGGACCTAACTTGCCCCTCTCCTTCAAAAAAGTATTGTCCTCAACACTTGAGTAGCTCTGGATGCTTCCGTATAAAATTCCCATCCTCCCATGTAGAATCTTTAGTGGGTAAGTTCTTCCACTTGATGAGATACTCTGAAATAGATTGATTTCGTAGCTGTCGAGTTCTTGTTTCCGTGACTGCTTCATGTTCCAATATGATTTTTCCTTCCTCATAAAGTTCTAGAAATATTGTTTGAACTGGAAGTTTGTCACCTATAACCTTCTTTAAGCATGAAACATGGAAAACTGGATGCATTTGCGAAGAAGTAGGAAGCTCCAATTTGTATGCCATAGTACTAATATTTAGCAACACCTTGTAAGGACCATAGTACTTTGGCGATAATTTATTATCCTTCTTAGCTTGCTTGAGGGAAATTTATTTGTATGGTTGTAGCCATAAAAATACCTAGTCTCCTACATCAAAAATTCTCTCGCTACGATGTTGATCTACCTGTTGTTTCATTCAATTTTGTGCCAAATTTAGGTTATCCTTGAAGAGTTGGAGAACTTCTTGTTGATGCACGATGTGATATTCCATTTCCTGAACCTTAGAATTTTCTCTTAAAGATGACGTGATGGATGGTGGATGATATCCATAAAGAGCCATAAATGGGATCATTTTTTCTACAGTATGGAAGGAAGTGTTATACCACCATTCAACGAGGGGTAACCACTTGACCCATTGTGTTTTCTCATCAGATACAAAACAACGAAGATATCCTTCCAAACATTTATTCACTATCTCAGTTTGACCATCAGATTGAGGATGATAAGATGAGCCATGAGCTAGTTGAGTACCCAAACAAGAAAATAATTCTGTCCAAAAAATTCCAGTAAAAATGGGATCTCTGTCACTTACAATAATCTTTGGGTTTCCATGTAGCTTTTAAATTGTTTCCATAAATGCAGTAGCAACTGTACCTTCTTTAAATGGATGAGATAATGCAAAAAAGTGTGCATACTTGGTAAGTATACTAACTACCACCATGATGACACTCTTTCATTCAGACTTAGGTAAACTTGTGATAAAATCCATTGAAATCTCCTCCCAATGTTGACTTGGAATGGATAAAGGTTGTAGAAGACCCAGGGTCTTAATTGTCTCAACTTTATTTTGCTGGCAAACCAAACATTCCGTCACAATTTTTTTGAATATCAGATTTAAAGCCATCCCAAAAAAATCCTTTCTTCACCCCGTGGTAAGTTTTTAAAAATATTGAGTGTCCTCCTAAAGGAGAAGTGTGCAATTCCAAAATAATCTTTTATTTTAGTTGGGAATTCTTACAAATATATAAGCGATCTTTGTACCATAAGGAATCATTTTTCCAACTAAATGTATCAGATGTACTAGGATCTTGTCGCGAACTTTTAGTTTGAGTGTCCACACTTTTGTCCTTCTTTCATTTCATCTCTGCTTCAAGTTATCCAATTTGCTGATAATAGAAATGGCACAAAGCAATGCTTCCACCTCTTCATCCTTGCTTGAGAGTGCATCTGCAACAACATTTAGCTTCCCTTTTTAGTAGATGATTTCAAAGTCATAACCGAACATCTTTGTGACCCATTTTTGCTACTCTTCTGAAGATAGTCTTTGTTCCAAAAAGTTTTAAAGTCTATCATGATCTGTTTTTACCTTAAAGTGTCTTCCCATTAGGTAAGGTCTCCATTTCTTTAGTGCATGTAGTATTGCCAACATTTCCTTCTCATAAATAGCTTTATGTAAATACTTTCCTTTGATTGGACGACTTTCAAAAACAATGGGTCTTCCTTCTTGCATTAAAACAACACCAATTCCATTTCCTGAGGCATCACATTCCACAATAAAGGTTTTTGTGAAGTCTAGCGTAGCTAATACCAGTGTTAGGCACATTGCCTCTTTAAGATGTTTAAAGGCCTTAGTTGCTTCAGGAGTCCATGAAAATGAATCTTTATTCAATAATGTTGTTAGAGGTGCTGTTGTTCTCCCATAATTCTTAACAAACTTGCAGTAATACCTTGTTAACCCGAGAAATATTCGCAACAACTTTATGGTTGAGGGGACTTTCCATTCCTTAATGGCTTTAATTTTTGTTAGGGTAGATATGACAGTGACGAAGAATCAGAGACTAGTAGCTCTGGTGAATCTGTGCACTCTAAATAAGAAGTCTCGCAAGATCATAATAATCTTGGTTTGTTGGCCATAGTTTAGATCCCATCCACTCCACTTCCAAACTCGTCTCATAAGTCATCCATTCCACCTCTACCACGAAGTGCAGATATGGCCGCCTCCATGAAGTTGCCTACTTTTCGTGGTATTGGGAATGAAGATACAAACCAATTCTGGTTTGTAACGGACATTGTGTGGACAACGCAACAGGTAAATAATGATGATGTTAAGAAAGCGCAGTTAGCCACTGATTTTCAAGTTCGCACATTGGACTAGTATATAAGGTATGTAGCAATGAATCCTCATGCCACCATTGATAATTTGAAGGCTGCTCTAAAAGACGAATTCAAGAGGCCGAAATCATTTGCGCAATGTGTCACTGGGATGAAAGAGATTCGTTAAGAATTGAATGAATCTGTATGGGATGCAGATAAAAGGTTGAAACGCACTGTCAAAGACGACAAATTCACTGTTGATGATACCCAACACAAGGAATGGTTTATTTCTATGTTGCTTCCACATTTGACTAGCCCTTGAGTCAAGAGAATATTGCCACGCAAGTTGAGGCCATAGAAATTGCAATGATATTAGAAGCTTCGTCAATACCAGTTGTGCAGATCGGGACACAACAGATTCAAAGCCAATTGGAAGTGATGCATTTCAAAATACAGAATCCGCGCAAGGATAAGAGAAAGGAGGTATGCTCAGATGTATGGTGCATACGATTTAAATTTGTCGAGCATCATAAGGATTAATGCCCTGTATTCAATGATTATCTGCAAGCTAGAGGACCAAGCCCGCTGAAGAGCGCGGCCAGACCAAGTGGGACACCTACATTATGGTGTGCAATTTTTCACTCTACAAGTATGCATGCGACTGACTACTGTCCCAGGATTCGAAAATATGTGCCTGAGCTAAAGTATTCATTTTTCAAGTTTTTCTCATCATTGGGACATGATGAATAGCACTGTCGTATATTTTATTTGATGATTGATCGTGCTTAATTATATAGAATGCACACTGAACCTACCTCACCAGCCTCCCCATCTGGGCATGGTGGATTTCAGACGAGAGGACGAGGGAGAGGAGGAGGAGCTGGTCGAGGAAGGGGACAATTCATCTGCTACAATTGTGGAGACGCTGGTCATTATGTGTTCGAATGTCCAAATCCAACATGAAAATCTTGCAGGTATTGCAGGAAATTTGATCATGCTATTGAATATTGTCCTGTTTTGATTGCCAAGATGCAAGAAAAGAAAACAAAGAATCCTACGCAAAACATTCAGATGGTAAGGGTGGAACTACGTGAAGAGGAACCAAGCGTGAATGGTGTCACTAGGAGCGGTGCAACCAATGTTTCAGGAAACGTCCCCCCCCCCCCCATTTCCAACCCCCGAAACACGGTCCGTACGGAAGCGTACGAGATCCGTACACCAAAACGCTTTTCGAAAAAAAAAATTGCAGTTCCTGGAATTTTGGATCCATACGGCCAGATCTGCGTTTCCGTACGACGGATCCGCATTTCCATACGAAAAATCTGCTATGCTTCTGGTATGGATCTCCAGCGTTTCCGTACGGATCCGATTAACACAGAAAAAAAAAATATGACTTTTAAAAAAATAATAATAATAATTTTTAATTGTTGTTGGGTTAGAGAGTGGGTTAGTGTTGAGTTAGGGATATGATGAAAAAGATATAAGCTCTCTTTGAGAATGTCACTTTTACTTAAATTTTTAACATTACCATGAAATGAATCAGGATGTTTGAGAGTGGTTCCAGCCTGATCGGACATCATATGGAGAAAATAGAATTTCCTATCCTATTCAAAATTCAGTAGACTTAACAGTTTTCAGGAATTCAGGATCAATGGTATGGTGGCATTTCATTTGATTATATCATGTATGAGGGTATGTGATTAGCATTTAATCAAGAGCACCAAGCCCTATATGTACCCTAGTGTTGGTGGTGTTAATTGTTGAACTCCTTTGTCATGTCGTTAGAAAAAAATTACATTTCAATCAAGTCAAAATCATCGATCAAGCATGCTAAGTTCTTTCTACCATATTTTAAGGTTTGCATTAGGTAGTTTGATAAAAATTGGGCAATTTTGTCTAATGTCCCTAGATAATTGAGGTAGAGGCAAAGGCTAGACAAGAGGAGAAGAATCTAGATTATCGATGGTTGATGCATCTAAATGGTTGATGCTCAAATAATTAATCATTAATGTACAATGTATGTTCATATCTATCTTGATTTATGTACAAATATGCATGCTTCCATATCTTCTACAAGTAATTTGGTATTTTGGATGGTTTTTTAATATAAATTCAAAAACATAAAAATAAAAAAAATATATATATATATAGTAGACGCTTTCGAGACACTTCGCTTCCTAGATTTTTTGGAAATGACACTTCCGCGTCCCCACTTCCAAAAAACGTCCCCGCTTCGTGCAACGTTGGGTGCAACCACTGGTGAAGATAAAGGAAAGAAGCCAGATTTTGATCTCTGGATACTAAAAGCGCCTAATAAAAAAGATGGATACAACTTACAGCGCAAAAAAGACACCTTTTTAGAGGTTAAAAAGGGGTTCACAGAAGCAAGCACATCAACATCAAGTAAACCTATGGATGTGGTCAAAGTAGATGAAGAAATAAAGCCCTTATTACAAGATTGTATTAAATTGTTACGCAATAAAAATACAATTGAGAACCTCAAAGAATTGATAGATAACTACGCAGAAAAATAACAACCTCGGATGGAACAGAAATCTGTCAATAAGGTTTATAAGAACAAAATAAGAACTGGATGAGAGATGCGCTTGACTGCTCATATTGGTGCATATGAGATGGATTAGGTCATTCTGGATCTAGGATATGATGCAAATATCTTACCAAAGAAGACTTGGTAGCGCATGGGAGAGCCTAAGTTGGAATGGTCTACTATTTAGCCGCACATGGCAAATCAACAAAAGATCATTCCATTATGAAGGCTCCCGCAGGTGGTAATATAAGATATTGAAGGAGTAAAGGCGCTCGCAAATTTTAAAGTCATACATATTGTGGATGATACTGATTCTTATCTTGTGCTGTTGGGTTTGGATTGGTCTATTGATATGGATGGCGTCCTTAATCTTAAGCAAAGAAATATGGTATTTGAGAATAACAGAACCAGAGTTGCAGTTCCCCTAGATCTTGCAGAAGGTGCAATATATATAGAGCCAGTGCACGCAGATGACGATGTTGATCACATCTATAAGCTAATAGTGCGAGACAATGATTGGATCAATTCGACAGCTAATGGAAGACTTAACTGGGAAAGGGATAGTTACTTCTTCTCAGATTCATATGAAGAATTAGAGAACTGGCGGAACTAGCTACATGAAGTATATGTGTTGCACTGCAATCGAGTAAAAATAACTCTTCGATGCATATCATTAGAGGTACAAGAATTGCCTTATTATGATGGTTTTACTAATGTTAACATGTTTTTAGGATAAATTAAAAGGGTTGTTCTAGAAGCATAGAGATTCCATGCACTTGATATAACACTACACTCTACCCCAGCATGTTGGTGGGAGTCACACAAAGGAAACTTAGGTAACTGGGAAGAATGCAACATTATGATGAGACTGCAATTTAAGTGCCCAGATACCAGAATGGAAGAGCCCTATTCCGGAAAAGGTGATCCGCGCAGACATCTGACCAAATGGACTAAAGAATGGGGTTTAGAAATGAGACCAAAATGGGTGCACATGTTCATCCACACTTTTGGGAAGGTGCCTACGGATTGGTACCTGGAAACTGAGTTGTGACGAGGAACCAATGAATGGATTGCGCTGAAAGAAAGTTTTATTTTAACCTTCAGTTTTGAAAGTGGGTTCGACTACTTGGGTAAAACGTTGCAGGGTATTCAGGAGGTCATCTTTGACACCTCAAAATCGAAGATAGAGTGCGCCTCACTAGCATGGGATGTGCAGATGATGGACATTGTGAATTGTCAAAATTTGACAGATGAAGAAAATGAGGAAAATCAAAGGAATATTACAATCCATGAATCTAAAGGACAACACGTAGTTGCTGGGCCTCAATATAATCACTGGATGTCACTAAGCCTCTGAATATTCGGCAAGTGAACATTGGCTATGAAGAACAACCGAAACTGGCAAAGATTGGGGACTACTGGGATGATGGTGGGAAAGGTCGATGAGCTGTTGACTGAGTATCAGAACTTGTTTCCTACAAAGTTTTCTGAGATGAAGGGGATAATAGGAGATCTTGGGGTGATGAATATCACTTTTAAACCGAATGTGTGATCTGTGAAACAATTCCCATATAGGTTGAACCCCAAGTATAAGCAAAAGGTCAAAGAAGAATTGGATAAAAGGGTTGCTGCAGGAATTATAGAACCAGTGGAAGAATTATATTGGATGAGTCCTATGGCGGTGAAGGATAAGAAGACTAAAGGGGAAATAAGGATTTGTGTCGATCTGCACAAATTGAATGATGCCTGCGTGCATGATCCGTTCCCGACCCCATTTTCTGATGAGATCCTGGACAATGTAGGAGGAAAAGAGGCCTATTCATTTATAACTATTTTCTTAGGATATCACCAGATCATAATTGTGTCAAAGGATAGAAGTAAGACCACCTTTGCAACAGAATGGGGATCCTTTCAGTATACAGTTATGCCATTTGGTACAAATAATGTGTCAATTATCTTCTCACGCATGGTAGTATCTGTGTTCAAGGAATATATCCACAAGTTCTTAGAAGTATACTTTGATGATTGTATTGTCTTTGGGTTGTTGAAAAAGCATGTATCAAGTCTGCGCCTAATGCTGGATACTTGTTGGAACTACCATATCTCACTTAATATGAAAAAGTGTATATTATGTGTGCCATTCAGGACCTTGCTTGGTCATATTGTTTGTCAACAAGGATTGATGGCAGATCCTGTGAAGATCGCAGTGATCGTTAACCTGGAAGTTTCTGCAAATGTCAAACAGCTGCACTCAATTTTGGAGCATACAGGATATTACTGGATAAAATTAGTCAAATCTTGAGTGTCCTCCTAAAGGAGAAGTGTGCAATTCCAAAATAATCTTTTGTTTTAGTTAGGAATTCTTACAAATATATAAGCGATCTTTGTACCATAGGGAATCATTTTTCCAACTAGGATCTTGCTGCAATTTTTGAATGAGTGTCCACACTTCTTTGTCCTTCTTCCATTCACCCCTTGCTTCGGTTATCCAATCTGGTTGGATAATAGAAATGTCACAAAGCAATGCTTCTACCTCTTCATCCTTTCTTGAGAGTGCATCTACAACAACATTTAGCTTCCCTTTTTTGTAGATGATTTCAAAGTCATAGCCCAACATCTTTGTGACCCAATTTTGCTGCTCTTCTGAAGATAGTCTTTGTTCCAAAAAGTGTTTAAGACTATCATGATTAGTTTTTACCTTGAAGTGTCTTCGCATTAGGTAAGGTTTCCATTTCTTTAGTGCATGTAGTATTGCCAACATTTCCTTCTCATAAATAGCTTTCTGTAAATACTTTCCTTTGATTGGACGACTTTCAAAAGTAATGGGTCTTCCTTCTTACATTAAAACAACACCAATTCCATTTCCTGAGCCATCACATTCCACAATAAAGGTTTTTGTGAAGTCTGGCATTGCTAAGATCGGTGCTAGGCACATTGCCTCTTTAAGATGTTTAAAGGCCTTAGTTGCTTCAGGAGTCCATGAAAATGCATCTTTCTTCAAGAATGTTGTTAGAGGTGCTGCTATTCTCCCATAATTCTTCACAAACTTGAGATAATATCCTGTTAACCCGAGAAATCCTCGCAACTAATTTATGGTTGTGGGGACTTTCCATTCCTTAATGGCTTTAATTTTTTAGGGTCTACCTTAATGCCCTCGTGAGATACAACATGACCCAGATATTCCACCTCTTGTACTCCAAAGAAACATTTGGATTTTTTTGAATATAATTGTTTCTCCTCCAATAGTTTGACCACCCTGTCAACATGTTGAACATGATCCTTCCAAGACCTTCCGTAGATTAGTATATCATCAAAAAATACTAGCACACATTTTCTAAGGAATGGTTTGAAAATTGAATTCATCAACCCTTGAAATGTAGAAGGTGCATTGGTAAGGCCAAAAGGCATGACCAAAAATTCATAATGACCCTCATGAGTTCGAAATGTTGTTTTTGGAATATCTTCAGTCTTCATTCTAATTTGAGCTCCCTATAATTCGGACACATGTGCCATGATCCATCCTTCTTGTGCACCAATACTACTAGGGCAAAGAAAGAACTTTGACTAGGTGGAATTATATTAGCCTATAATATTTCTGCAATCATACATTTAATTTCTCTCCTTTGGAAATAAGGATATCTGTAAGGCCTAATGTTTGAAGGAAAACTTCCTGGAATCTAATGAATAGCATGATCATGATCATGAATAGTTGGGAATCCTTTGGGAGTTTCAAACACCTTGGAATGATTGTCCAAGATTTTTTGGAGATATGGAGAAATAGATGATTTTGATGTTGGAACTTCTAGTGAGCATAATTGTGCAATTCCACCTTGTTGTTATTTCTTCAGAAGCTTTGTCATGACATTAGAGCTTATTATATTTCCCAACTTCCTTGCGATACCCCGTAATTCGACATTCTTTCCTTCTGAAAAAGAATTCAAGAAAAGTTCTTGAAAATTAAAAGCTACTGTCCCCAAAGATTGTAACCATTGTACTCCTTGTACAACATCAACACCTCCCATTGGAATGGAAAGCATTGGACTATTCAATACATATTCACCCATGGTTAGCTTGATATTATGGCATTTTCCAGAGCAATTTATAGTTCCTCCATTTGCAACCATCACTTGACATTCTAGTGCTGGGTATAGGAAACAATTCAATTCCTTGGCTTTCTTACAATGAATAAAATTATGGGTACTACCCGAATCAGTCAACACTATTACCTTTTTCTTCTTGATATGTCCTTTTATCTCGAGAGTTTGAGGAGTGGTAATTCCTTCCAGTGCATTACACGACATGGTTGGACTCATTTCTTCTTCTTCTAGGGTTGGTTCCTAGTGCAATTCCTCTTATTTTGAAGTTTCTTGTTCATTTTCTCCCTCCTCTTCATAATCTATGTAAAATAATTTATTCTCAGCACACCTATGAACTTTAGTGTATTTGCTATCATAACTGTAGCAAAGCCATTTTTCTCCTTTTTCTTACAATTGCTGTGGTGTCAACCTTGTAGGTTGTGGAAGTCTAGGAGTAGCAACACTTCCATCTTTATAGATGTGAGTGGTAGAATTTCTTGTCGCCATAATTTTGCAGTCAATTTTTCTTGCCAATCTGAATGCCTTCTCCAATGAATCAGGTTCCCAAACGTGAACTTCATGTTGGATGTTATCCTTTAAATTCCCTATGAAGACATCAATCCTATGTTCCTCTGGAATATCAGTTACCCTTATGTTCAATTTTTGGAAGTCCTCAATGTGCTCCACCACTAGACCATTTTGTTTTAGATTTATCAATTGGCTAAAGAAGGTGTTGCTCTTTTTATCCTCATAATGTGCTATCATTTCCTTTGTAAAAATTGACCAAGTGACAATTTTTTTACGGGATCAAAGCCATCGATACCATACAAATGCATTTTTTTCTAAATTTAAAGTTGCAATGTGTACCTTTTGTGTGTTTTGCACATTATTGAGATCAAAATATTGCTCCATCTGTAGTATCCATGTTACGGGATCCTTGCCATCAAACTTCCTCATATCCATCTTTGGAATATGGTGGTTCTTCCATCCAACATTAGAGTTTATGAATTCATGATTAACATTTATTTTGTTCTCATCATGAGTTACCTCTAATATCTTTTCGCCATTAGGAAACATTTCTTGTATCAACTTTGTTAAACCTTCCATGTCTGGTTTTAGATCATTCTTCATGTTTTCCATGTTGTCTTTCATTTTTTCTTCCATGCCATCGATCTTAGCTTCCATGCCAGTTTCCATGCCATCCATTTTAGCTTCCATGAAATCCATCTTAGATTCCATTCCTTTCTTCAAACCATCCATCTTATTTTCCATGCCTTTCTTCAAAACTTCCATTTCATTTTTTGTTGCTCTTTGAGAGAGTGGAATTTGGTGCACTTGCTCTTGTAATTTTGATATGTCATGTTGCACTTCTTCGTCTTCATGAGTCATAGTAGAGCCTTCTAAAGGCTTAATGGGTGTTGAATTCTTCTTAGAGGGTATTTTAGGACCCAATACTGATATCTATTCTACAATATTCCCTTGGAATCAATTCAAACCGATTTTTCACACAAGACTTACGCAATTCGAAAAAAATACACACCTTTTTCTTGCTTTTGAGGAGCTCGATATTGAAACTTAGTTATCTCTGTGATTTTGGATCTTCAATATTTGAAATTCGGCCTTTAGTGTCCCTTTGAAGCTTATTTCAGATTCCACAGGTCTGACCTGATTTATATTCTTCGAGACAAAGTTATGTCCAATCTCCCACAATGCCCTTATTATGGACCGGTTCAGTAGAGAAAACTTGTACGGCGTGCCACATGTCACTGTTTCCTCCTTTGGATCTGAAATTGATAAAAAGGAAATTACAGTACATGTACTTGCTACCACTTTTTACAGAATTCCAATCCGATTCTCAGATAGAGATTTATGCTGATTTTCCCACGATCACCTTTATGAGATGAAATTCAGGATCCTGAAAAAACCCTAACTTCCATAGATCATATCTCAGAAAATGTTGTGAACCAAGACCTGAAATTTTTACATGACGTTTCTCGGGATTTCAGCTTCGCGTGATACAAATTTAAGCTTCTGAACCTTTGTATAAAAAACGCTATAGAAAAAATTCCACGATGACCTGTTTGGAGCAGTGAAACCCTAGAATCCAAAGCTCTGATACCAAATGTTATGAAACCAGCTCCAAAAATACAAGAAAAGAGAGACCAACGCCTTATAAATCAGACACTTCGAGGGGAAACCTCCAATACAGTACATAAATGAAAAATTCTTGGATGATACGAATGACACAACCTTCTTCTATATATAGGAGTCCATGGGGTCACAATATAATCCTAGCCGACCTAACAATGATAATGTAAGGGCACAATAATAACAATATTGGGATTACAGGGGTATAAAAATAACAATAAGGGGTTACACTAACAAAAATAAGGGACTATACTAGTAATATGAGGATATAACAAAAACTTGGAGGATTTGATTGAAATATTCAGTTATAATCTCAAAAGGGCTAAGATGGAAAATTTGGATGAAGATAATTTAAAGGCTCTCCCGTTTTAATCCATTAGAGATGAATGGAAATATATCCCTAACATGATAGGAAAAGGAGACATTTTCAGCTATCATTACCTGAAAATTTTGAATTATGCATACATCTTTCAAGAGGAAAGACAAGAATTGGGAAGAATTCAAGATATCCTGTTCTCTATAGAATCAATAAATCAGCAGCTGAAACAGTAAGTAGAGTTGAAATAGGAATTTTTCTTGATGAATTTAAAACAAATATTTTAAGGAGTCTTAGTGAACAAATAGACACCTTGAAATTACAAAACAAGAAAAGAGCTGAAAGTGATGCTTTATCTATCTTTTGTCCTAAGTGCATAAAGAAACATGCCTTAAGAGAATGCCCTCTTGATTTAAAAGTCATAGGAACCTGTGTCATATGTACAAAAAATCATGAAACAAATAATTGTCCTTCCATTCCAGGTCTTAAAGCTATCTACCAAGAGGAAATAGTCCCAAACCAGGTAGATCCTCTTTTCTTTGTTGCTAGAAGACCATGGCAAGGATCACAAACTCGAGGTTTCAATACTTAGATATATACCCAACCCCCACACAATAATTGGAATGCACCAATGTCATGGCAACAACCTTGGTATCAACCCCAACCTTGGACACAAGGATGGAAAACTCTCAATATCACCAGTATTTACAACCTTATCCAAACTTTCCACCACAACATTTTTCTCAGACCAGTCAACAACTGCAACCTCAATTTCAAAATCAAAATCCACAACTTTCATTACCATTTCCACAGAGACAAAACCAACTACATGCTCAACCACTTCCAAACCCAAACAATAAAAATGCACAACGTGTTTACAACATGGAGGGACAAAATTTTCAGAGTTATATGATAACTCCACTAGATCTTAATAATGTTCAACTTAGATATTGTAGAATATTAGAAAAGAAATTACCTTCTGTTGCTATCCAGGAAAGAGAAAAATATGATCATTCTCATGAAGAGACATCTCTTCATCAGAATGAAAATCTTCAAAACCAAACACATGATACTCCAATAAACTCAAGTCCCATCATAGAACAACCTTCGGTATCTATATCAAAACCTCCTTTCCCTGAAATATTACAAATTGATAAAGGGGTAGAAAAACAAATCATGTTTCCTGATTATGATATGTTAGATGAACTGAAGAATGTATGTATAAAAATTCCTTTGCTACAAGCCATCAAATAAATTTCAATCCTTGCAAAGAAAATAAGAGAGTTAAGTATAAAGAAACCTGGGAGAAAGGGGAAATAAGTAAAAAGAATACAGGTAGTCGGGAAAATTGCAGATATCATGATGGGAAAAACAATAATACAAAAATATGTGGATCCAAGAAGTCCCATTGTGAAGACTCTCATCAATGGTATCGAAATCCCAAACACATTGATCGACTTAGGATTAGCCATAAACATCATGAGTAAACAAACTATGGAACAAATAAAACTTCCAAATCTTCAATATACACAAACATTGCTACAACTAGCAAATAGATCTTAATTAAACCTGATGGTGTATTAGAAGACATTTATGTATGATCCTTAGATTCTTGGGAATATCTAGTTGAATTTATGATCTTAACTCCCAATAATAACTTAGGAGGACATCCATTGATATTAGTAAGACCTTGGATAGCTACAACTGATGCCTTCATCAGTTGTAGATCTGGTGATATGTTTATCTCACATGGAAGTTCAACAAAGAAATTCACATTATGCCCTCCAGAAAAAAACAATGATAGAGATAGAAAATGAGGAATGGATAGATGATGACAATGACATATAACCTATTTTTACTATCTCCCAAATTAGTGAAGACAATCAGATTCTAAATTCAATATAAAAAGATGAAATATAAGGTAGTCAAAATTTTCAGGAGTAATGAAATATTGAATATTTATCATCCAAACAAATGTCTTTATATTCTATGGAAGAATTTGGTAATTCTTCAATAGAAATATTTCTAGGTAAAACTTTAAATGTAAACAAAAATCTAGAAGAATTTCAAAAGAAGAAATTAATGGAAGCATTACAAAAACACTCTTCTGCATATGCATGGGAATACACTGACATGAAAGGAATCAACCCTGAAACTCGCATACATCACATATATATTTAGGATAATTATAGACCAATCCGACAACCTTAGAGAAAAATGAATCCAAAATTAAGGGAGATTTTAAAGGAGGAACTACAAAAACTGTTGAATGTAAATTTTATTTATCCAATATAAGACAACCAATGGGTTTCACCTTTAGTAATTGTTCCTAAAAAGAATGGAAAGTGGAGAGTATGTATTGATTATATGGAATTGAATAAGGCCACTTTAAAAGATCATTTTCCATTACCTTTCATAGATCAAGTTTTGGATACATTAACAGGGAAGCAATATTTTTCGTTTTTGGAAAGTTTTAGTGGGTATAATCAATTTCAGGTAGCACCAGAAGATCAATACAAACCCATTTTTACCTGTCCATGGGGAACTTATGTTTACCGAGTGCTTCCTTTTGGATTATTCAATGCACCCGAAACATTCCAAAGAGCAGCATTGGGTATTTTCTCTGATTTAATTCATGATTGTGTGTAAGTGTATATGGATGATTTTACAGTCTATGGAAATTCTTTTGAACAAGCCCTTGAAATTTTGGAAAAAGTTCTCATAAGATGCAAGGAAGAAAATCTCTCGTTAAGTCATGAAAAATGTTTTATGATGTTTATTGAATGAATTGTTTTAGGACATGATATTTAAGGAAATGGAATTAAGGTGGACTCATATAATGTTGTAGTTATTTCCAAATTAGCAATCCCAAGTTGTCAAAAAGATGTTAGGAGTTTTCTTGGTTTTACAGGATGCTATAGGAGATTCATAGAAAAATTCACAAATATTGCATCTCCAATCTTCAAATTTCTTACGAAGGATTGTGAATTTAGTTGGAATCTTGAGTGCCAAAAGGCGTTTGAAACTTCAAAGGAAAAAATTTCTAAAGCACCCATCCTAAGAGGACCAAAATGGAAATTGCTTTTTCATATTTCAACTGATGGTTCAGAAACAACTCTAGGAGATGTATTGGGACAAATAGACTTGATTCCTTATGCCATTTATTATACAAGTAAAAATTTGACTCGAGCAGAGTTGAATTATATTGTTACCGAAAAGGACTTTCTAGTTGTTGTCCATGCCATTAACAAATTTAGACATTACATCACTAGCTATGAAAATTTCATTCACACAAATCATTTTGCAATTAGATATCTAATGAATAAATCAATTAATAATGGCAGAATCAAATGATGGTTACTATTATTGCAAGAATTCAATATCACCATTTTAGATCGACTTGGGAAACAAAACACAATTGGTGATTTTTTGTCTAGAATTCAAAATAATAACAATGATACACGAGTAGAAGATAGTTTTCCTGATGAATATATTTTTGCAATATATACTAAATCTCCATGGTTTGCAGACATTGCTAATTATTTAGCTACAGGAAAGCTACCATCATATTTGTTTCCTAGAGAAAAGAGGAAGATCATTCAAATTAGTGCAACTTATTCATGGGTAAATGACGAATTTTACAAGATAGGTACAAATCTCATCATTCGAAGATGTGTACGAGAAGATGAAATAACTGAGATCATGGAAGAATACAAAATCAAGCATATAAAGTCCACTCCATATCATCCACAGGCAAATGGACAAGTAGAGTCCACTAATAAGGTGATTGATGCAATCCTCACAAAGAATGTACATTTGCATAGAAGGGATTGGGTAGAAAAGCTTCTAGAACCTTTACGGGCCTACCACACCACATGGATAAGTACAAAAATACATACTCCCTATGAAATTGTTTATGGGAAGAAAGTCTTATTTCCAATAGAGTTCCAAATAAAAACTTTCAAGACTGCAGTTAAATTGGGACTTGACTTGTCAGAAGCACAAAGGCATAGAATGGAACAACTCAACGAGCTTGATGAAATAATACAAGATGAAATTCAAAATACCAACTTAGTTCAACAACAAAGATCCAAATGGCATGATAAATGTATAAAGAAAGAAAATTTAAAGTTGGAGATTGGACACTTCTCTTTGATTCAAATTTCAATGATTTTCAAGGGGAATTTCAAACTCATTGGCTTGGGCCTTATGAGATTGCGAGAGTCTTTGATAATGGAGCAGCCATGATCAGAACTATTGATGAAGAAAAAATTCCCCTCCTTGTAAATGTACATCGACTAAGGATCTATCACAAGCCATTGAAAAAAGATGAATTTGTTAAGATTTTTCATGCTAATGATGATATAAAGTTGGTTAAGAAGAATTATTCTTCTTCACCAGCTTAGAAGCCTTCTTTCATTTTTGTTAATTGAAAAATAAAATAAGTTATATATATATATATCATTTTTTTTGTATAAGTATGAAAGCCAATCATTGATTGGCATACTTATACATAAAATATAGGGTGAAAACCAAAAGATCTGTTTTTGGCACCTTACATTTTCTTTATTCCTGTTCTAAAAATTCCAATTCTTTGCATCCTTTTTTTTTTTTTTTTGAAATTCTGCAGCTCTAATGGATTTTTGCAGCTCAGATATGACAAGACCTTTTTGACCAAATTAGTTGAAGAAAAAACTGAAGAATACCTGAAGACAAGAAAAAGAGAAACAATTGAAGGTTAGAAACATCAAAATTTAGGGTATGAAAATGCAAAAAAATATTTAATAATAAGGATGAAAACATTGACATATGAATTAGATGATCATTTTATACCACCAAATCAAAAACATTATTGAAAGAGTTGATCATGTCAAATCGAAATCAAATCTCACACTTCGCCACTAAACCCTCATCATTTACACGGCCTCTCCAACAACAAATCCCAATCTTGTTGATGAATAAATCCAACTCATACTTTAAAAGTCACTTTTCATTAAACCTCATTCACACTCTCGATAATTCCAAAGCCTTATTCATTCATTCACCCTTACATATCATCCATTTCACAACATATTTAACTCACGCTCCTAGCTCATATTGAACCCTCAGTTTACCCTGTCAAAGAGGTAGTCTTAAGGTAAAGCTTCTCGACAACCATGGGAGTAATTGTGAGGACAGAACCCGAATGGAGAAAATTTATGGAAGGTTACCCACATATAAAGGAAATGTTACAAAGAGTACATTGGCTCAGTTTTGTGGAGAAATTTGAAGGGTTTCATAAGGAGGTTACTAAATATTTTGCCAGAGCATTTGATGGAGTGGAGGTCAAAATCAAATATATCCAGTTTGAAATAACAAAGTATTTAACAGCTGAAGCCACCAGACTACCGTAGACAGGAAAAATATGGTTTAAAAATAGAGGAATTGAAGGTGAAGGATGGAAAATCTTTCTAAAAAACCCAGGTATGGATACTAGCATCTTTAAAAAGGGGATTTCTAGAACAACTCTTAAAGGAAAATAAAGGATTTTTTTTATTGATAATCTAGAAATTCATCACATGTGAGGGAAGGTTAAGATGCATGTTCTTTTACCATGCTAGGTTGTTAATGAATTTTCTTGAATATAGTGAAATAAACCTTCCATACATTTTATTGCATGGCTTGAAGAAAATGGCAAGAACTGTTCAGAAGAAAATTCAGTTTATAGATAATACAATGTATCATAATGGGTTAATAAAAATTCTCCTTGAATTTCACCTTAAAAGCCTAGGGGACACTTGTGAAAAATTCCTAATTCGGAACCATTTCCAAGAAGGAGACCATGAACAACCTAGTTGTAGCAAGGCAAAAAAATGAAGAAAAAGAAAAGTTGATAATGAACAATCACTCCAAGAACAGTCAGAGGATGAAATCCCCATTACAAAAATTTAGGGAAAATTTAAGAAGCAAACTGATAAAAAGAAGGAGGATAGCATAAAAGGGAAGGGTAAATCCATAAAAGCAGAAAGAGCTTAAGATAAGGTAAATCAAGGCCAAAATTCAAAATTCTCCTCCACCTATAAGAAGAATCTATGCACTCAGAAAGACAACAAATGAACCACCTTCAAAAGAAACAAAATTTGTTGATTTAGAATAGGATCCTAGGGTTCCATCACCCACTGCTATTTCACCCACTCAGATTACTAGTCGAAGAACGCCATAGATTGACCTAGTGCAGTAGGAAATTTATGATTATATTGAGTCTTTGGAGAAGAGAGATGCAGGAAATACATCATTTTTTGAAGACCAACTTCATAGTCCACAAGAACCTCTAGTTGTGAATACTCTAAAACAAGAGATATTTAAATAGGAACATGAATCCTTGAATTTGTAGAACTAGATTGAGAAAAACATAAATGACAATACTCTTTTACATTTGGGTTTATGGTTCAAGAAGAACAAAGAGTTAAAAAATAAAAATAAACAGCTAAATAGGCAGGTCATAAACTTGAAATATAAACTTCTAATGAGAAAGTGAAGGGTAGCTATAACCACAAGGAATACAAAGAAGATGAAATTATATGTTTTAGAAGAGGTCTTAGGGCACATGCAGTAACATGATAAGACTCACAATTTTGTGTTTTTTCATGATGACATGTAATGGTCTCCTCGTGAGGGAATGTAGAGCCTCAAGACTGCCTCAATTTTGACACTCCTTTTCACTATATTTCCTTCTTTTTGACAACACCATAAGCTCAAACAAGTGTTGAAATGCATATTTTGACTTGGTAAGGTATCCTAATGATATATTTTTCATATTTCCAATTGTTCCTTATTATTAGAATGAAATTTGTATTTAGCTACAGAATTAGTACAATTTTGTAGCCAAACTCTGTTTCTGTAGCCACCGCCATGGTTCCAGCGGTTCTGAGGATTTAATGGAGCAAAGAAGCATATGGGCAGTTGAAAAATGATCCGGTCATGGATCCTATCCTATCCATCCATCCAGAATCAAGCAAGATATCGCCAGAAATGCGGTCAAAGGAACGGTCAACCAGAAACTGGAACAAGCGAGTGAGGAAGTCTGAGGCTTCGCGATTTGCTCTGCCACGTAGCAAATCATGAAGCAACGAAATTCTCATTTCTATTTATAATTTTAGATATAATTTACTTAGTCTTAGAAGGCGTAAAAAACTCAAAAAATTTAATGACAGGCTTTTATAAATATCAGGCTGAGTAATTGTGTAAATAGTACGAATTATTGTGAGGTTGTGATATCTTTAAAACTCGATTTTTATTCCCTAATTGAATGAAGAAGCGTTTTGGAGTTCTAATGCGAATTTAGTAAAGAGTAAATTCAAGCCATTTTTTGTGGAGGGCCCCTGCAATAGAAGAGGTTTCATTTCGTTTTCGTTATTTCATTTAAATGCTATTTCACAGCTTAATTCTTATGCGTTTATATCGTGTCGTAGTGTAGATACATGCTCTGCTTTCATTCTTATTTTCATCGCAATTATTTCTAGACTTTAACAGTTTTGATGTTCAAATTATCATCGTTATTTCATTCACTTGTTATCATCATTTCTAGAATTTCATTATGTTAGAGTATATGATCTATTTCTCTCATTTAAATAGATTCATTTCCTAGATGGTTAAAACATAGAGATAATTTATCATAAGAGCTTTGCATAGATCAATTTATCATTGATTAAGTTTATCAAGGATTAGATTAGTTTCTTTTTATGCAGTAGAAGCTTATCATAGATTAGTTCTTGTGAGACATATTTGAAGTAGTAACAAAAGATTTCTTTTCTAAGTTTTAAATCAATTCTGTCTTGTGAGCTCAAATAGCTTTACTTCATAAAGCAATGATTTCTTTTCTAAGCATAAAATAGTTTTAGTAATTCTTTGGGTTAAGTTTAATTCACAAAATATAAAAATTAGAATTGCTTTTTTGTTTTAGAATTTTAGTTCTTCTCAAAATTAATCCTTAGCTACTAACAAGATCTATCATTTCAATTTCTAGGACTTAGTTAAATTTGGATTTAGTTTATTTTTAATAATTTAGTCTCTTGAATTCATTTGAAATAATTTTTTTTTTTCAAAAACAACCTTCACATATAAAATCACCAAAATAAATTAAGTAAGAAAGGCTTATAGCATGTATGGTGCACTTGCACTTCACGAGATTACCAACTTTGGTCAATAATTTATGATAGTAATTTAAGATGATTAAATTGACTAAACAATATTTTTGGCATTTTTCTTTATTTTTTGTTTCCAATTTAATAGTTTCCATTAATATTAACATATATTATTACAATATTTAGCTAACATAATAATAGGATAATTACACCGAATGTGTTCCTCCATGGGGTTGGGCTTGGCAGATTTAGGCAATCACATCTTTCGATTTTCTTCGTCCTCCACCCAATCATTTTCTGCCACGTGGTTGTCATCATATTAGGTGTGGCTTAGGTTCGAGTCTCCACTTATGCAGACTCTCAGTAGTGTTGAGAAATCCAAGTAGGTGGTAGTTAATCAATTTCTCTTAATATGACATTATCTTGTGATTTTTTCATTATTATTAATTGTTCTTACAATTTATATTTTCTTATCATCAAGAATAATGCCAAAATAACAAATAGAAAATGACACAAGATGTAGGCATGCTGGTAGGGAAAACCCACTCTTTGGGGAAAACCCAGTCAAAATTCTTCCTTCAGTAGATTCAAGATGAGATGACCATAACCCTAGACTCAAGACTACCTCCATTTAGTCACCTTGTCATGACATTCAAACTTCTTTACACTTGTATCTTTGAAGAGATCATCTCTGCTTTCAATCTGAGCTTCTAAATTCACTGTAGTAGCACTTGGAGAGTTGAGGTTGCTTGGAGAGCACTGAACTTGATCATTGTAAGAGGACTAAATATGCACCCACAGTAATAGCACTGAATCTCTGCAATCAATCCGAACTGTGGTGACATCAAACCTGTGAGAGCACTGAGTTTTGTCTTCTGTGACAATACTGAAGTTAAGATAATCTCTATACCCTTATCTGAGATATATTACCATTATCCGAGTTCCTGCAATCAACATACGAACTTGTCTCTCCAATTCTATCTGAGATTCTGAGATGGAGAAATGTGAAGACCCTAGCCTTGTATACATATTGATCCGTCCATAAAAATGAGTCGAAATGTGCTTATTGAAGAGGCGTGTCACTAGTTTTAGGCCGACATGAGCATATTTTAGGAAACTGACTTGAAGAATAATTTGTTTGAGGTCGACTTGAAGAATTTGACTTGATGAAGGCTTTGATGAAGATACTCACTTGATTGAGGAGTTTATTGACCAAAAAAAAACCTAATTAAATGATTCAAAAGCCCATAATGGGCCAATTTAAATCTGTAATGACTCTATAATCCTAGAAGTCCACAATGGGGACTTTGAACTAAATAATATGACCCAAGCATGAAACCCATGTTTTAATAAGTCATTTAATAATAGTAAAAAATTATTTTGAAAAATATATTAATAATTAAGACTTAACCTAGTTACATTCTTCAACACTCCCTCTTAACTAGGGAGGTATTCATTTTTTACATATAATAAAAGAGGTACATGGAAGATCTCACTTAATATAAGAAGAAGTTTAGGCACCGCAATGTCATGGACTAGATTCCTAGTCAAGGAAATCTATCCATTTGGTCTCTCAACAATTTAGGCACCACAATGCCACAGACTATATTCCTGACTAGGGAAATCTATTCGAGTGGGACGAAGATCGACTAAATTTTTTGGCTTCTATAGGTGCCATCAGACTTACTTACTAACCATCAACCCACAGAACTTGGTGTACATCCACCTAATGCCACCCTCCCTATCAGACATAAAAAAAAAGTGTTGACCCAATGTCTTTCCGAGCAATGCTTCACTCACAAAGCCTTAAAAAAAAATCTTTCCCGATCAAATTGATCAGAAACCAATATGCTATCAAACCTTTGATAGATTCACTTGTACAAACACAACCCCAATGAGTAATACACTTTCAAATAAAAAAGAAACCTTCGGGGTTTCAATGTCGCTCTTCAACTTATCTCAGTAGGACTATCAATCGAATCTTTGAGATAAGATTCCTTTTCCTATTTCACATGTAGCAACATATATTTCAGAATATATTCTCCAATTGAAACTATGTTATGCCCTCCCCCTTAACTAGGGAGATTTATTCTATCTAACCCCCCTGGGCTTAACGTAGAGATATTAACTTCTTCCTTTGGTGTTGGAGAATATTTCATGGCTTCCATACTTCTCATCATGCTTATTATATAAAATTCTCTTACAAACATCTTCACCAACTTGTATATGATGTACTTGCACAACTTATACAACAAGTACATCAAAATCTATAGAAGCATTAAGTTAGCTATAACAAAATATTATAGTAGCGGAAGCATTTATACTTTACAAACATAAAAATTAAGAGGCTATACTTCAATACTTCTAGCCTAGGTTTGTTACAAACCCTAAATCACATCAGCCACTCAATCAAGATGACATAAGATTATTTCTGTCATATAGTGATCTCTATAAATAAGTCAAAAGAAAAGAAAAGTATCTAATAACTTTTAGAAGTCATATATATTAGACTTCCCACTAGGATTTTATGTAGACCCTAGATTTTATACATGATCTATATCAATCAAACCCAACTTAATCAACAAAAGTAGATTCTACTAGGGTTTGATGTAAACCCTAGATTTCCCATCATCATCCTAGAACTTGAAACTTTGACTAGGGATTATTTCCAAACCCTAGGACTTATGACCATTAGTAATTTGGTCAAAACATATATCTAGGATATCCATAAGCATATCATATGATAGATAACATTAACATATTAGACATATATCGACCTAGATTGAGCTAGGGTTTCAACCAAATGAACACATACTTAGGGTTTGATTCCTAGGAATTTAAGTACATAACAAGGATTTTGCTTGTATACCTAAACAAAACCTAGGGTTTCAGTTCATAACAATGCAAACCCTATTATACCAGAATTTCCAAGGTTCGAGATTTCAGACAACATCATTTCAACCCTAACAAGTTAGAGTTTCAATGATCATACCAAAACCCTAAACATGACATCATCAACATAATAGTAATTTCTTCATTAGTAACCATAAGTAGGTTTAGGGTTTTACACCATATTATCATACCCTTAGGTTAGGGTTTTCTAAAGAAAATTTTAGGGTTCTTTTATGCAAACAATCAGAGATATAAGGTGGGTAGATTCATCAGATGATGAATCATCCCAAGCAAGAATATTTAATATTCAAGAGAGTTGGACATAACGATGTTAGTAACACAAATTTCAAAATAAGATGAATATAATTTTATAAGATGTATGGTTTAAGGCATACCCAAAGATGTTTCTTGAAAAACCTTCTAGGAATTACTTGAAGTGTAAGCCATGATATTCTATACCTGTAATACATACTATTAAGCAAAACACATGATACCATGAACATAATTTAGTTTATCAAGTTAGATCTTGTTCATAACCATGGAGGATGGGATCCTATAAAAGTTGTTCCTTCTTTCAATCAAGGACTTCTACTTGACATATTAGATTACTTGTAAACCATAGAATATAAGGATGCATGTTGTCTAGGTATTACAATCTTTACCCTAAACTAGCCATAAGCAAGAATTATTAGATATATTGTAAATGCATAAATTCTTTAAAATGCGTACCTTGTAGTTACATATCTCTGATTTGATAACTTATTGGACTTGTTGGTAAATATTGACAATACTTACTTAATTTTCTTCAAAACATCTGATTATTATGTGGATATGGCCTTGTCCTTGGTCACGGGTAACAATATTGAGCTTCTTTCCTTCGACCTAACTTGTAGTACTATTGTCTTGACCTTATTTAGTGCTTCAACATATTCTTAAGCCCAAATTATATTATGATAGGTACCACCAATATGATGGGTAACAAGACTATGGTAGGGATCACTGTGAGTTTTACCAAGACTTATTCACTATAATAGGACCACTATAATAACATTGAACTGAAGTTTACTGTTGGTTTTCATTCATGATATCATATCACTGCAATAGTTCCAAGTCCAAGTTCTTTGTCACTTTGGAGGCATCAAAACTTCGTCATGTGTTAGTACTGAACTGAGGTTACTGTGATACCGAGCTAAAGTCACTATAATAACATCTTTCTTTTGAGAAATCACTGAAACCTTCTCCCTGATATTGCACCAAGATCTTGAATGTGATATAGCAGCGAAACTGTGAGGTAGTGATATTGGGATATCATCAATATCTTCTCTGTGTGGTAATACCAAATCCTTCACATAGTGGTAATATCGAGTTTTTCACTGTGAGTTATCACCGAGAGCCTCCACTGTGGCTACTGTAATGTGAGTTTATTTCTGTAGTTTACCGATAATTTTCCACTCTAAAATCACTGAAATGTATATAATATATTAGCATCAAAAAAATATTACAATAGCATTGAAACTTCACTGTAGTATATCACCGAGATTTCTCTGAGATATCCAAACTGTGATATCCAAATTTTAGAGATAATACGAACTCTTTTCTGTGGTGGAAACATATGGTCTTGTGGTAGTAGCCCAAAATTTCCAACTGAAATGATGTTCAACCTAACTATTACTTTACTGTGATCCACCTATGATCCAAAATATATTAAGGCATACCAAATTCTATCAAGCGAGGTTATTTCTTCAAACTGTGATCTTCACAAGTTTACTTCAAAAGTTGATCCGATTTGTTATACTGTGATTTTCATTGAACTGTATTACGGAGTCTTTTACTGAGCTTACTCCTGTAATGTCTACACTAAGATCTTCACCAAAGTATACCAAAATCCATCACTGAGAATACTGCCTTTGACCATGACCATAGCTTCGATCCCATGTTGAAAAATCCAAGTAGGTGGCAGTTGATTGATTTCTCTTATTATGACATTATCTTGTGATGTTTTAATTATGATTAAGTGTTATTACAATTTATATTTTATTATCATCAATAATAATGCCAAAATAAAAAATAGAAGAGGAAACAAGATGTAGTCACATTTCCAAGGAAAAACCCCACTCTTTGGGAAAAACCTAGTCAAAATTATTCCTTCAGTAGATTCAATATGAGATGACCAAGACCCTAGACTCAATACTACCTCCATCAAGTCACCTTATCATGATATTCAACCTTCTTCACACTTATGTCTTTGAAGAGATCATCTCTACATTCAATTGAAGCTTCTTCATTCACTATAGTAGCACTTGGAGAGCACTAAACTTGATCACTGTGAGAGGACTGAATATGCATCCACTATAATAGCACTGAATCTCTGCAATTAATCCGAATTGTGGTGACATCGAACCTGTGATATCAATGAGGGTTATATTCTATGATAATATTGAAGTTAATATCATCTCTATATCCTTGTCCGAGATCTATGTACCATTATCCGAGTTCCTGCAATCAACATACACAATTGTATCTGCAATTCTATCTGAGATTTTGAGATGGAGAAATGAAAATACCCTAACCTTGTATATATAGTGATTCATCCATAGAAATGAGCCGAAACGTGCTTCTTGAAGAGGTGTGTCACTAGTTTTAGGCCGACATGAGCATATTTGAGGAAATGATTTGAAGATTGATTTGTTTGAGGCCAACTTGAAGAAGTTGACTTGATGAAGGCTTTGATGAAGAGGCTGACTTGATGGAGGAGTCTATTGACCAAACAAAAACTTAATTACATGATTCAAAATACCAGAATGGGCCAATTTAAATCTGTATTGACTCTATAATCCTAGAATTCCACAATGGGGACTTTAACGTTAATAATATGACCCAAGCACGAAACCCATGCTTTAATAAGTCATTTTATAATAACAATAAATTATTTTAACAAATATATTAATAATGAAACCAAACCTTGTTAGATTCTTCAACAAGTAGTTGGTCGGGTAGAAATATAACCTCAACCAGTCTTTTCTCGATGAAACGATGATATAATATGTGGCCGAGGCTATGAAGATATGAGTGGTTATATAAGGGACCGTTAAGGGGAGTACATGGATCTATGTGAATTGAATATCTAAGAAAGAATTGGATGAGTTGGGAAGAGAAAATTTGGAGCCCTTATCGGCCACTCAATTCTGTCCGTCTGAGTCCTTATGGTTTCCTGAGGCGTTGTAGCTCAAATGTATGCCATCCATCATGATGAAGCCATTGCTCAATGGATGCAGGGTCACCCACAAGAAGTTAATGGCACCCAGAAACAATGCCAGGGTCACAACCACAAATGAATTAGCTATGGTTACCTATACAATGAACAATGTCACCTTATTTTCCCTTTGGGTACTCATGGCCACGATCCCTTTCCAGGACCAGGGTCTCCAGACACATTTCTCCATGCTGCATAATTTCATATGGGCTTCCCCACTTCTCTCAATTAATGATAAGATCATGGAAGAGTCGAGGAAGAGGGACTGGAGGAGCTCTGTCATAGTGGGGTTACTGAAGGAAATTCAACAAATTTCTACATGCATGTGCCATCACTTTGATTTGGAATAATACACTACATCCACTTAATTATTGCTTCTTTCTAACGTTTAGACCCTGATCAATCTATGCTTGTTTAATTTGACTAACCCATCTTTTTCTTTGCATTTTGGGTTACCAGTTGGGGTTAAATATGACACCAAAAGTCCTTATGCGTTTCCAATGAAATTGTAACCTTGTACACTGAAGGATATTGAAATTTCAGATCCTTTTAGAGAAAGAGTAGTCTCACCCACAATGTCAATCCAAGATTTGCAAAAAAGTATACATGAGACAAAATAACATAGTGTGCATATAAAACACACAAAGAACCATGCATTTAACATATTAATCATACAAAATTGGGCATAACATCATCAAAGCATAAAACATTAGACAACCCTGCAATCCATTGAAAACAACATAAAAAAACCTTATGTGTTATCCATTGTATTCATCAAACTCATAAGGAAACATTCACCATCATGGCTTCAAAAAAGAAGTATCATAGTCCAGAATGTACTCAATAAGCACTTAGTCCATCCATTATTAGACTCCCAAAACAATCCAGATACTAAGGATGCATGAGTAGACTCCATAAAAATAATTAGCATGATAAGAACATCTATAATGATGTCACAAATCCTATTCATATATTGAATGTTCTGAAAACAATTAAATAATATGAATGTTTCTGGTTTGTAATTGAAATATAAGATATTATCAAATTTGATATGTTGAGTGCAAAGTCATTTTTTGGATTTATTTATCATTTTATTACAAACTTGTTGTTCTCACTGAAAAATTTAGATCCAAGGAGATGAAAATCTCGATCAGATTCCCAATTCTCCTCAACATTTTCCACGTTCAAAATTACTAAAAATGATTGGATCAATCCTAGGAGTAGTAAGAACACCCAAAAAATAAAGTATGGGGTAGCCTAGGTCTATTATTCTTAGATATTTTACTTAAAGCCATCCTCTTCACATGGCCATTCCTGTCCTCTGCCATGATAAGAAATCAATGATGGAATCCTTCACATAATCTTGTGGAGCATCTATCTTAATCTTGTGGAATAAGTATCTTATCTTGTACCCCAAAAACATATGAATACCCCGTGATAAACAATAAATCAGAAAACATGAAAAATACAAAAACCTTGGTTTTATGCTTGATTGGATAAGGAATCCAAGGAAGAGTATATATAATGTTCTCAAACATTGGAAGGATCTTTTCCAAGTATTTCCAATGATATGCAAGTGGTTGAGTTGGAAGATGGATCTAATGGAATGTTTAGGATATAAATTACTAGATGGGTTGATTGAAATAAATCAAGAAGAGGGATTCTTTACCCTTAACCAAATAGTTGATTTGAAAAAACTACTATATAACAACAAGAATGGATAAGTGCATAGAGGTTGGGTTTGGAAGGAGACAATGGAGACTTGTGGAAACCTTATGTGGACAGTTAAACATAAGACAAGTTCATTTGAGGGAAGAAGAAGACGTCATTTCTTGGTAAAAAATTCTAGCACTATGTGATTATATGACTAAAGGTTTGTTGATAAGCTATAAGCACTAGATATGTGGTGGAAGTTACTATGGAAATTAAAGGCACCAAAAATAACCCACATATATATGTAGTTTCCTATAAAAAATAAAGCCTTGTCTTGAGAGGTAATGTAGAGGAGTAAACAAGGGCTTGGAATTTGCATTCTCTACAGGAAAGATGATGAAACAACAATCATTTGCTAATAAAATGTGCTTATGAAAAAAAATATTGACAAAAACTGAGAATTTAACTGGAGGAAAGAGTGGCTAGGTAGATGACTTTGTAGAAGACTCTTAAAATAATTGGTAAACATAAAAAATTAAAAAAATATAAAGCCTTGACAAGTATAACCATATGATGGGTATGGTAAACAAAAAAATTGCAACAATTTGAGGAAAAATACTTACCACATTTTATTTATTTATTCTCAAATGAGATCTAGATTCTATATATTCTAAATGTAAGTTGGAAGTCAAACAAAAGATGGTTAGATAGATTGAATAGGTGGCTATTAAAAAAACACAGTCCTAGGGCTTCTTTCATGGGCAAAGAAAAGTCCACTGTAATTCGACATTGCAGGGGGCCTCTTGTACCTTTCCAAAACTCACAAAGTTAGATTTAAAGTAGTTCTAGGAGCAGGGACAAACAATTATGCTGAGGCAGTGGCTCTTATATTTTTTTATAATGTGCCAAAGAAAAAAATTTGAGTCAAATTCAGATTTACGGGGATTCTATGTTAATTATAAACTGGATGAAAGGTACAAACCAATTGAAAAATACTTATCTTAGGCCTATATGAGAACAAATTAAAGAAATGTCAAACTTAAAGAAACTAAATTTGTGGGATTTTTCTAGGACTGCTGACAAATTAGATTGAAGCCAATACTATGTTATCTATTTTCATGGAATCATGGCTTTGAATAAAGGCCCTCCAAGAATGAGACCTATTTTATGACCTGAAGGAATTTACCTAAAGGATCACCTTTGCCGAGTAGATTTTTCTGGCGTCCTAAGACAATGTAGAATTATGGAAATATTGTGTGTACAGTTAAACGCAAGTCAAGTTCATTTGAGGGAAGAAGAAGATATTATTTCTTGGTAAAAAATCCAACACTGGGATATTATACAACCAAGTTGGTCTATAGAGCAATGTTCTTTGATACACTACAAGCACGAGAGTATAAACCATAAAGTACCAAAAATATATCAAATGAAAGGTAAGAATTGTGGATATTTTAGAAAACATGACATGCAACAACTCATCATTGCTTATCATTGTGCATATAGTTTACACATTTTCAAACAAATTTGGAAACTATATCATAATGCATCCCAATCATATTATCATGCATGGAGTTTATTGTGAATTTAGGACATGTTTTCAGACTTCACTGGTCACAACATCCTTAACCAACTCTTGTGGAATAAGTATCTTTACATGTACCCGAGAAAGATATGAATCGTCTGTGACAAACAATAAATAAGAAAACATGAAACCTTAATTAAAACTAAATTGAGTATTAACAACAAACAATCATGGTATTGAGTAGCTCATGCAGAGCAGATAAACTTATTGGAAGTGTTAACAAGGGCATCATACAATATTTATATGTAGGAACACATGTAAATGATAATGTAGGTAACAAAAATAAAGAAAATATTCCACATTTAGGGTTTACGGGGACTAGTGCATCATGTTAGAAGTTTCAATGACATGCCAGATTGTAGCCCCTTCCAAGGGGGGTGAAGGGGAGTATGCTCATTCATAGGTGCTAAGATACTCAAACACATGATAAGAGGGAAATATGAGAGACACGATTTTCTCAAGGCAAAGAGATTAAGGCTTGCATAATAACCTATTAATATTTTGCATGAAAGTGCAAGAGCCTTTTGCATTTGTACACCAATTAACCGACAACCAATGAAACCAAGAACCTGCTCAGAGCTTAATCTCTCGGAAAATTCACTTGAAAATATGTTTAAGATCTTCCAAGTAGGAATTTTGAGTCAACATTTCAACAATGATGGAAACAACAATGAGTAAAGTTTAGGAATGGTGTGTTAATAGGTGAAGTGTGAATTTTCTGCTACCCAAAAGGTGTTATTAACCCAATAAATTATTCAATTACTTATGCACAACAAATTTGAATTTTCAATTCATAGAAATGAATAAAAAACATGAAGCTATAAAAAAAATGACTCAAATTTTAAATGATCTATACGAAAACTCTAAGGTTAAGCTTTTACTATCTGTGTGTACAATCACAAGGTGAAGTTCAAGATGAAGCTTATTTATTTGAATTTCTTCACATAGCCTCAGAGACTAGGACTCCTTAACGTAATATATGCAATTTAGCTGAGACGAGGACAACAATTTGATATTATTTTTTCTTGATTTTTCTCTGAGCATCATCTCTTGTTTCAATATGCAACTGGAATTTTCCATTGGAATTTAATGAAGAGGTAGATAATAAGAGGTTATTTGGTATTTTGTTTGATTAGTTTATCAATAATGTGTAATATGTTGGAAGACACCCCAACACATTTGGGTCTTACAATGACATCATTTTTATGAGCTTGGAGAAGCTTTCAGCTTTGGAACAACAAAAAAATATTTGAATTAACGGAGTTAGTGTGTTTGTTTTTTAAAATTTCACATGAAACCTATGGGTTTTTGCTTCTAGTTTTAAGTTGTTTATCTAAATTTTCTTGATGTTTCGCATTTTCGTTCCCAAGAAACAAAGCCACCCCCAAAGAAATAAATATTCATAAAATATAAAATGAGTCACTCAAGTTCTAAAGTGAAATGGAAATGGTTTGGAAAACCCCCCAAAATAATAAAATTCCATCAAAGAGAAAATGAGTCACTTAAGTTCTATAGTGAAATGGACTTGGTTTTGAAAATAGGAGAATCAAGAAGTGGGAGGAGAAGGTTGGAAACATATTTCCATGTGACCATTATTGTGGATGGCCTTTTCAACCACAAAAGTAAAAACTAATGTGATGAAAGTAACAAACAAATAAAAACCTAAACACGATGATAAGGTACAAATTTATTCTGCATTTTCACATTAGTGTTTGGTCATTACTCTTTGGGATGAAAATGTTAATTGTAGTAATAATCAAGATAATTGAGTTACAAAATGTAGTCAAAACTAGAGAGGTTTTTTAATAAATAAATAAATAAATCTCTTTTCCATCCTTGATTTAATATAGACCATTAAGACCGATGGTGATTTTATTGCAGTTAGTGAGGAGTAAATATAGGAAAGGTGGTTTCACTGAGGTTGGTGAGAGCTACCAAATTTTAGCAACGATTGGTGCATGAAAAGTGATATATTTTGAGACTTACACGTGCCTAATAATTAATGCATCCAACTATCAAGAGAATGCATGTCAAGGAAGCTATTGTTATCTTTGATGGTCATTTGGGAATGTGAAAAATAATGCAATATGATAGATATTTATTAAAATATGGTTAACCTATATGAACATCATTCATCATGATGCAACTTTCCCACACATGTCGTGTCTCCTCATATATCTGCAAAACATAATTATATTTGTTTGACTTTCTTCCTTAGGATTCATATACATTATTTATACGAAATATAGTGTTCTTACTCTATGTGGTGGCACTAGTCATTGAACCATAAAAAAATCTTGAAATTTCATGGCTACCAATATCGTAATTGGATCTTTGTGCTGAGAACTTCATGATGTTTGACTAAACTAGCTATCTTAACATGATTGCAGATTATAAAGGCTTATAAGATATTCCTTATTTGATAATGATAAAACTTTGTTAAAATAATAAGTTCATTGAATTCTAAAATGAGTTTATGAATTAAAAAATATCATTATATCTTTGTTTTCTCATTTAGAAGAGTTCTCCATGTTCCAGGATAAATCAACGCTAATTTTAAAGTCCTTTGATATGAAATTATGTCCTTTGCAGAAGAATATGTATGAAGCATTATAAAGCTAAATAATTTTTAAAATGTAGATGTGCTTATAAGAGACACTTAGCAGAACATCCAAGGCAATTCATGATCATTATTCATCAACAACGAGCATGGATAGGTGCTACTTTTCAGTTCATTGCAACGGAGTTGGAGTTGATTGTTTGGCTTGCTTTGATTTTGGTGTTTCAAGCACATTGAAATTGTGAGTTTAGCTTATCTTTAACGCTGAGTTCTCACTCATCTCAGTGTAGCGGGTATTTATCATTTGGTGTTTTTTGGTGTAGTGGGTAGTTATTAATTGGCGTTTTTTAATAGTATCGATTTTGTGATTTTAAAGCCAACTACCATGAAAGTTACTATCATATTCATCACTATCATAAAAATCAATCAAAGAATTTTTATGCATTTGTTTTTAATTTTAAGTTTTATTCTTAGTTTAAAGTTTAATTAGTTGCAAATTTAAATTTGAAACAAGACTGGCCATCTAAACTAAGTAAATAGAAAAAAATTAAGTAAACCATAACTTGCAATACCAATCAACTCTAGATATAGCAAGAAATTATTCAGTTGGGTTTGTCATTACAACTGTTATGGAGAGTGATAAAATATAGAAAATCTCATGGAGGATGATATAAATGAAAAAAATAAAAAAAGATATGGATTATGAGAAAGTATCTTAAGAAATCAACAAATATATCAAACAAGAATTCCATAACTGCCATTTTTTAGAGTGGATTAAAAAATGAGACATCTGGCTTTAGAAGAATCTTCCAAACCAATTCAATAAAAGCATGAAAAGTTTAGTTCAAAGTTAGGGGTTATGGCTGACCACAGTTTGATTTTTTTTACCTATTTAATAACAAAAATCCAGGTACATATTTTAACATTCTAATTTGATGGCACTGTTTAGACACGTGTAATGGATTAAAAAGCTATTGTGAACATAGAAAAGTATATTTTTTGCTAGTCTGGGAAGAATCTTCCATATTAATTCCATAAAAAACATAAGAAGTTTCATTTGGATCCACCTGGACTCATATTTTAGCTTTTGACTCTACAATGGGAAGGGCATATATAACATGAAAAGTAAATAGTTATTTATTATGTAGTACAAGAAACTTTTGTTTGGATCAAACATGATTGTCTTTTTAGATTTAAGCCTATAAGTTGAAGAGGATATGGAGAAAAGTCAGAAAATTTTTCGTTGTGTAGTACGAGGAATGCTAAAATATTGTTTGCATCATGCTTGAATACCTATGCTTGACTATCAGGACTACGAAGTAGTGTTGACTAGACTAGCAAAATCTTGCAGGAGGAACCATTGTGTGACCAAGGGAATGAGTCGCTGGCCTTTAGGACCTTGATTTTTAGGTCCCTATAATACTAGTGTATCCCCTTATTGTTATTGTTAGTGTAGCCCCTCATTATTATTGTTGTGCCCATGTAGTACCCATATTGTTATTATTGTGCCCCATAGAAGCCCAATATTGTTATTGTTATGTCAGCTAGGATTATATTGTGACCCCTTGGAATCCTATATATATAAAAAAGGTTTTTTCATTTGTATCATCCAATAATTGTTGATTTATGTAATTTAAAGGAGGTTTTCCCCTCGAAGAGGTTGATTTATAAGTCATTGATCTCTCTTTCCTTCTATTTTATGAGCTGGTTTCATAACATTTGGTATCAGAGCTTTGGATTCTAGCGTTTCATTGCTGCAAACATGCCATTGTGGAAGTTTCACTATAATTTTTTTTCTACGAAGGTGCAGAAGCTAAAAAAAACACATTTAAGTCGAAACCTTGAGGAACTTCATGTAAAAAATTCAGATATTTATTCACTATATCTTAGGAGATATAATTTGAGGAAGTTTGGGTTTTTGCAGGCTCCATAATTTCATCTCAAAAAGTGTTCGAGGGAAAATAATCATAACTTTTGTTCTAGATATCTGGTTGGAATTATGTAAAAAGCGATTGAAAGCGCATGGCTTGTAGTTTCTTTTGTATCAATTTCAGAGCCGAAGCTCAAAATAGTGAGACGTGGCATGCCATACAAGTTCACTCTACTAGACCAGCCCATAATTAGGTCATTGTGGGAGATTGAGCATAACTTTATCTCGAAGAATCCAAATTAGGTATGATTTGTGGCATTGAAAATAAGACTCAAAGGGTTACGATAGGACCGAAGTATAGATATTTGAGATCTGAAATTACAGAGTTACAACCGTTTCATGATCAAGCTCCTAAAAGCAAGAAAAAGGTGTGTATTTAAAAAAACAAAAATTGCATAACTTTTGTTTGAAAAATCAGTTTGAAGTGATTCCAAGGGCATATTGAAGCATATATATCAGTATTGAGTTCTATAATTCCTCCAAAAAATAATTCCACACCCATTAATCCCTTAGAAATCTCTATTATGACACATAAATAGGAAAAAGTGCAACATGATATATCAAAATTACGAGACCAAGTGCAACAAATTTCGTTCTCACAAAAAGTAACCAAAAATTAAATGGAAGCTAAGATGGATGGTTTGAAGAAAGGATTGGAAGCTAATATAGATGTTTTGAAGAATGGAATGGAAGCTAATATTGATGGTATATGAGAAAACTGAAAGGAAACATGGAAGACATGAAGAATGATCTAAAAGCAGACATGGAAGGTTTGAAAAAGTTACTACAAGAAATGATACCTAGTGGTGAAAAGGTAGTAGATGAAACTTATGACGAGAACATAAGAACTTTTAATCATGATTTTATAGACTCTAATGTTGAATTTAATACCCACCATATTCCAAAGATCTACATGAAGAATTTGTGGCAAGGATCCGATAACATGGATACTATAGATGGAGCAAATCCCAGTTCAAACAATATTTCCAGAACTTGACGAGGAAGGAAAAATAATATTATATCCTGAAGTAGTAACAGAAAAAAGAACTCAATAGCTACGAAATTGATCAATTTCAGAGTATCTCAACAAGTGGAAGAACTTACCAGCTGAATATTCCACATGGGAGGATGAGAATTTTATACAGAAGCATGCAGAAGTAATAGGGCGTTGAGGACAACACTTTATTGAAGGAGAGGGGCATGTTAGGTCCCTATAATACTAGTGTGTCCCCTTATTGTGATTGTTAGTGCATCCCCTTATTGTTATTTTTGTACTCATGTAGTCCCCATATTGTTATTATTTTGCCCCGTAGAAACCCACTATTGTTATTATTGTGCCCTTACATTGTTATTTTTATGTTGGCTAGGATTATATTGTGACACCTTGGACTCCTATATATAGAAAGGAGGTTTTGTAATTTGTATCATCCAAGAATTTTTCATTTATGTAATGTAAATGAGGTTTCCCCCTTGAAGAGGATGGTTTCTAAGTCTTTGATCTCTCTTTTCTTCTATTTTGTGATATGGTTTAATAACATTGATGAAGATCAATCTCACAACTTGACGAAAATCCGGGGTAGGGGTCAACATGTGACGAAGAAAATACAAATACTCAGGCGTTACACACCTTGGCAAAGTTATTCCAACACTTTTTTCTCATGCATAGGTTGTGAGTAGTGGGCTCACCCTATGGCGCTTCCATTAGAGAGTTTGGAAGACCTTGTGCACATGCATTTAGTAGCGAGCTCTGTTTGTGGCGAGATAATCTTCCCAAATATTCTATTCCTTCAATGTACATTTACAAATTTAAGGGAAATTACTAGTATTATATATTAGACTCGGGGGTTAGCTAAATTGGTCGAGTTCCCATCGTTAAAGCACCTCACTATTGAGAGGTCATGGGGTCAAGTCTCCTCGACACTCTAAGGGCTAGGCTCCATTAACGAGCTGACAAGAAGTAATCCCTCCAAGTGGATCTGCCCAGAACAATATTTACGTGGACGTAGAGGTCATCAATCTCTGTAGTCCGTGAACCACATAAAAAAGGATAATTACTATATACTGTAATAATTAATAGTATACCTATATATTGTAACTATTATAATATATAATCATTATATAGTTATATTTATATTATTTTTTGTAAGTTAAGTTTTCAATACTATATCAAAGAAGTACAAATTCATTGAGAGGTTATTCATTTTTTGCCTGCCACTAGGGAAATCACACCAAAGATAGAATAACTGAATGTCTATCAGTTTCCAAGATAGTATTAGAGATAACACCTAAAAACTGAAACAAATGAAAGTTATCTTATAAGTGGAAAAACTAGTTGTGAGTCTGAAAACCAGTTCATGCATTTCCAATTCCTTATTATTCCTTCTACACACACTAAACATAGTTTTTGAAACACTACCTCTCTTAGAGTTTCCTTCATACACCCGAAAATAAGGCACCTTATGAAGTCTCCTCTCAAGATTCCCTATAGGAGGATGATCATGAATTTCATGGCCCAAGACCATAAATTGAATTAATTAGAAGCAACAATTAAACTTAGCTTCACAATCTTATCCAAACAACTCAAAAAATCCAAAGATATCCTACTCTGCTCCCTTGTCCAATCTGCCTTTCGGGATTCTACTAACAAATCTTCCAAGCACCAACCACATTATGGAATCTCGTAGATGAGGGTGTCGACTACACCAAGAAGTTCTACATAGCATACCCAGACCAACATAAACATAGATTACTCCTAAAGGATACTCTCTTATCCTAAGGGACTCAAAATTACAGAATGATAGAGGTCTCTCATGTTCCAAGAAGTACTTATAAAGCTCAATTATCCAAATTGGAAATGATACAAAATCATTATTTCATCTCATACCATGAATCAAATATAAATTTTGACTCCAACAACCTTCTACAATCTTCCACACAGGCATATACATCAACTTCATGTTACTCCACATCGAGATGGCTGAATTTGGGGAATAAAAATGGGATTCCATTTGGGTGAAAGCATCAAAAACTCGTGTAAATAAGGGGGAGCACCGTAATCTCACCAATGCAACCTTTGGAGCTAAAATTTCCCTTATTGCACTGCATGTGTAAAAAACCTGAGATGTGAATGCAACCATTGGCAATAACTTCCCACTGTGAGTGGCATGTGCAACAAACTTCAGGAGCAAGCACTTATTGAACAGATGAACCATGTAGTTGCATGTATTGGAACATGTCCTAAGGAAGGACACATTTTCATTTGATTTAGAAACATTAGCTAAGGAATACTATAATGACTTGTAACCCCATTTACTAGGAGGTTCCCCTTGGAAAGGTGATGGGCCTCCCAAATAGTTACAAATTAAGGCCCATCTAACCATTTATAGGAATATTTAACCTTTTCTTCCACACTTAATGTTGTATTTTTCAACTTTAATATGTTCTTAGGAGGGTTAGGAGATGAATTCCATATCTTGTGTGCTTAATTAATTTATTGGTGCAGGATATTGAGAATATTTGATGCAGATCACGCACGAGTCGAGCAAGAGAATTATATCGGGCTTATCCCTTGTTGAAGGATAATCAAAATTTAGTTAGCTCAAGGACATTATCACCTCCCTATAGCTGCAAAGTCATCAGGGAACCAGGTCCTAATTTCTAGGGTTTTTGAAGGGAAGCAATCCTCTCTTCAAAACTTTTGAAGAATATAGTCATTGGTATAGAAAGGATTTTTGCTTGTTATTTCAGTTTTGTCATATTTCATGTATGAGAACATTTGTTAATTAATTAAAAACACTCTTTGGGTTCTAGTCTGATTTTCCTTTAAAGGACTTCAATCTCCTTGGGTTAGGGGCTAACCCAGGTGCTGAAGCCCACTTCTTGTATTTCTACTTTGCATGACTTTAGTTTAGTCACACATTTCTACAAATCTCATCTCTAAAAAATGTTTTCTTTTCAAGGTTAGTGAATAAGCTTCTTTGTAAGTTTGTTTATGTATCTTGTTCTGAAAAATTTAGAAATAGTTTCTTTCATGTAATGATACTCTTCATTTAAATTTTATCAATGGTTAGTATTTTATCAATCATTCATGCACTTTTCTTTTACCGGTCAATCATGGATTTTGCATTCAATTAGGCAATAGTTCTTAATATGTATAATTAGTATTGTTTTTTGTGCACTTGGATCACTTAGATCGTCATATTTTCACTCACTATCACCAAATTATGCAATCTGTTAGCAAGTTGATTTATTTCTGGACAAGCTAGAGGAAACACTAGATCTACTTGTTTATTGCGTGAATTGACATATCAAGGGAATCTGAGCTTAGGAAATGCTCCTTTACCCTTCTACAACCCTCCTTCACCTTCTTCATCCCTCAGGCCACATATAGAACACACAAAACTACTCTTGGTTGGTAAATTATAGCAAAATTGGGGCATCTTGTAGCAATACCTAGATTGCACGAGAATACCTCCAAATTTAAACTCAAATCATGTTTATCATTCCTTAACACATTCCAATGCACATAGACCATGGAGATGGAGTTTATAATTTCAGAGACCCATTATAAACCTTAACCTAGTAGGTGTAGAAAAAACCACTTGCTTTTATATAATTAACTTTTATTGTTTGAATGTCTTATTTCAACTATAAGTTGATTTATCTGCATCATAAAATAGACTTGTACAACATTCTTAAAATGATTTGTAATCATTTCTTGCAGTTAGCATAAGTTTATTTCCTGCCATTTACTTTCCTGCAAAACAAAGTATGTTTATTTTCTATCATTTACTTTTCTGCAAATAGAATAGGGTTTCAATATGTTTTTTACTTTCCTGAAAAATAGAGTAGGTCTATTTGTCGTTCCTTTTTTTTTGTTTTGTTTAGTTTTGTTTCCGAGCATTTCCTACAACCTAGATAGAAAAAGTGGTTTCTATACATTTTGGGTTCCTTTAGTTGCAATAGATCAACCAAAGGAGATGCTTGGTTATTATAAATGTGCTCTAGTCCTCCAGAGTAAGTGTACTCATTTTTTTTCTCTAGGGTGAAAAATAGCCCCACCTTGCAACTGCCCCCTTAAGGCTGAAAAATAACTGCACCTCGCTCCCACTCCCCCACCACCCTTCAAGGTGAAAAATAACCCCATGTCGTGCCCACCCCCTTGCCACCCTTGATATATATAACCATATTAAGATACTATAATGTTAACTATAAATACATATTATAATTTATACTAACTTGATTAGATGTTTTTTTAATTAAAAATTAGTTAATTAGTAATATTAGAATTAATATTATAATATATATGATATTTTATATCTTAATATTAGTTAATTGAGATTATAAATTAATAGTTAATATATAGTTCCTAATGTATTACGATTTATTATAAATATAGTTTATCAATCTACTCTATATTAAATGTCGTTGTGATAGACCAAATGTTTTTATGGTTTTTTCGGCTTAAAAAATTAGTTAATTAGCAAAAATTCAACAAAAACTATAGTATTTTGGCTTTAATGCTCAACAAAAGCTCAAAAATTGTAAGATGATTTTTTGGAAAAGAATAGTGTTTGCAAATTTAGTTTGTCCAACATTTCAAGTGGACACTCATCATGAGAGGCAGAGTGTGCACCTGAAATTTCGGATAAACTAAATTCACAAAAACAACTCTTTTCGAAAAATTCATCTTACTATATGAATAACTGTCAAAATATACATGAGATTAATAAAAGCTCCAAAAAATTAGAGTCTAACTTCGAGTTTCGCAAGAACACTTCAAATCTATCCACCAATAACATAGTAGATATATGAAATTCAATAATTCGAAAAAATAAATAATATATTTTGATAATGTAAAACAATATAAAAAAAGAATTTTTTTATAATAAAAAAGGTTCATTAATACAAAGTCAATGATAAATAGTTTCCTATAGTCATGAGTCATGTCCTTCATTGGAGACTAGTAATAAAGTTACTTTATAGTAATTCATTTTTATAATTAAATGAAATGCACTTAACAATAAAGTTATGTAATAATTCAAGGTTGCATGAACTTTTTTGAAAATTTAATTTAATGAAAAGAAACACCAGAACTCAAGATCTCTTATTGTACCTATTGTAACAACATTGAGGTCTATGGTGTTTGTTCAATCATTGACTGCTAATTAATTGCAGTTGACTTTATATTTATGTTTATTTTCCTTGTAAGTATTACATTTGTGATCGATTTTTATTTTTGATTTTTACTTATATGTGTGTGTGTGTGTGTGTGACATTTCATTAGATAATAGGTTGAGGGTTTTATTACAAGGTTGACGATGAATTTTTCAAGATGGAAACTATGTTTTAATGCCCAACATTTGAAGTCGTTCTCTCATTGGTGCATCCATCATACTAAGTAGCATCCTCATCAAGGTAGTTAAAGTTAAGGGGTGAATTGAAAACACAAGATTCAAGTGATAAAATTGAATCAAGCATGTCACACCCTATCCCTTACATAGATAAATATTGTGGACAATACCCCACAATCATTCCATAAAATCCATATGTTCTTTGTTTATTATTGTATCTACCACTAGTCCCATCCACATTTTTTTTTGACTTAATGCGACAAATATAGCCGTTATGTGGTCCTTGTTTAATAGAGTGGTTTTCAACAAAGTGAGCTAATGCAAAATATATAGTAAATTATATCTTAGGTTGTGTTTTTTCCTTGGCCTTGAAGCGTGTGCTTATTGCGAAACCTTTGTTTTCGCTTACACAAAACTTCAACATTGTGCACATAGAAACAAACAAAATTTCAAGGAAAAAAATTGAAACTTTGAACAATGAGGTTAGGTTTGGGTTAATCTTCCTAGAAAATGAAACTTTTTTTATTATCTCCTACTGAGATTGCATAAAGCACGTAACAAAGAGCATGCATAGAAAAAAAAACACCTTTTAGTCTATTTCCAGTTTGCAGGGATTGTATAGAGCACATGACAAAGATCATATGAATACAACTAGAGTAAAAGACCATAGATATAAATACAAAAATAGAATATTAACTTTGTAGATTTTTTTTTAAAAGGTGTTATGTCTAGGCCTCAAATTGATGACTTATTTGGTGCCAATCGCCCATTTTTGACCCATTAAACCCCCATTTTCACACCTTTATTACCCTCTTTCATGCATATTACAAGTAATCATGATAATAAGGGATCTTAAGGTAAATATTTAGCTTAATTTCAATTATCTATGGTATTTGGATGCATTAAAAGGACTTAATTATTATGAGGTTGCCAATGAGGGTTTGAAGTATGTCCTGTTAGTGTCGGTATCTTCATCCCTCCGTCAGTGATCAAATTTCTCTTGTTGCATTGCATATTAGGTGTCTCACTCAGTCAACTGCATTCCATTAGGAGCATGGATCATCTGACGGTAGTGGCTTTTCGCTCATGTCCCTCATGTCCTTTACCTGCTGGCTTATTTCTGTTCATTAAAATCATTTGCAGTCACTTTTGGTCTCATAGTTTGCAAAGAGTCATTTTTAGCATTCTAGTGTCATTAGGTCTAGGGTTTCATTAAAAAGGTCTTCAGAATCCCCAATAATGGTCAGCAGGCACATGAGGATTTTGAAATAAGGTTTCAGTGCTAAAAATCTCATCATCATATGTTTAATATTTTATTTTTTCTTCAAAACTCTGTTTTGAAGAAAAATAGAGTATTTCATCTTTATGTATAAATGTAATGTGATTTCAAGTTTTCTCAGTTGTAATAATACTTTCACTGGCAACCTTGGTTTCCTTTTTCAAAGCTCCAGCCATCCATTCCCTGCAGGACAAACAAAAAGCTCATCATTCAGTCTAAAAAGCCAAAATGAAGCAAAACAAAGTTTTTTTTTTTTTAAAAGTGTCAAAGTCTGAAACATTGCAAAAGTGGGTTTTTTGAAATCAAGAATCAAAATCCTTTGCATATAAAACATTTTCATGTTTCAAGACCTCATTTGCATGCCAAGAGGACAGGAGTGAGCAAAGGAGAAATTGTGAGGAGCGAAGGAAGCATTTGAAGGCAGACTGTGTTGAAATTTCCCCGCGCGACGCATCGGCTGGGTGTCGCGATGCATTGGGTGAGCGCGACGCATTAGGTCAGCTCCCACTGTGTAAAATTGTTCTTGTGCGACGCATTGAAGCTGCGCGACACACTGGGTTTGTTGTGCGACACATAGGGCCGGAAAGCAAATTTATTTCCATTCCTTTCAAACTCCAAATCTGCTCGGTCCCTCTTTGTTCAAGTAAGTCAAGCAACCTCTCCATTGCCAATGAAATGTGTTTGGTGATATTTATGAGGATTTAAATACAAAAAATCAAACCCTATTTATTTGTGCAAGGATTGTTTCCTTAGGGTTTCAAAATTGGTTTTGTGTCTATCATTCCCACTTCCCCACCTTGTTATTCCCTCATCACTGTTAATCTTGTTACATCAATCCCATTTCCTTATTCCCTCATATCCCTAAATCACTCATTCCTATCCCAATTCCCATTATCCCCATCCCAATTGTAAAATTTCCCCAAACCCCAATGTTATTCCAAAAAACCTAGTGACTGTCCCTAAACTCTTTTATTGACAGATTTCACTTGATAATATCCTATCATTTCTCCTACCTTCTCCCTCCACAGTCCCTCCATATTATTACATATTTGGCAACAAAACCAAAGACACCTAATTCCTCATATTCATCCAAGACAATATAAACTTTGGAAATCATGGAGATGGATACCTCTTATGACCGAGACAATGATTCCACAACTGAATTGCATGCACCTAGAAGACCTCATAAGAGTGGCAGACATGTGAGGGAGGAGCCTACTTCATTGGTTGAGTTGCAGAGCTGTCCTCTTGCTATGGCATGTTTTCAACAACAGTCTTGTTATCAATTTTTTGAAATGGTTCCTAGGGTCCACCACCATCAAGAGCTGGCCCGATTGTTTGTGTTGCATTTACATGATAGCCAAGTCACCCTTGCAGGTGTGACATTCACTTTGACACCTGAAACTATCTCTCAAGCAACCAGAATACCAAACGTTGGAGAACAATGGAACAAAAGGCAACAGGTTGACAGGGAACACTATGAGCCATATATCAAACCCAATTTTGTGAGACAACTCAACAGAGTTTTTCCCTTCCGGTTCCTAAAGGATTCATATGCTCCTCTGATGAAACTTATTATCAAATATTTCAGTTGTGAGGGCCGGTTTTCACGTCTCTATTCCTATCATATCAGGTTGCTGATGCTTTTTACTAGGGTGAGGATGATGAACCTCCCTTATTTCATGTGCCAAAATGTTGAGAAGATGACCACTCTCATGCAAAGGAAAACTCCTGAGCAGCAGTACAACAGTATCTATCACTTTGCACTCATCAAAATTGTGGTTATGCATCAGCTTGGCTTGCAGGGTGTTTCATGGGAGGATTTAATTTCTAATGATTTCTTCACAGCTTCTCAGGTACCTTCAGAGGTTGTTCATGAGGCATGTGAACCTTCATATCAGCATGAAGGTCATGAGACACAGACCACTAGTGTGCTGGTGTTTGTCACTTATCAAAGGGGCACTAGAGGGTTATTTGCAGCAGCCAGGGGAGTATTATCTCCACTCGGGGTGGAAGGGGTCTCGCTTCCATCATCAGCAACACAGGTACAGGTACAGGACAAGGGTAAGAGGCCCATACATGATGAGGGGCCTTAAGGAGGCCAGGATACAGATTTCATACTCATTGATGATGATTTGGGCTCACCAAGCTCAAAGTTGAGAGAGATGGTTCAGGAGAAGACGACGGAAATAGACACTTTATCCGTCAAGTTGCAAAGAGCCCAATGGATAATCAACTACCTTGAGCAGTGAAACAAACAGTTGGAAGATCAACAAACTATCATGGAGTTGCAAAATATACGTGAGAACCGGCAAGCTGCCCAAAGGAGCCAAACCGAGATGACATCCATTGAGCAAGAGATTGAGGCTGATCGAGAAAATTGGCTTGAAAGGGTCAATATTCATTTGGAGAAGCTGTTGGAGAAGGCCAACAAGGAAAAGAACATGTTGAGGCACATGAAGAATCATTATTGGGCAAGAAATCATGTTTGCAAGGCACGAATCAAGATCTTGAAGGCTAAGTTGAAGAGGGCATTAAAGCATCAGAAAAGGAAAGATAGACTTCAAATTTTGGCCGAGGCTTCCTTGGCCCAGAATAGTGCATGATGGAGGACACTCAGCCCAAATTTCAAGAAATTTGGGACACATTTTTCAAATTTTGATTTTTTTGGCCTAAACACAGATTTTTCAGCTCAACGCGTCGCGCCACTTGGCGCACGCTTATGACTGGGAGCTCCTCTTGGGTAAAAGTTTGTATTTTTGGATTTGTAATGAAAATTTATGCATGCCTACATATGGAAAAGATATTTTGACAAGTTTTGAGCTTCCAAAAGGGTCAAAACACCCTAAAAATGACCTTTCTGCCCCTTTTTGGACACACAGGAAGCAATGTTGGGAAAACTCATTTTTGGAGGGGAAAATGGAAACCAAATTTAGAAATTCTACTTGTGTTTGAAATTAGATAGGTAGAGCTTTCCAACAAGCTATCCTGCACCCAATTTGGACACTAGGAAGGCCTTCAAAATTGGCTCCAAACTGGCGCGACACATAGAGAATTTAGGCGCGACGCATTGGGGATTTTGGCTCATTTTTCACTCAGTAACTCTATTTTTCACCTAGTTTTGGCCAGTTTGAATTTATTACTTCCACATGTAAAAATATTGATGTATTTTGATGTAATTTCATGGGTCTTGATGTAATTTTGGCAAATTTTTACTCATGGAAGTAGATTCATTCATCAAAAGGTGAATTTCAATTGAATGAATCAATTTCCTATCTTATAGAGGCAAGCTGTTCCACTGCCTATTTTTGAGTTCTTAGTTTAGATCTTGTTGAAACAGCTCCTAAAATTGTGAGCTCGACCCCTAGAGGCTGGGGATGAGTTATGCATGTCTATATCTTGTAGTTTTTCATTCATTTGCAGGGTTGAACACTTGGGATTGTTTTGAGCTTCATTGTACATTTCATCTCTGTAGTTTGGCAAAGGAATAGACCAGGGTTTGCAGCACTCCTTGGGATCCATGTGGCTCTTTGTTTTGATGATGTGTTTCTCTCTGTTAATATAAGTTTACTGGTGCGTTATGTGTATCATCTTCCCTCTTATTTCTTCTTAAGTTAAACAAACAAGGATAAAGGTGGAATTCATTAGATTCGCAGTGCTCTACCTTGAGTTTTGTTTAATTTTCTATGTTTTCAACTGTCTGAAGAGGATTATTGAATGCCTCTTTCCCTCTTCAACTCCTCACCGGTCTGAGCTATCCATTTCATTCAAATTTGAAACGTCAAAACAATTTCCTTCCTTGCCCCATTTAGACCTCTGCAAAAACTAGGCCTAATTCCCCATACCCAAAATATGCCTTTCCCTTTGATCCAACAAACACCTTCAAAATCAAATAAAAATCTCTTACATATATACCTAGCCTAAAATTAGCCTTTATTCAAGTCATCTCAAGCCTCACTGATTATTTTTGCTGAGATTGACCAGGAGAGAGCCCTCTCTCGATCTGGTAGGGCTAGCTACCAGGTTAAGCATGGTTTGATGTTACCCTAGATTCTACCTTTCTCAGCCTAAGGTAGAATTAGGCCATAACATGTCCCACACCTCTTTTAGGAATCCTACAACCAGGCTCCATGGTGTACATGCAAGTGCGCCTTGCACACTTGGTTGCATACATGGGTTCTATTGGACCTAACTTCGATCTCCTTTCCCACTTACTGGATGATCTACCAATTCTCTTGGAATGTGTAGCTGGCCTACCATTCAACCAGTCAAACCTAGTGTGATGCAACTGAGACTAAAATGCTCTTGTTCAGATCTCTTCATCCAGAATGTGACCGGATAACCCTAGATTGGCAGTTTGTTACACTAGCATTCCATATGAAAGATGAAATCGTTGGACCCCCTGGATCTTAATTAGAATAGGACCTTAAGCAATGGAGAATGTCAATGTTCCCTGTGTATTGTTTTGTCTAAAATTAGAGCTTTAACTATGGATTTTTTTAGTGAATAGTGGGAATAGGGACATGCTTTCATTTTGTAAATTTATATCATAGCCACTAGGGTCACTCTTGTATTATCTCCTATGTAATATATGGATTCTTGTAATGAAATATTGTTGATGATCTTTTATTCATGTCCTACACAATCCTTGTGATCTCAGCTAAGTGTGTTTATAGGCACGCTATTGGATTGGTAAGGGCCCACAAACATAATGTGTTGCCTCATTTATCAATGTGTTTATAATAGGTAGTTTGTGTACTTTGTTATAGTTTGCACGTATACTATATTATCATTTCTTTGGGACACTTTGTGTTTATTAATATATCGATTACATAACATTTTGATGCATGGATCTGAGATTTGTGGTAGCTATGTGCTATAACCATTGTGTGAATCGAAGAGATACAGGTTCCATATGTATTTTGGACTTCATATTTGAGTTGTGTGATCATGATTTATATGGAGGTAGTGTAAAATATTTCGATCACTACAACCATATTGATGTATTTACCTATGATTTGTTTTGCTATATAATAGATCAATGCAATGTATGTTCCTTACAACTGATTGTGAGTCCAGGTTTGATTGATCATGTTAATGATTAGAGACAATGCAAAGTCATATTTCATTCCATCATCGATTCAATAAGGTAGATTGTATCTTGTGACCATCAAATTCAAAGATCTAGTCTTTGGTATCTGTATTTCGGCAAAAGGTTTGATTTCATTATAATTAGATCTCGTGTGATAAGTTACAATTCAATTCGACATGCATATAGGGCAAGTATATGAGGGTTTCATTGATTTATGATATAGGTATGATATGTAATGTTTATGCCATGTTTATGATATAGAGTAATGCTATGTTTTCTTTATGAATAACCTAAATGAATGATTGCTTCCTATTCATAGTGTATATATATAAACTTAACACTAAACATTATAAAATCACAAATGATAACAAAGATTTCTTTAACGAGTTAACATGTTTCACACATGACTTATACCTTGTCTTGCATCTTAAGCAACTAATAAGCACAAAGTAGGACTTAATGTATATGAAAGTCTTTTGTTAATTAATCTACGACTGCTTTTATTAAACATGTTATACCATTATGCTTTTGGATTTATTTTATGGGATTGGTTTGGCAGCGTTGCATTACATTTGGTGGTTTTAAGTTTGTTTTGATACCTTGATTCTTTGATTGAATATTACTTTGTATTTGTAGGACTGAGCATTGAAGCTTCCTCTAAAGCATTGCAACCTTCCACGACAATAAGAGCACTTGCCTTTTAAGTGTGAAAGATTACAACCCTCAAGGGAAGGGCTCTACGACACAACCTAGTGATCCCCATAGATTACGATTTCCTTTCAAATAATTAGAGTAGAGGAAGTCTTAATGAAGGAGTTTGAATGTAGGTGGTATTTTAGATGTGGTTGACAATAAACATTCATTGAGTGAGCCGCGTATTGTAATAAGCTATGCAATAGAAGTTCAGTTGATTGAGACCATTTTAGAGTGTCACTTTTGGTTTGAAGGTCATTGAGGAGTTGGATATGTTGAAGACAAGACCTAGAAGTGCCTTGTAGGAACTTGGTTAGCCTTGCATGAGTAAGCCATCCAAGTTTTTTTCACAAAGAATAAAGGCATGTACTAGAAGGGAGTCTTATTGTTATGAAACCATCTCCACTTCAAGGGGGAAACCTCCTTTACATTACATAAATGAAAAATTCTTGGATGATACAAATGAAAAAACCTCCTTTCTATATATATGAGTCCACGAGGTCACAATATAATGCTAGCCGACCTAATAGTAATAATGTAAGGGAAAAAAAATAACAATATTGGCTTTTATGGGGCACAATAATAACAATATGGGGGCTAAAATGGTACAACAATAACAATAAGGGGGCTACACTAACAACAATAAGGGACTACACTAGTAATATAGGGACCTAACATGCCCCTGCCCTTCAAAAATGTGTTTTCCTCAACGCTTGAGTAGCTATGGATGCTTCTGTATAAAATTCTCATCCTCCCATTGGAATCTTTAGTGGGTAAGTTCTTCCACTTGATGAGATACTATGAAATTAATCGATTTCGTAGCTGTCGAGTTCTTGTTTCTGTGACTTCTTCAGGTTCCAATATGAATTTTCCTTCCTCATAAAGTTCTAGAAATATTGTTTGAACTGGAAGTCTGTCAACTATAACCTTCTTTAAGCATGAAACATGGAAAACTAGGTGCGCTCGAGAAGAAAAAGGAAGCTCCAATTTGTATGCCATAGTACCAATCTTTTTCAACACCTTGTAAGGACCATAATACTTTGGAGATAATTTATTATCCTTCTTAGCTTGCTTGAGAGACATTTGTTTGTATGGTTGTAACCGTAAAAATACCCAGTCTCCTACATCAAAACTTTTCTCACTGCGATGTTTATATGCCTGTTGTTTCATTCGATTTTGTGCCAAATTTTTGTTATACTTTAAGAGTTGGAGAACTTGTTGTTGATGCTCAATGTGATCTTCCAGTCCTTGAACCTTAGAATTTTCTCTTAAATATGACATGATGGATGGTGGATGATATCCATAAAGTGCCATAAATGGGGTCATTTTTGCTGCAGTATGGAAGGAAGTGTTATACCACCATTCAACTAGAGGTAACCACTTGACCCATTGTGTTTGTTTATCAGATACAAAACAACGAAGATATACTTCCAAACATTTGTTCACTATATCAGTTTGCCCATTGGATTTGTAGAAATTATATAACTTATGTGTTATATGTCCAAGATTCTCCTGATCTCACACTATTTTAACTTCATGCAAAATACATAATCTATTCCACCATTGATCATTTGCAGAAATTAAATCAAGATTGCAATGCACACATGAAACAATAAAAGTTCACACACATTAACACAATTGTTTAATGGGAAATCCTGAAGCTGGAAACCCCAACTATCTGTATATAATATATGTCATAGAGATCATGTAATAATCCTCATACAAAGCTGATCATATCAAGCTCTCAGTACAATACAATCACTACACACTAATCAGGCCTGATCTTGCAAAGCTATGCACCAATATTTGCCACCTACTAGCCTGCCTCTACTGCGCAATCCCTGCTGAAGAATGGCTCTGAATGAACTCAAATTGCTCCAGCCTTGCTCACACAATCCTCATTGGCATCTCCACTGAGTGTTGGATGCAATCAATGCATCACTATAGTCACAACTGATAGTCACACTTGCTCTTTCACCTATCTCTCCACTGGTCTCCACTGAAGTTGCCATGCACTGTAGTTAACTAATATATTCTTTAGTTTATTAATGATTTATTATTTATGAATTAATTAAAAAATTAATTCACACCACTCTCACTAGTGTATCAATTAGTTAGACTAGATACAACTAGCTCAACTGAGTCTAACTGAGTTAAACTAAATATAACTCCACCAACTACTTCTCCAACTCCACCAAACTCTGTCACATGAGTTCTAACTGAAGTCCTCCATGCAATACCTCCGATGAAGCACCCAAGACCATCATTCCTTAAATAAATTTCTTTGTGCCACATACGTACGCAAGCGAAGTGCTCCTAGAGAATAAGATACTGTTTAGAGTCAAAATATTATTAAGAGCTAATAATATTCGACATATCTATTTTTAGACGGGCAGTCTAAAAATAGACTCCACCCAATATTTCTAAAAGTAGAAGTCCATCTATTTTTCAGCAAATGACAAATGTAAATAAAATCTGCAACTCATAGAATATGATCGACATAGTCTAAAAATAGACTTTGCGCCAAAAATAGCCTGAGGGCCCACTTAGTGAAGGCGACTCTTTTCACTAAGCTCATCATCTTGTTGAATCTCAACACTCCCTCTCAACAAGATAGGGATTATCTGCCACCCCGATCCTGTCTCTATGGTATTCGAATTTTCTCCTGGTGAGCGCCTTCGTCAGAATATCTGCATCCCGATCCTCCGTAGGAATGTAAGAAAGCAACATGATCTTCCGCTTGGTAGGCTTAACCATGATCTTCCGCTTGGTAGAGCTTGGTAGGCTTAACCATCACTTTTAAAAGCTGGTTCACAACATAGCATATGTTCGGTCGTGTATTGACTAAATACATGAGCGAACCAATGAACTGTCGATAAACAGTGGCATCCACTACCTCTACCGATGTAGCATCCTCTTCCCTCCAACCACCAGGAAGAGGAGTGTCGATAGGATTGCAGCCTTGCATGTGAAACTTCTCCAGTATCTACCGGGCGTACTTGCCTTGAGAAACAAATAGTTCACCTTTCCGCTGCCAAATTTCCAATCCCAGGAAATAATGAAGGAGGCCCAAGTCCTTCATCTTGAACTCCTTTGCAAGATCTGCCTTGCATGAGTGTATCAACAGTTCATCACCCGTTAGTATTAAATCATCTACATAAAGCACAATGATCAAAATCTTACACTCCACCACAATCTGGTATAGGTTTTGATCTGCCTCACTCTTGGCGAAACCAAGTCCGGTGAAATAACTATCTATCTGTGTGTACCAAGCACGAGGTGCTTGTTTCAGCACATAAAACGCTCTTTTGAGCCTGCACACATGCAAATCGCTGCTGAATATTTAGAATCCTTCAGGATGCTCAATGTACACCTCCTCCTCAATGATTCCGTTGAGGAACACAGTCTTCACATCCATCTGATGAATGTACCAACCCATCTGTGCTGAGAGAGAAAGGATGGTCTGTATGGAATAATACCTTGTGACAGGTGCAAAGGTTTCTTCATAGTCTATCCCCTCGATCTGTGAGAAGCCCTAGGCAACAAATCTTGCCTTATACTTCTCGATGCTCCCATCAGCAGCTTGCTTCACTTTGTAGATCCATCTCAAAACTACCACTGATTTCCCTTCCAACCTTGGGACAATCTCCCATGCATTGTTTCTGACAATCGAATCATACTCTTCCACCATGGCATCTACCCATGCGGGATCCTCCACAGCTTCCTCGAAAGAGGATGGCTCCGTCACGATACACTTGCTCATCAGAGCCATGTATCTAGTAAATCGGTTAGGTGACTATCTCTGTCTGCACTGTGATGTAGGAACTACTACATTCGGCACTGCATCAAGATTAGTCGCTCAAATTCTGTAGTGCGCTTCCGCCCTTTGATGTTTGGCACTGCATGAGTGGTTTCTTCCACTCCATGAACCTCCTCTTGTGGCTGATCCACATCTTGAGGCTCATTTTTAGGAACAAGTAGCTCCTCCTCTGCATGCAAGTGTAGCTCCCTCTCAAGCGACAACTTCATGGCTTTCTCCTCATGAAATTTGATATCCCGTCGCACGACAGTCATCTGACTGTCTAGAAAATACACACGATAATTGTGGGGTGTTTCTGTGTACCCCAAAAATATCCCAACCTCTGCGGTCGGCTCCAGCTTCTTCCTGGCATCCCTCGTCACATGAATGTAAATAGGTGAGCCAAAAATCTTCAAATGAGAAATATCAGGCTTCTTACCAGAAAACGCCTCTTTGGGTGTACTCATGCCAAGTACTCTATGAGGACAACGGTTTTGCACATAAACCGTAGTGTTGCATGCCTCAGCCCACAAGTGTATGGGAAGGCCCTGATCATGCAACATCGCCCGTGCAACACCCACAATTGTTCTGTTCTTTCTCTCCGCGACCCCATTCTACTGTGGGTTATGAGGTGCTATGAGTTCTCTTTGAATTCCTTCTTTACTACAGAAGTCTTTGAATTTTATAGAGATGTATTCACCACCATTATTGCTCTGGAGAGCTTTTAATTGCTTCCCCGACTCTTTCTCAACTAGCGCCTTGAACTCACAGAACTTTGAGTATGTCTAATCTTCTTCTGCATGAAGAAGATCCAGCACTTATGAGAAACGTCATCAACAAATATCACATAATACCTGTGCTTTTCTGTTGAAGCAACTGAGAAAGGTTCACACACGTCTGTGTGAATTCTCTCAAGGATCGTTGAGGCGTGACTATCCTTCTCATGAAAAATGGTCTTCACAAATTTTGCCAAAGTACATCCCTTGCACTGATTTGACTGCGCAAGTGTACCTTTGGGAAGCCCAGTAGAAATATGTTGCAAAATTTTCAAAGCGCCATGGTGAAGATGGCCCAATCTCCTGTGCCACAATTCGCCCTCATCCCGGCTCACCACTCCTTCTGCTTTGCCTGCCATTGTTGCACAACCATCTACCTGCAATTGATAAATATTCTTAACTCGAATCCCTATCCTCCTGGTTTGACCAGTTGTTTTATGACGAAGGAAGGCTTTTCCCTCGCTAAAAACAACATCATAACCCTTGTCTTCCAACATCACCACGGAGATTAGATTCTTCTTCAATCCTGGAACATGCATGACATCCTTCAAGATGAAAGGTTTACCGGAATCCCTCTCAAAGGAAATGGTCCTGATACCAGTTGCACTGTATCTACCATCATCTCCCATCTCGATGTGCACTCCAAGATCCTTTTCCTCCAGATCACTAAACAAATCTTTGTCTTCGGTCATATGGAAAGACGCACCACAGTCAAGAAACCACATCGATCCCATCACACTTGAAACCAATCATGCGAACAAAGAAAAATCCAGCTCAAACTGCGAGGCTAAGGCCTCTCCAGCTGCAGATCCAGCAACCTACTTATTCTTCTTCTTTTGTGGACAGTTAGTGGCGAAATTCCTGTGCTGGTGACAGTGAAAACACTTCAACTTGGACAAATCCTGCTTCTTGCCTTTCACACCGGATTGAGAAGGATTTTTCTTCCCCTTCCATTTCCTTTCTTTGGAAGCCAATGCAAAATTTTCTTCATCTTCATTCTTCAATGAAGATCCATCCCTGGTACCCCGCCTTATCTCCTCCTGCACAAGATCCGACCAAAGTCGCTCCCATCATGGCAGTTTCTCCCATCCATTGACAGAGTCTTCGTAGCTATGCCAACTCTTCGGAAGCCCAAGGAGAGCCAAGCTCACCAAGTCTTCTTCATCAACAGTAACCCCCACACTTCCCAGCTCATCCTTGCAGTGGACAAACTTCGTGAGTTATTTTGGTATACTATCGCCTTTCTCCATTTTTATTTTTCTGAGCTTGTCTTTAAGCGCCAACTTCCTCTGGTCGCTTCTGCTTTGGAAAAAGTCTGTCAAAGCCTTCCACATTAAGAATGGAGTGGATTTACCGTGAAGGCTGGAAACAATGTGGTCCTTCGCACCTTCCAATAGAATCCTTCGACACTTTTCTACCTTCTTTTTCCATGTGTCAAGTGCGGTTGCATCGCTAGAACCCGGCTTAGGAACATCGCTATCGATGAACTCCTTCAGCCCATTATCATCCAGCACTGCCTCCATCCTGTCCTTCCATGCTATGTAATTTGAGCTCCCATCAAGGGAATACTCTAATCACAATCCGTTGGAAGACATTTCAATGAATGCTCAACTTCGACACCAAGAAAACACTGCAGCAAATTCGAATTCCACCAGCACCAAAATCAACTGCTTCAATAATTGCAATCTCCTCCAATGATCAACTTCTCTGATACCATGTAGAAATTATATAAATTATGTGTTATATGTCCAATATTCTCCTGATCTCACACTATTTTAACTTCATGCAAAATACATAATCTATTCCACCATTGATCATTTGCGGAAATTAAATCAAGATTGCAATGCACACACGAAACAATAAACACATTAACACAGTTGTTTAACGGGAAATCCTAAAGCTGAAAACCCCAACTATCTGTATATAATATATGTCATAGAGATAATGTAACAATCCTCATACAAATCTGATCATATCAAGCTCTCAGTACAATACAACTGTTACACACTAATCAAGCCCGATCTTGAAAATCCATGCACCAATCTTTGCCACCTGCTAGCCTGCCTCTACTGCGTAATCCCTGCTGAAGAATGGCTCTGAATGAACTTGAATTGCTCCAAACTTTCTCACACAATCCTCATTGGCATCTCCACTGAGTGTTGAATGCAATCAATGCATCACTATAGTCACAACTGATAGTCACACTTGCTCTTTCACCTATCTCTCCATTGGTCTCCATTGAAACTGCCATGCACTGTAGTTAACTCATGTATTCTTCAGTTGATTAATGAGTTATTTTTTATGAATTAATTAACTGATTAACTCACACCACTCTCACTAGTGTATCAATCTGTTAGACTAGATACAACTAGCTCAACTGATTCTAACTGAGTTAAACTAAATACAACTCCACCAACTACTTCTCCAACTCCACCAAACTCTGTCACATGAGTTCTAAATGAAGTCCTCCATGCAATAGATCCAGTAAACCCTCAAGAATAGTGTAATTCCTTCTGTCAGCTGCTGTGCCATATCTGTGCACTTAACTAAAGTTCTCCAAGAGAATAAGATAATCTTTAGAGTCAAAATATTATTAAGAGCTAATAATATTCGACATATCTATTTTTAGACTGGCAGTCTAAAAATAGACTCTGCCCAATATGTCTAAAAATAGAAGTCCATCTATTTTTCCAACTTGACCAACCATCCACAAATAGCATCCTGAAACTCATAGAATATTTTTCATGTCTAAAAATAGACATAGTTTAAAAATAGACTTTGCGCCAAAAATAGCCTGCGGGCCCACTTAGTGAAGGCGACTCTTTTCACTAAGCTCATCATCTTGTTGAATCTAAACATGATTGAGGATGATAAGATGAGCTATGAGCTAGTTGAGTACCCAAACAAGAAAATAATTCCGTCCGAAAATTTCAAGTAAAAATGGGATCTCTGTCGCTTACAATAATATTTGGGTTTCCATGTAGCTTTTGAATTGTTTCCATAAATGCAGTAGCAACTGTACTTGCTTTAAATGGATGAGATAATGCAAAAAAGTGTGCATACTTGGTAATTCTATCAACTACCACCATGATGACACTCTTTCCTTCAGACTTAGGTAAACCTGTGATAAAATCCATTGAAACATCCTCCCAACATTGACTTGGAATGGATAAAGGTTGTAGAAGACCCAGGATCTTAATTGTCTCAAATTTATTTTGCTGGAAAACCAAACATTCTGCCACAAAATTCTGAATATCAGATTTAAGGCAATCGTAAAAAAAATCTTTCTTCACCCTGTGGTAAGTTTTTTAAAAATCCCGAGTGTCCACACTTCTTTGTCATTCTTCCATTCATCCCTTGCTTCGATTATCCAATCTGGCTGGATAATAGAAATGACACAAAGAAATGCTTCCACCTCTTTATCCTTTCTTGAGAGTGCATCTCCAACAACATTTAGCTTCCATTTTTTGTAGATGATATCAAGTCATAACCCAACATCTTTGTGACCCATTTCTATTGCTCTTCTGAAGATAGTATTTGTTCCAAAAAGTATTTAAGACTACCATGATCAGTTTTTACCTTGAAGTGTCTTCCCACTAGGTAAGGTCACCATTTATTTAGTGCATGTAGTATTGCCAACATTTCCTTCTCATAAATAACTTTTTGTAAAAACTTTCCTTTGATTGGACGAATTTCAAAAGAAATGGGTCTTCTTTCTTGCATTAAAACAACACCAATTCCATTTCCTGAGGCATCACATTCCATAATAAAGATTTTTGTGAAGTTTAGCGTAGCTAAGACCGGTGCTAGGCTCATTGCCTCTTTAAGATGTTCAAAGGCCTTAGTTGCTTCAGGAGTTCATGAAAATTCATCTTTCTTCAATAATGTTGTTAGAGGTGTTGCTATTCTCCCATAATTATTAACAAACTTGCGATATTACCCTGTTAACCCGAGAAATCCTCACAACTGATTTATGGTTGTGGGGACTTCCCATTCCTTAATGAATTTAATTTTGTTAGGGTCTACCTTAACACCCTGCTGAGATACAATATGACCCAAATATTCCACCTATTGTACACCAAAGAAACATTTGGAGGTTTTTGCATATAATTGTTTCTCCTCCAATAGTTTGAGCACCCTGTCACCATGTTACATGATCCTTCAAAGACTTGATGTAGATTAGTATATCATCAAAAAATACTAACACAAATTTACTAAGGAAGGGTTTGAAAATGGAATTCATCAACCCTTGAAATGTAGAAGGTGCATTGGTAAGGCCAAAAGGCATGACCAAAAATTCATAATGACCCTCATGAGTTCGAAATGTTGTTTTCAGAATATATTTTGTCTTCATTCTAATTTGATGATATCCTAAATGAAGATCCAACTTGGTAAAATAAATTGCTCCATGTAATTCATCCAATAATTCATCAATCATAAGAATGGGAAATTTATCTTTAATAGTGAGCTTATTGAGCTACCTATAATCCGGACACATGCACCATGATCCATACTTCTTGTGCACCAATACTTCTGGAGCATAGAAAGAACTTTGACAAGGTTGAATTATACCAACCTCTAACATTATGTAATCATACGTTCAATTTCGCTCTTTTGGACATAAGGATATCTGTAAGGCCTAATGTTTGGAGGAACACTTCCTGGAATCAAATGAATAGCATGATCATGATCACGAATAGGTGGGAGTCCTTTGGGAGTTTCAAACACCTTGGAATGATTATCCAAGGGTTTTTGGAGATCCAGAGAAATAGTTGATTTTGATGTTGGAACTTCTAGTGAGCATAATTATGCAATTACGCCTCATTGTTATTCCTTTAGAAGCTTTTCCATGACATTAGAGCTTATTATCTTTCTCGGCTTCCCCACGATACCCTATAATTCAACATCCTTTCCTTTCGAATTTTTTTTTAAGAAAAGTTCTTGAAAATTAAAAGCTACCTTCCCCAAAGATTGTAACCATTGTATTCCTAGTACAAAATCAACACCTCCCAATGGAATGGAAAGAATTGGACTATTCAATACATATTCCCCTATGGTTAGCTTGATATTGTGGCATTTTCCATAGCAATTAATATTTCCTCCATTTGCAACCATCACTTGACACTCTGGTGCTAGGTATAGGAAGGAATTCAATTCCTTGGCTACCTTACAATGAATAAAATTATGGGTACTACTCGAATCAATCAACACTATTACCTTTTTCTTCTTGATATTTCCTTCTATCTTGAGAGTTTGAGGAGTGGCCTGTCAATGCATTACAAGATATGGTCAGACTCATTTGTTCTTTCTCTAGGGTTGGTTCCTGGTGTATATCCTCTTCTTTTGAATTTTCTTGCTCCTCACGGCCTCACACAAACCAAATACCCCCCTTGATACCCTTTTTCACTATGACAAATATATTTTGGAGGAAATGACCAAACCTGAATGTCCATGGGACGCCATGTACCATTGCTCGTTTCTTCTACTAGAAAAAGCATTTGTGCCTAGCAGCACACAAACCCATGAGGACAGACATACTTTGAAGTGTCGCAGATGGATTGTTCTCCCATATGCTATTTTGGATTCATTGATGGAGCCTCTCAATGGTTGCAAAATTTAGCTGCTGCAGCCTGGGCCATATATTCTCCTGACTAGTCACCGTATCTCACAAATGGATTATGTATTAGGTCAACCACAAACAATCAAGCAGAATATGACGCTGCCATAGGACTGTTAAGTGATGCCTCCCTCCAAGTCATCTTCCATTTACATGTTTTCCTTGATTCCCAGTTGGTGGTATCATAGTTAAACCAAAATTTTCAAGTACGTGATTCACACCTTTTTAGGAAATACCTGCATGCATAAAGATTAGCCCACAATTTTGATCACATTACATTTACACATATACCAAGAGATTAAAATCATGTAGTAAATCACATAGCTAACCATATCCTAGACTAGAATGCATCACATATATACCATCGAATATGAGAAACATAAAAAATAATCATAAATAGAGATCCATCATGAGCATAACATCCATCATAAATGTACAAAACATGATAAAGATATCCATATAAACATCATCAGAGCCATCAAAATATATCTCTCTCTCTCTCACACACACACACAATATATATATTTGTGTGTGTGTGTGTGTCCCAGTATACAAAAAATGAGTCCTCTCGCTCATCGCCAGGAAAAAAATATATGTCGCCACAAATATAGGGGAGCATCATCATAATGGTATGGCCCATCTACCATGAAAATTACAAAATTGAAAAGGATGAACTGTCAGCTCCTACCTGACACTCTTTGCACGTATCTTGGGTGCTCTCGCTGACCGCAACGACAAGAAATTCTCTAATCACAACCTTTGACCTCTCAAGCTCAATGACAAAAATGAATTGACATTGGGCAATTATGGCCTATATATCGCCCTTTGTACCATTTTCAGGAGCCCATAACCAGAGCTCAGGACATCCATTCTCAAAACTGCGAGAAGCATAGTGACCAGTACTTCATCATCTTCAACCTAGACCCCTTCGTTCTAGTTACCAAAAAAACTCATTTTCAGGCACATTGCTCACCTCCATACTACATCTCAGGTACGCCTCCTCTTATTTTTAATTCATGTTATTTCAAAATATTTATATATGTGAAAAATATACTTTTACTTGGGGCATTGGCCACAAATATTGTAGGTGCATCTGAATCGATGTATTTTCAATCAAACTCCAAGACAACAAAAGTACAAGAGCAGGTATCATTAAACTCTCAACATGATAGGCTTCTCGGTAAGCTTTTCAGATTCTGACATCATTTCTCCAAAAATACACCATAGGGTTCATTCACTCGACCATGTTTATCATCACCTCACCTTGCACATGATAAACACCCTCGTCGGTCGGCAAAACCTCACCACTCATGGCTCCCATCATATTGGTAGACCACCACGCACCATCAAGAGCCATGACCACATACTTCGGCCCATGAACCATCTCATTCTATGCATTTATTATCAACATCATCCTGTTTTACACATCACATATCAACACCCCACTCCCAGGCCACCACCAATGTTTTTACAACGGATCAGCAAAAAACGCATTACCGCATTTCATATTTGGCCTATCACATCTTCACAGACATATCCCATATGTGTCATTTCATCTGTCTCATCATCCCTGCACTGAGACCAACCAGTCGGCCCCCCACCCTCAGAAAACACACTTGTCGCACCATCATGCAGGATCACACATGTTAAGGGGGCACTCGTCTCGGTGTTTGTACATCTAAACCACTTTTACATTATTTTGGCAAGTGTACAAAGATTTTTTAGAAGAATAAATTCCACCCATGTTTTTGTGTTTCATACCTGGTGGCAGTCCGTAATCACACTTGGTCGGATCTTGCACATTCTTTACCATAAGAAATCAAGTTAGTCATAGCATACGTACAACCACCCTGGATGTCATACCGACCTGTTGGAACAGGGTCCCCTAAAAGCTGCGATTTTGTATAAGTTTTGTATATTTTGGTCTTAATTAGTCTACGCAGGGGTTTTGGAGTGGGTCAAAGCCCCTAATGCATTGTAACGGGTCAAGGGTAGACCAAGAGTATGCAAACCATGGTTTGTGGACCATTGGATTCATTGTCTAGATCGGTATAAATAGATAAACCTTTTTGAGTCATAGGGAGGAAAAAGATAGAGATTGATGATAGTTGCGAATTGTTAGATCTGTTTGGGTTGCTAGGGAAAGGACTCCTGCTGGTTGTGTGCACGGAGATCCTCAATCCTGCTGTGTGTGGACCCTACTGGCAGTGTGCGTAGGTTGTATGGGATTGTATTGGGTATTTGAATGCTAATATACGTGGATCTGGTTAGAGTATCTCTGTGTTATCTAAAGTTTATGTATTTCTGTGGATGCAAACTGTTGGATCTATCATTGGTTATTTATTATTGATACGTTTATGATATTACATGTGATGTTGCTGATATGAAGGTGCTGATTAGATCTATGATAGTAACTCTGATAGCTGTGGACTATACTAATTATCCAACCTGCGAATTTTCATAGCTGCAAGAGTATCCCTGTTTCTGTTATCTAAATCTATGATCTATTGATTACTGCAATTATAGATGTCGTACTGATAGATTGATGCTACGCACGTGGATGCGAAGGTAATTTGTAGATGTGAACCCTGCGATATAAATTTTTAATTAGACCTGTTAATCACGAAGCTGATAGACAGGGAACATAGCTCTGTTGACTTACCTGCTCTCTCTCAAGGTGCAAAAACCTAGTTCCAACACCCTCCCATACTGCTTCGGGTGAGACTTTGGCCTCCGTAAGCGGGTCACTACTGAAAGGGCCATTATTATAGGGGTTTGTTGGAAAACCTTAACCTCCGAACCTGGGTCAGGACTCCTCGAGCCAACAAATGGTTTCGTTGCCAGGACTAGGGGAATTTTGAGAGAGGGATCAGGTAATGCCAAGAAAATATTGGAGGGCTGAGAAGGGGATCGATCTGTCTACATTCTAGTAAGAAATTTTGACGTGGAGAGCTCTTTGTCTATGACACCTTCGAACCATCATAGGGGTAAGAAATCACCCTCACCACCACCAAAAGATGACATGGCCTTGCACATGAAGATACCCACCTTCAAGGGTATAGGGGATGAAGATATGGATTGATTCTGGTTTGTCACAGGATTGGTATGGACTGCACATAACATAGCCAGTGAGGCCGTGAAAAGGGCATAGCTATCCCTGGCCTTTGAAGGAAGGGCCTTGGAATGGTACATGGGATACCTTGACCAGCATGCAAACGTGACCATCGAGGAAATTAAGAATGCCTTGAAGCATCAATTCAAGAAGCCTAAGTACTACTCTTAGATAATGAATGATCTGAAAGACTTCGAGCGAGGATCGACTGAGTTTGTATGGGAGGCTGACCAACGGTTAAAGAAGGTAATTAGATAAGGCAGATTTTAGTACGATGACAGGTAGCACACGGAGTGGTTCATTTCTATGCTGCTGCCTCACCTGCGCGTGCCAATGGGACATCAAGCCATTGAATCGCATGAAAAGGCCTTGGAAATTGCGATGAAGCTAGAAGCTGCGCCAAGAGATGATACCCAGTTAGGAGTACAAAATATATAAGGCCAACTAGAAGCAATGCATATGGAGATCCAAAATCGATGGAAGGAGTGAGGAATGGAGGCTAGCCCTGAAAGATGGTGCATACGATGCATGGTGAATGGACACACCAAGGATAACTATTCTCTGCTAGTATACTACATACAGGCTAGGGGACCCAGTCCGTTGCGACCTAGGGAAGCTGCAGGACCCAGTTTGGTGCTGTGGTGCAATGATTGTCGTGTTGCTGGGTTGCATGATACCAACCATTGCCCCTGCCTTACTGCATATGTCCCAGAGATAAAGAAACAATGGTGCAAGTTCTGCAGATCTGTAGGCCATGATGAGCAAAATTGCTGAATGTATGATTTAACGATAGATCGAGGAAATCTATATAGGGTACAAGCGGATCCGTCATCACCGGGATCCCCCTCGGGCCTAGGCAGCTCCCCAGCTAGGGGTAGGGGAGGAGTCCGGGGTGGAAGCGTAGGTAGGGGGAGAGGGAAACTAATTTTCTATAACTATGGAGAAATAGGCCACTTTGCAAGGGATTGCACGAACCTTGCGAGACAATCTTGTAGATACTGTCGACAGTTGGATCACGTGGTTGAAGATTGTCTGATTCTGATCGCCAAGATGTAGGAGAAGCAATAGACACCTACGCAGAATGTACAAAGGGTCAAGGCTGAACATCAAGATGAAGAACCAAGTGTTAATGTTATAACAAATAGCTGCATGGCCACTGGAGGGGTGGGGGAGAAAGTTGAGGCGGAGCCTCTCATCTGAAAAGCGGCTGCTAAGCAAGAAGGTTTGGACTTACAAAAATAAAAAGAAACCTTTGTCGCAGCTCACCAAGACTTTACTAAAGCTAAGGCACCTACTCATCAAGCCCTTGCAGACCTCAGAGCAGATGAGGAGGTCAAACCATTCCTACAGGCATGTATGAAGATGCTGTGCAACCAAAGGACCATGGAAAACCTCCAAGATTTGATAAAAAGCTGCGTAGAAAAGACAATCCCAACTATGGAAGTTAAGGATGTACACAAACTCTATAAGCATAAGAAACACACGGTTTGGGAGATGCGGCTAACTGCACAAATAAGTGATTATGAGATGGATCAGGTTATTCTTGACTTGGGATTGGATGCGAACATACTCCCTAAACAGACTTGGCAGCGAATGAGGGAACCTAAGTTGGAGTGGCCCACTATCCAGCTATGCATGGCCAACCAGCAGAAGATCATCCTGTTAGGAAGACAGTCGAAGATCTTGGTAGATATCATAGGAGTTAAGGTCCGGGCATACTTTTAAGTCATTCAAATTGTAGAAGATGCAAACCCTTACCCAACGCTCCTAGGATTGGACTGGGCCATACATATGGGCGGTGTTATCAACTTAAAAAAGAGGGGCATGGTATTTGAAAGTGAAGGAACACGAGTGATAGTACCGCTAGATCCTGCAGAAGGAGAGAGGTATACAGAGCCAGTATAAAAGGAAGAAGAGGTGGATCACATCTATAAGCTGACTGCGAGGGACGAAGACTGGATCAATCCTATGGCCGATGGTATGCTTTGCTGGGAAAGAGATAAAGAATGCTTCTCCGACTCCGATGAGGAGATGGAAAATTGGAAAAATCGACTGCATGATGTATCTGTGCTGTGCTGCCTACAAATTACAAGGGAATTCCATTGCATATCCTCTGAGGTAAGAGAACTACCCTACTTTGATGGGTCTAGTAGTGTAAAAGAGTTTTTGCAAACATTTGAAGCCGAGGTTCCCAGAGAACGAGGCTATGGGCCCTTAATCTAGCCATGCATGCGACACCTGCAAGATGGTGGCAGACGCATAAGGAGGCGTTCTAGGACTGGGAGGACTGTCGGGATATGATGATCCTACGATTTGAGCCTCCGGCTGAGCCACGCGTCAAGATGTTCCTTGGCCTAGGGGATCCACATGAACACTTTTTCTCTTGGATAAAGAAGTGGTGTGACTGAACTATAGAAGAATGGGTTCACTTGTTCATTCATGAATTGGGTCCAATCCCTACTGCATGGTACCTGGATGCGGAGCTACATCAACGCACTCGCCACTGGAAAACTCTAAAGGATGAATTCATAGGAATGTTCGGACTAACAGGGGGTTCAGAGGCACTTGATGAAGCTCTGTATGATATGGATACGTTTGTGTTTGGTGAATCCGGCTCCTCTGTAGTATTCAGGGCACCAACATGGGAATCACAGATGCAGGATATTGTCAATTGTCACAATATAAAAATAGAAGAGTACGACGAGAATCCGCGCAATATCTCTATCCCAGAATTAGAAGGGGTGCGTGCAGTTGCGGTACCTCCATTACTGACTGTGGATGTGACGAAGCCTTTGAAACTGCGGGAAATCAACATTGGCACCCCAGAGCAGCCTAAGTTGGCTAAAATTGGGGACTACTGGGATGATGACACTGTAAGCACAGTCGCTGAATTGCTCACAAAATATCACGACTTATTCCCAACTAAGTTTTTGGATCTTAAAGGGATCACAGGGGACTTAGGGGTTATGCGCATCACGTTAAAACTGGATGCGTGCCCTATAAAGCAGTGGCCTTATCGGCTGAACCCTAAGTATAAGCAGAAGGTTAAGGAAGAAATCGATAAAATTCCCACCACAGGTATTATCGAGCCAGTCGAGCAGTCGGATTGGGTAAGTTCAATAGTGGTTCAGGAAAAGAAAAAAAAGGGTGAAATACGAATCTGTGTGGACTTCCGCAAATTAAACGATGCCTGTGTACATGACCCCTTTCCAACGCCATTCTTAGATGAGATCCTGGATAGTGTAGGCGGCTAAGAAGCGTACTCATTCATTGACGGGTTTTCAGGACACCATCATATTAGAATCGCACCAGAAGATCGCAGCAAGACTACATTTTCCACTGAATGGGGATCCTTCTAGTATACAGTCATGTCGTTTGGACTCAAGAATGCCCCTGCTATCTTCTCGTGGGTCATTGTCGTAGTGTTCAAGGAATTCATCCAAAAATTCCTAGAAGTGTATTTCGATGATTGGAATGTCGTCGGCTTGGTAAAGGCGCACGTTTCAAACCTGCGCATGATGTTGGACACCTGTCGGAAACACAAAATTTCCCTAAATATCAATAAATGTATATTCTGCGTACCCTTCATAATCTTTCTCGGACACATAGTTTTTTGACAAGGGTTGATGGTGGACCCTGTGAAAGTGGAATTTATTATCAATCCGACAATACCTACAACGGAGAAACAACTACGTTCAATCCTTGGACATACCGATTACTACAGAAAATTCATTCAGGGATACACACTAATCACAACACCCCTAGAAAAGCTGCTTAAAAAGGATGTTTCGTTCTTTTGGGATGACGAGTGCCAGAAAAGCTTTGAGCTACTCAAGGAAAAGATGGTATCTGCACCTATTCTTAGTTTTCCTGATTGGACGAAGGTATTTCATGTTCATGTTGATATTTCATGGATTGCCCTGGGAGCAGTCCTTACGTAGCTTGGCGTCGGGGACATTGATCACCCAATTGCATTTGCTAGTCGAAAACTCTTGAATGCGGAGCGCAATTATGCCACCACGGAGAGGGAAGGATTGGCCATGGTCTATGCACTACAGAAGTATCAACACTACCTGTTAGGAGGACACTTTAAAATGTTTACAGATCATTCAGCTTTAAAGTACCTGGTACACAAGCTTGTGTTGGGGGGAAAATCTGCAGATGGCTGTTGTTGTTTCAGGAATATGATTTTGAAATCATAGTCAAATCAGGGAAGTTGAATGATGGGCCGGATCACTTATCCCGAATTGAGACAAGCAAGGAACCCACTAACCTGAGGAGGGCTTGCTTGATGCACAACTATTCGCTATTAAGGTTGTTGACACACATTTCGCTGATATCATTCAGTTCCTGACCACATGCATGGCACCTGCAGACTATTCGGTACAACAAAAGAAGGAATTGGTTACCCGGGCGACAGATTTTATAATTATCATAGGTCATTTATATAAACTAGGGGCTGATGAAGTGTTGCGTAGATACGTTCTGGAGCATGAAAGACACGTTATCTTGGTAGAAGCTCACGAAGGCATAGTGGGAGGTCACTATGCAAGCAAGGCGATGGCACACAAGATCTTGCAGGTTGGGCTATGGTGGCCTACCCTGGATAGTGATTCCCATGAATATTGTAACGATTGTGATACGTGCCAACGGACAGGAAGGCCATCACGCAGGGACGAAATGCGTCTACAACCGCAACTGGCTATTGAAGCCTTTGACAAATGGGTCATTGATTTTGTGGGACCGATCAACCCATCAGGAAACAAGACAGGTGCGTGATACATAATTACTGCCACTGATTATGTAACTAGGTGGGCGGAAGCGGGTTTATGCCTTAAGATAATTTGGGCTACTATACTCCTTTCATGTCTACTTAACCCACCCCCTCTGATAGTAGCCACTCGAGGTTGGGATTCATTTTCCACGCCAGAATGATGGCCACAAACCCTGCGGAGGCCACTCAGACAATAGCCTCCGAAGAGCCAGAAACTGAGGAGGTAGTAGAATTTGAATTGGAAGCCGAAGCAGTCATCTCTACGCCACCTCCAGTAGCAAAGAAAGGAAAAGAGAAAGCGCAAGGGTCAGGAAAGCCTGCAAAATGGGCTGGGGTAAAACCCCACACGTCTCCCCGCAATGTGAAGTCACCACGAGGGGTGGCCCCGGCCGGCTCACCTAAACCAGTAGGCCGCCCTTTATCTGGTCAGGAAAAATCCCAGGTTGCTCAACCAATCAATTGGTTGCCACCATTTTTCCGGCCTCGCAGGCCCTCAACCCACACACCAAAGAACCTCGATGGCCATTCACCTACCTAAAGATGCCACTGACCCCGGGCGAGGTCCCCGTCATTGGCGAACTGTTTGGAAAGCTTCATGAGGTGAAGTTCGACGATGATGACTTGGCCAACTGTGAGGCCTTTCCCCAGCTAGCACCTGAATTTTACCTGGAAGGGATACTGGAAGATGATGGGTTGTAGGTCGTCCCTATGCGCTGGGTGTGAAGTTTGGTTGTTTCTGGGCTACTGAACCTGCTAAGGATGCCACATTTTGGCCACTATAACGTTACAGATCGCTTGGTGTGCCAACTAGGTAGCTTGTGGGTCTGGGATCGCATACCTATTGATGCTGCTCTAATTCACCGAATTACCGGCCTCCCCATGGAAGGGCCTGACACGATGCTATGGGTGGGTAAGAAGTATGAGCAGAATATCACTGATAGCGTGCACGAGACTTACCATGTGCTACGAAATAAGTGGGGGTTCATGATCAGTACCATTAACGACCCAGGAATGCAGATGGGTACCTTTTTTCTAGCATGCAAGCTAATGCGCAAGTGCTAGGCCACCACCATCCCCACATATGTCATTCAGTTGGCGGGACAGTGCGAAAAAGGCATTTTCTTCAATTGGTCTCAACACTTGTGTACCGAATTTTTGGAAACTGTCCGCGAAGCCCAGGAACAGGGGTGCCCATTTTGTTATTCTTGGTTACTACTACTCATTGTGTTGGTCGCATGGGAAGTGCTGGAAGAAGTAGTCCTCCCCAAGTTCACTCTTGAAATGTGTGAAGGGGCAAGCTACGCCAACTTATGGGATTCCAAGGACGTGCAACGTATCGAGGACAATCAGGTATTCTAGGTCCTTTTTCAGAGCAGCTTGGCAGCAGCTATCAAATCCCGTCCATGCTTGTCTCTTGCAGTCTATGACAAGTAAAATACCTTTGTGGAATTTCAAATCACCATGCACAACATCCAAATCAAGGCGCGCAAGGATAAAACCTGGGTCTTGCTCCCATATATGACTGCAGATGAGGATATTGACCACATAGTCGCCACATGGCCTCTGCAGTGGAAGATGGGGTTCAAAACCGGTACAATGGGCACCAGAGGGGAAAGTGTTACAAAGGTTACCCCCACTACCACGGCCAAAGGAACTGACGGATCAAGCAAAGGCATGAGGAAAAAAGGGTCCGTACGATCATAGCGGGGTTCGCAGCCAGATAGAAATATGGCGAAGGGTGCGGAAGTGCTACTGCAAGAGGGGTCACAACAAAATCTGGGTACAGGGGGCCAGGAGATGGGAGGTACTGACTCCCCCAGAGGAATGAAGCGAACATGTGAGACCGCTAAAGGGCCACGAAAGAAGCAACACTCTCAGCGAACAGAGCGCGATAAAACGGTTACACTCACGGAAGGCGACCTTGAAAAAATCGCAGATGTAGTCACCTTGGTTACAAAGGACAAGTGGCTAGCTCTGGGAGAGCAGCAGAAAGACATGGTGGACTCCCTTCAGGCCGAGCTCCAATCCCTGCAACTGAAAATGGACGCACTGCAAACTAGTTTGGTCCAGGATCGCTTAGCCTCCGCCGCTAGCAGCACGACACTTGTTGTAGTTGAAAGCCGCCTCTATCCCCTCCCAGGTGCAACCCTCACAGTAAGTCCACCCGACTTGGGAGTGCAAGTCCAAGCCTGCACAAAGGTCTAGCTGGATTTAGCAAGGTTTCCACATGACTCATTGCAGGTCCTACATAGCTCATTGTTCCAATAAATTCAATACAGGGAGCATCAGGTCCACTAGCGGTTCAAGGCGACGGAGTAGAACATTGTAGAACAGACGACTGAAGTAACTAAGGTACAGGCTGTGTGTGTCCTCACCACCACACAACAAACGGAGTTGAAGAATTTCATTGGTAGACTCTGCGCAGATGTTACAGATGACATACGAGCCACAGCTACCCCCAGGTCAAAATTGAAGGGTTGGTCGCAGCCTTAAGAGCCTCGCGGACAGAGATCCAAGTCGTTAAAACTTAGATGGAATAGAAAATCACTGACTTGCAGGCCAAGCTACAGCCAGAAACACCTCCAGAAGTCACGGCCCAACGAGTTGTACTGATTACAGCTGCCACGAATGTGATCACAGGCCAAATTGCTCAGGGCGCCGAATTACTAGACATAGCGATGCAGCTCTGGACCAAGGTACAACAGGATCCACTCCTACGGGAACTTACTCAAACATTGCGCCAAAAGGAAGAGGAGTTCGATCAAATGGAGGCTACCTTGACCACATTGGTCCCTGCCCAACGCTTGGCCTGACTACGCACTAGCTAGGCTCTCCGAGCCGACATGGACGCCCTTCGAAAATGGAAGCAGACTCTAAGTAATCACCTCTAGCCATGGGTGGACGAGGCCCTGAAGCTGTCCCACGATGTTGATGTTGCTGTGAAATAGTTGAACCAGACATTAGAGAGCGTTGCAGCCGCTACTGAAGGCCCAACTTCACAGAATTTGGGTAGAGATAGCTCTGACTGTTGTGGCACAAAGCAAAGGGGTGTTGCCCCCAATAATTGATGCAGTCAAGCGGCTTCAGGCGAAGATGGAGGACCCACGACCACCTTGAATCGAGACGAGTCACAAGATTGTGTTGGGGGACTGTTGGAACAGGGTCCCCTAAAAGCTGTGATTTTGTATATTTTGTTCTTAATTAGTCTACGCTGGGGTTTTGGGGTGGGTCAAAGCCCCTAACGCATTGTAACGAGTCAAGGGTAGACCAAGATTCTGCAAAACACGGTTTGCGGACCATTGGATGCGTAGGCTAGATCGGTATAAATAGATGAACCTTTTTGAGTCATAGGGAGGAAAAAGATAGAGATTGATGATAGTTGTGAATTTTTAGATCTGTTTGGGTTGTTAGGGAAAGGATTCTTGCTGGCAGTGTGCGCGGAGATCCTCAGTCCTGCTGTGTGCGCAGGTTGTACGGGATTGTATTGGGTATTTGAATGCTAATATACGTGGATCTGGTTAGAGTATTTCTATGTTATATGAAGTTTATGTATTGCTGTGGATGCGAACTGTTGGATCTATCATTGGTTATTTATTATTGATACATTTATGATATTACATGTGATGTTGTTGATACGAAGGTGTTGGTTAGATCTATGGTAGTAACTTTGATAGTGGTGGACTATACTGCTTAGCCAACCTGCGAATAGAACTGTTTCGTAGCTGCGAGAGTATCCCTTTTTCTGTTATCTAAATCTATGATCTGTTGATTACTACAATTATAGCTGTCGTACTGATAGATTGATGCTACGCACGTGGATGTGAAGGTAATTAGTAGATGTGAACCCTGCTATATAAGTCTGTAATTAGATCTCTTAATAACGAAGCTGATAGACATGGAACACAACTCTATTGACTTACCTGCTTTCTCTCAGGGTGCGAAACCTAGTTCCAACACCCTCCCATACTGCTTTGGGTGAGACTTTGGCCTGCGCAAGTGGGTCACTGTCGAAAGGGCCAGTAGTATAGGGGTTTGTTGGAAAACCTTAACCTTTGAACCTGGGTCAGGACCCCTCGAGCCAACACGACCCCAGGGCTACCCTTATCAGAAATTTTTGTGACTGTCACCACTCGCATTAACAACTCCGACCTTGGGCCAATTTTCCATCACCATCAATTTTAGGTAGATTTCGTCATCATGTCTTGTTAACTCACCATATTACACCTTTATTCAACATAAACCATGATCCCTTGCGTCATCATGTGTTTCGTACAATTGATGCTTCCTTTCTCTCTACTTCAACAAACATTTTATAGGATGGAGGTAGTACTTTGGATGGTTCGCCACCACTTTGGGAACATCCTCAGATTACAAAATGACAATTAAAATCACCCATTGATGTCATCGATCCCCTTGACATTCGACATCAACTCTAGTTTTCATGTCAAGGTGGTATCGTAGTTCATAACCACTGCACTCTGTCAGTTATTCGAAGACCCGTATATCAGTAAGCATCTCTTTTAGCAATGCTTAAAATCATTTTGCACAGGAATGTTCCCAGAAGTCAAGGACCTGTGCATATATTGAGCACCTCATCCAAATGTTCTATACCCAGAAAATTCATGTGGGTGCCATATTCAGCCTATTTTTTCAAAGAAAAAACGCCATTAAGGGCGTCAGCAGTCATCATCGCCAACTAGTAGTAGGTCACCTACCACAATGTGACTTGACAGAACCAAGATATGTCAAACTATATTAACTAGTCATCATAAAGAGCATGGGACATGCCCGCCTCGTAGAAACATTTCTTATTTTATCACTTAAAGTTTCCTACATAGCATGGTTACTTTTTTACTTTAGTTAATGGGTTCCCATACTTATCTCTCAAGCAAGTTTCTCTCTCTCTCTCACAAAGTGGATTACACATACTCTCAATAATAATAAAAAAATAAGATGTTAACATCAGGGGGAAATTGTAAACACCAGAAAATAATACAACAAAATACATTAGAAAATGTCAAGAAAAAGGCACAAGTGAAGATTTTCCAACAGAAATACATCATGAAGGAAAAAAATTTAAAAATTCCTAAGGTTTGATGAGAATTTTTTTGGACCGCGCACCAGCCACAAATCAGTTTAGCGTGGACCACACACCTATTTCTTCAATAGTCACGTGGTCCTGGGGATGGCGAAGAGTCACTATCCGAGACCACTTCCCACACTTGGGGGAGTTGATTCTCTGTCATCGGCAGTTAAGGACAACCGACTTGAGGTCGCCTTAAAGATATGCAACCCTAAAAGGAGTCTCTTGTCCTACTCTTGGGTCACAATCACTCTTAGGACAAGACAGGGAAGAGGAGTGTTGTGCTCAACTTAGTGTTCCTAAATTGAGGTCATAAATTATCAACCAGGGCTATTAAACTGTTGAAGTGAGGTGCACTATATGTGCCTAGGTATCTGTTTCTCACTACGTTGTGTTTAGTGTTTTTTTTTTGATGTTTTTGGTTTTATGGTTTTATGTTAAAAAGGAAAAGAGCCAAGTGTTGATAAAGAGAAATAGATGGTTACACTAAAATAGAGCAAAACCTATCCTAAACTGTGTATGGCATTAAAGAACAGAAAATGCAAAGTTTGATAAGGACTCATAGCAAGAAAATAAATCACAACATGAACTTAATAACTCATAACATAAACTCATCCAATTCATTCATTAGAAATATGTTGGAATAGCTTGAGAAAAGGACAAGTTTAGTGCAATTGAGGTTCTCCTAAGTAAACAATCATCTTACAATATTACAAAGAATCTCATCCATGGCTAGAAGTTTATTGGAACACAATTGGAAAATATTATTTGTAGCACAATAAGATTTCTACTTTGAATTAACTTGTAATGCTAAGATTAATCCATTCTGCAACTCATCTTGTCACTACTAATCCTCTTTCGAAAGTTAGAGATTTTCTAGAATAGTTTTTGGGAAAAGACTTATTTGTGAAATTACAAAAGATTGCAGAACAATCAAGGCCTTAAATTGATATCACTAATTCCTGTCCATATGATGGTGCATGAATAGAAAGTCAGAACAATAGTAATTTGTAAACAATGAAGGCCGTGAAGTCTAATTTTGACAGTTAATACTACTTAAAGAACAATGGATAACCCTGAACTAGAATGCAATTGATCAAACTTGAAACACAATGACCACAACTAAACTAGAATGTCATTATCCTAACTTGAAATACAGTGAACTGGAACTGAACTAGTATGCCACTAATCTAACTTGAAATACAGTGAAATGGAACTGAACTAGTATGCCACTAATCTAACTTGAAATACAGTGAAATGGAACTGAACTAAAATGCCACTAATCTAACTTGAAATACAGTGAAATGGAATTGAACTAAAATGCCACTAATCTAACTTGGAATACAATGAACAGAGTTGGACTAGAGTGCCATTATCAAACTTGAAATATAGTGACAGAATTAAACTAGCGTGACATCTACCTCCGGAGTATTTCAACTAAACTAAAATGCAACTAATTCTATGAAATACTACAACCCTGTCTTGTTCAAGATGAGTGATATTTTGGAATAGTTTGTAAAAAAAAGTCTGGCTGTATAATTCAATGCAAATAAGTATAAAACATAAAGTTCAACAAAACGCAGTAAGCTCTGAAACACCACAGCTATGTCTTATCCCGAGTTAGTGATACTTTGGAAGAGATTAATACGAACAAGACTAGCTGTAACAACTGATGTAATTGAGCACAAAAACATAAAGTTCAGAAAAGATGCAACTAACTCCTAAAATACTACAGTTATACCTCATTCAATATTAGTGATATTTTGGAATAGTTTGTAAGAACAATACTAAACTGTAGCATCCAATACGAGTGAATATAAAACACAAAGTTCAGAAAATTGATTAAACTAGGAATGAAACAAGGCTAAGTTACTTATCTAAACCATATGAACAAAGCTTCTCAGGTAGCAGGGGCCCTCTACCACTGGATTAGCATGCAAATCTACTCAAGATTGAATCAGCTCTTGCAATAAAGTGATGCTTCTTTCATTAAAGGAGAAATTCTTCAAAACAGAGTATTACGGTCTTCTGAGATCTAGCAACAAAACAAAATCTAGCCAGCTGTCTTCTCGACCTCCCGAGTCATACTTATAAAGAAATTACATAACTACCCTTGAGAAAAATAGGGATAAGTGTCTTTCCCACTTCTAATCAAATTAAAACTCTTATTGAAGGTCTTGTATTTTACTGCGGACATCTGTAGAGTCCATGTTTTGATAGGAAACTGCGTCTTAGTTTTGATCTCTTCTACGTGCATAACCACTTGGAGACTTTAACTCAGACTTCGTGGAGAGCAAGAGATGATGGGGAAGTGTTGTGGATTTCACCCATATGCGTTTTTTCTTGTAGTGACACCTGGAACCTACATAAACATGAAGATAGCTGCAGAACAGACGACTGGCTACAGAATGCCTGTATTCTGTAGCTGAGTCTAGTAAAAAATTACTACAATCAACAAAACCATGAAAATATAACAAGTTAGTCATTATATAAATTCTTAAAGAAATTTTAATTAATCCTATTGATCATTTAAGCCTGTAATTGATAAGGGACAAAGGAAATGAAGTGGAATGTGGTGAAAGAGAAGGACATCTTTGGGGCTCAACAAGGTGTTCAAAAAATTTCTATATAAACAAGCCATGGGAAGAGAAAATCATGAGACGTTGTTATGCTAGCAAAATTTCTACCATAGAAACACCAAATTACAATTGTTAAATTAAGAGGAGTGAAGGCACTGACATGTTGGCCATATTGCTTCTAAGAAATACAACATCTTAGTAAGGAAGAGGACACCACCATTGGAGAGTCTTCACATTAATTTTGAGAGAGGGAGGAGAAGCTTGCAAGGAAACCAAGGAAAAGTGCCCCCTTGTTGAGAGTGTTTGAGCTCCATAGCTCAAAGGACTCACTACAAGTGTGTTAGCATTGTATTCTTCTACTACCTACGAACAACCAATAAAGGGAGTTTTCTCCATTGTTGTGTTGGTTTGTTTGCTCCATTTGAGATTATTGTATTTTTTGTTTCTTTTTGAGCTTATATTGTTACATGCATTACTTCCACTATTAGTTTTTCTTTACTTTGGTTTGAGTCTGTTCATCAACAACACCATAATATTCTCTGTGATCTTTTCAGGAAACAACCTATTGCTAAAGAAGTGTCATTTGGTACACTAGTGTGATAAAGACACTACCAAACAACACATTATGGTATTTAGAATAACATCCACATATAATCATGCACATTTTCTTCAACCAACCAATAAACATACTATCTATGGAGCTTTATAACACAACTTGATACAATATTTTTAATAATATACACATACGCACATTTTCTTCAACCAACAAATAAAATGATATGATACTCACATCAACAACAAGGGAATCTGGAGGCTTACACCTTCACCCTAAAAAGTAGTACCAGGATTCACCTCCTTTCCAGGAAGTCCAGAATCCACTGCTAAAGTAAAATATGCATCTAATGTCTAATGCTACGATCCTACGCCACTTGTCCTTTCGGTGAACATTTATCGACACATTATTCCAGGGCACTCTCCCAATGTGCTTTTGATTCCATTTGGAAATGCTAATGACCAAAACAAATCCATCTTTGAAATTTCCTTCTCTACTACACAATCCCTTAGGAAATATAGTCATCCCCTTCTGTATAGTCATTCACCTTCCAAGTTCCCTAGAATCCCCTATCTCGGGCAATCCATCCCTTGGAAAGGTTTCCTCGCATTGGAAGATCAAACAACCAAGGCATATATCTACCTCAAAACCATCATACTAGTCATAGCATGCTCATGGAAATAAATGGACACTATTGGGTACTAGTGTCCCAAAATGACCCTGCTCCTGAGGTGATTTACCAGTATAGTGTTTCCTATTCCAATTCCTTTCATTGTTGCTGCTACTTCTTGCAGTCAGTTTTAACCACCCAACTGTGCATTTTCATGCTCTCCTATACCAAGCACATAATTTTCATTAGATTCAAAATAAATTGAAATAAAATCAAATCATACGTCATTAGTAGCTCATCAACAAGGTACACTTGTAATTTTTTTCACTTCTTGTCACAACAAGTCAAACTAGTTTTTTTAATCAAATCATCATGTATAAACATATCACATCCAGTTAGCTCAAAACACAACCATCATAATGAAAATCGTAGATTACATGAAATCATCATAAAATAGAATCATAGATCACGTGTAATCATCATAAACTAGAATCATAGATCACATGAATAATTAAAAGTAAAATAAAATATTGATACTTATCCTTTAATCGATCCTTAGCTTCTACCGCTATCCTTTGTCCTTTTCGTATGCACACTGGATCGATTTCCACACTAGAAAAACACATAGTTCCTTCTCTTCAACTACGTACACATACACATAGTGTGCATCACACACATATAACCACACGCGGCATACAACACCATACAATACATGCACCTACACTTAACATGCAACACATACACCTACACCCGATGTACAACACAACACATACACCTACATCTAGGGTATGACACAATGAATAGACATACACTCGGTATACAACGCAACACAATACATACACATACATCCGGTGTACAACACTATATATACAGACACAAAGTACAACATAACGAATACACATGTCACAATACTACGACTATGCAACACACATATATAGTACAACACGTACACTAAAAAAATGTACAACATGCATACAATACCACATGTGAACAACATAACATGTATGAGATGCACACAATACCACATGTGCAACAATACCACATGTAAAACATGTACACAACACCACCTGCACAACATGTACACAACACCACCTGCACAACGTGTACACAACACCACATGTATACAACACCACCTACACAACGTGTACACAACACCACATGTACAAAGCACCATATGTACACAACACCATATGCATGACATGTACACAACACCACATGTACAACATGTACACGACACCACATGCACACAACACCACATGTATAATCATACACAACACCACATGTACATCGAACCATATTATACAACATGTACACAACACCATATGCATGACATGTACATAACACCGCATGTACAACATGTACACGACACCACATGCACGCAACACCACATGTACATCGCACCATACTATACAACATGTACACGACACCACATGCACACAACACCACATGTACAATCATACACACAACACCACATGTACATAGCACCATATGTACAACATGCACACAACACCATATGTACACAACACCCCATATCCCACGTGCACACAACACCATCTGTACACAACATTGCATAAACAACATGTAAAAAACACCATATATACACAACACCACATATCCAACATGCGCACAACACTATCTATACACATCATCACATAAACAACATGTACACAACACCATATATACAAAATACCGCACGCACACAAAACCACAGATTCAACATGTACAACATATATAAAACAATAGTACTGCACATCCATATACCATACATTGACTCTACCCAAAAAATTTTCTTCTAGTGTCTTTCCACTATTCATGCACGTTCCAACATGTCGCAGATCACACTACTTTCATTCTGTTGATGTATCCCTCAATATTACCTGTTCATAACATAAACATAGACATAGTATAAACACATAATATCAAATCATATCTACATGATACTAACCTCATATATATGTTAGGCTACTCTTCCCACTTGATTCCTCAGAAATCAGGAACCTCTTCAAGCCATTCACTTGCATAAGAAATCATTCCTCCACAAGAATGATTTTTGATGATCTTGAAAGACAACAACATACACACATACACACATACATACATATATACATATAAACATCATCATAAACAAATCATGACCATTGACGACCCTATTAGACAATATCATACACACATACATATATACATATATACACATTAGCATAATCACGATCGCAACACAATTACTTGATATCACAAGTTCAAGATTAAGAGAACTCCCTCTATCCATGCATCAAATTCACAACAAGGAGAATAATAGTTCCCAACATAGTCAAGGCATCTGACACCTCAAATGCATTTACTTTACCTTTCTCATAATTTTCCTCCCATCATCCATTTATCCCAATGGACCCAACCGAATCGACCAATTTTCATACTTTTGCCTTCAATTGGCCTTACTCATGCACCGAGCTTCATCTGAGTCTTACATTAACTGTTGGGTTTCAGGAAGCTCCCTCTGAGATCCATTAACTTTCCTCTTTCCCCAACCAATTCCAAGACCTTCAAAACATAAAAGGCAAGAACAAGAAACAAACAAGAAGAAAACCATGAAAAATCAATAGCAATATGACACCGCAAATAAAGTGGTATGTCCATACACTAGACGTGAACAAAACCACTAACCAAGTGCAACCAAATCATAAAAGACCAAAAGCACAAAACTAATAACAAACACAATGACTCAACCCCATGGGTTCCCCATGCTTCCAAGGGAAAGCTCAACCTAAGCCTTCTTCAAGATTTCATGGCAGTATGTTTGCCATGCAATCCCTTGCATCATACTGCCATAAAAACACAATTGTTAGTGCATAAGTAAAAATTAACAATATATCTGTTATCTTACCTTTTCATGTTATTACCAAGCATGTTTCCCTGCAACTGTTCACACATGTTAACCACATGTTCCAAATATCAATACATTTTATCTATTAAGTTGAAATCAACCTTTACCAAGACTGAAAACCATGTCATAACCATCTAATAGTCATTAGTCATACTATTACAACTAGCACCCACTTACACTCAAGTGCATATCATTTATCTCAGCACATAATGTGTCAGTATAACCATCTAAAAAAATATCATTCATTCATGCAATATTATAGATACAAACTCATACCATGCAACTAATCAAACATTAAAACAACAAATCTATGAAATAATATACACCAAATACTCAAACACCAAATAGACGACATAATCAAACATTCAAGCACCAAATAGGCGACATAAGAAAACTCACACCTTAATGTATCTCAGGGGAGGCTATCTTGTCTACACAACCAATCTATATTAGCATGATATAACTTCAAAACATATCAACTCAAACATAAATAAGGTCATGATGTCCATGGCAGTAACTATCTAACATGTTCACATCATAAACTCATAAACAATTGTCATTCGTGCATAACAATCACATATGCGCAGTCAATCTAGATTAGTACAACACAATATCACAAACATATCAATTCATACCTGTATACCATAACCATAACCATCTACAAATAAAAATCTAGGTTAGCATGACACATATAACATCAAGATCTTAAATGCAATGACCATAATCCTCATGAATATGACCACAATGCATATAACAACAAGTTACTATCCTTCATAACTAATCGATGCATGTACATGTGATCACTTTGATTAACTACATCTATCATACCTATAACCACAAAAACCATAGACTAATAGACATGTACATAACCCTATTGCTTATAACAACCATTAACCAACATACCTCAACATTTTTCAAGGGAGGATATCTCATCTGCAAGATCACATATTAGCACGATACATGTATAATCATAATCATAGCAGTATATAATCATCATCTCAACCATTATTCAGTTATTAATGCATGGCCATACCGACCATATACCATGACCTCATGCATGACAACTATCACCATGTAAATGTATGCATATCAACATATAAACACTGACATGCATAACCAATGCATAACTGACATATACTCATGATAAACATATCCAACGTCAACACCACCAACTTTCACATGGAAACACAACTGCAACCATGACCACCACCATGCATACAAAACAAGCACATATACCACAAGCATAAATAACACATATGAAATCGACATGTATGCATGACCAACACACCACCCATCTAGTCCAAGGCGTGAACCATGCTCTGATACCACTTTGTGGTATTAGATATCACACAAAGAGATCAGAAACTAGAAACCACCCAAAGGGAATGAAACCAACTTTGATACCACTCTGTAACACCCTCCTCCCACATTTAACCAAGCTAACAGCTCCACTAGGGTAAACATGTGATGAGAGGCTACTGTGATGTGATTCAACTTTCTATGTACAATTAAGGAAGTGGACCCGACAAAAAAATCCATTATGACCTTCCTTAGGAGCTACAAACCCTTCAAGAGGAAACCAACCCTTCTAGGTGCTTAACCCCTGATACAACTTGTTATTTTACTGACCAGGACACTCAACCTCTCCCATGAAAAACCATCCATGCGACTGGGGCCTTCCAGTCGCTCCCACAACAAGGCATGCTAGCGATTGTGGAATTTTTCTGGTAGTTTTGAGCCAACGACCCCAGATTCTAAGCCACTTTTTGAGGGTTAGGTCTCAAGTCACTGCCCATAACTTCATGAAACTCCTAGAAATGAATAATAGAAATGTAATAAGGCTACTAATGTAATCACTAGTACAATTCCTTGATCTGACCCCTACTAACCATGACAGACATTTCGTCAAACATGTCACAAATATGAAATCTACATGTCATAACAACATATCTAAGAATACGGGTCTCATACTTATCTAATATTCGTAAGGAAGCATTGATGCCTCATCACAGTAGCTACATTATCATCTACTAGGTCATATATTCATTTTTCATTCATTTGTTAATCAAAACATGATGAGATCCATACATCAAGTCTGCCATGATACATATCCATAACCAACATATAACCAATAAAAATAACAATGTTAAAATAACCATCAATATCACATAATAACAAGTACATTTACCCATCAATCACACGAGGAAAAGAGATCTTATTGACATATTCAAAATGAAACCAGTTTTGGAACTTCCACGTACCACCCGACCCTAAATTGGGCTGAACCAAATATTTCTTTCAGCCAATCACCCTCATGCCATATTCCAAGCATCAATGTGTGTCTCACAACAAAACCAATCAAGGTTTCCTCAAGCTTTACCACATTCCACCAAGGGATTACTAGGCCCAAACAATAAATATACAATACTAGGCTTTACCGCAATCACTCCATATACTGGTCCAAGGATCACTAGGCCTACACAAGCATGGATGCCTCTGGATCTCTCCACCTACACTGTGAGGAATTTTTCTGTAGTCTCTAGGATTTATCGTTTATCTTGCCATTCACCAGTCGAGTATTCCTAGGCCTAATCAAGACTCCACCCTATAGGATTTACTGTATATCTCGCCATTCATTAGTCAAGGATTGCTTGGCCTAATCGAGGGCACATACCTCTAGGATTTACTATATATACCAACATTTATTAGTCTAGGATTCCTAGTTCCATCAAGGTACACAAAATCTAACTTTACTGCAATCCCACCTTCACCAATCCAGGGATTCCTAAGCCTCGTGTTCTTCTTTAGGGATAACCCCACTCACTTTTGAAACTATTCGACAATCGAGCTCACCCAAGTAAAAAGGAACCCATCACACCATGGCTATCCATAAATGGCAAGACAAGGTTGAAATCCACTGTCGCACCTAGCTAGGCCCATGCCAATCACAACAAGAGAACCAAATACACACATGCATGTACCATGCATTCCAAATATAGTAAGAAAACCACACATGCAAATCGATACCTACAAGTAATCTCGTTGTAGTCGATTGATCTTGATCTTCCTTGCTTGATCTTTTCTTCCCTTTCCATTATTTGTACTTCCTTTTCTTTCGTTGATCCAATGCTAGAGTGCTCCAATAAAACTCTAAGTGTGTGTGTGTGAGAGAGAGAGCTCCAATATGAAATTGAAAAAAGCTACCAATTGATCCTCATAAGCCTTTTTATTAATGAGGCCTCTATTTTCTTCATTTTCCATTATTTTCCTTCATTTCCTCCTCACATGCAACCTGTTATCTTTCACCTTCCTTTTCTCATAATTTCCATTATTTTCATAAATAAATTTCCAAAAAAACCAATTTTCCTTTCCAAATCCTTTGCCAATTTCCTTTAGCCATAATAAACCAAATGAATACCCACACTAGGATTCTTTTCCCAACGTTCACCTTGGAATATGCGTCCCATGACCTTTGTCTTACTTTACCTTTATTAACTTTATTTATATGAATTCTTGATTAGGGTTGTTACACCGTGGTTATGATGTGATCTTCAAAAAATATAAATCCTTTCTGAGGCACATAACCTCTGGACAAGTGAAGAAAATTGGGGTTCGTTTGAAGAACCTGTACAAGATGGATGTGGAATATTGTGTTGCATTAAGTAGTAAAGAAAAGAAAGTACAGAGTCGTGATGTCGGTGAGCTCTGGCACAGGATATTGGGAAATTTTCATCATGGTGCCTTAATGATTATGCAACAAATAACCACTTGCCTCCCCAAAGGAGCACTTGAGAAGCAAGATGTCTACAAAGGGTGTACTTTGGGAAAGTATGTAAAATCCACATTCTATGATCGATAAAAAAAATCACATGCAGTCTTGGAAAGAGTCCACTCTGATGTTTGTGGACCCTTCTCGACAGGCTCCACTTCTAGACACAAATATTTTTTTAATTTTTGTTGATGATTTCTCAAGAAAGTGATGGATCTTCTTCATGCGGAAGAAGGATGAGACTTTCTCAAAGTTCGATGAATTGAAGGCACTAGTTCAGAAAGAGACCGGTAAGAAGGTGAAGACTCTCAAGAGTGACAATGGAGGTGAATATGTTTCGAATGACTTCAAGGATTAATGCGCGAAAGAAGGCATTCGAAGAGAGATCACAACACCCCACAACCCACAACATAATGTGTAGCTAAGAGAAATAACTGGAGCATTGTGGGAGTTACGAGAGCTATGATACATGACCAAGGCCCGTCACAACATTTTTGGGTAGAGGCATGTAACACAACAATTTATCTGCAGAACTAGAGTCCTCATCAAATTATTGGTATGATTACATTAGAGGAGGATTTTTCGGGGAGAAATTCGAATGTGTCTCACATCATATTTTTTGGAGCCTTTGTTTACTGCCATGTTTTGAAAGATTCAAGGAAGACGCTTGAGCCGATAATAGGGTTGGGAGTTTTTATGGGTTACACTGAAACTCAATACAATTACCGTGTACTTACTTTCTCTCAGAATGACAATTGTGTGAAGGGATGTAAAGTTTCATGAGGAGAAAGTGATGAAGTGCTCTCTTGAGAGGGAGCTTTAGATCCCACCAGAAGAGGATATTTTAGCTCCACATGAGGAGCATTAGGAAGTTGTGGAACAATGAAAAATAGAGGAGCAGATAGTGGATACATCCACTCAAGTAGAACCATCCAGAGAAGGGAGAAAAAGAACCAGGGAAGTTGATAGATTGGTGCAGGATGTGAGGGATAACGTGGGAGCTCCTTCAAATTTGCGTAGGCAAAGGAGGTCACCTGAGAGGTACACTAGGCCATCCTATTTTGAGGAAGCAACAGAGAAACTAGTTTGGGTTGATGCAATGGTGGAAATATATGAATCCATCATAAATAATAGTGTTTGGGAAGTGGTCTCAAGATTGGAAGATAAATCAGTTGTGGGTTCGATATGGATATTCAAGGTTAAGCATGCAACATATGGAATCATAGAGAAGTATAAGGACATATTTGTGGCCAAAATATTCTCTCAAGTTGAGGGAATTGAATATGAGGAAACCTTTCCTCCCATAGCAAGGTATTCATCCATTATATCAATTCTTTCACTGGTTGCGCAGATGGGGTGGAAGATCCGCCAGATGGATGTAAAAACACCATTTTTGAATGGTTTTATTGAGGAAGTGTACATCAAGCAACCAAATTTTTTTGATACATTTAATCTGGAGTCTCATGTGTGCATACTCAGGCGAGCAATGTATGGTCTCAAACAAACATCCCGAGCTTGGTACACCGGGATCGACAATTATCTCACTAGATCAGGCTTAAAAAAAAGTGAAGCAAATGTGAACCTGTATCATATTTTGGTAGAAGGTAAATTTTTTATGATTGTTTTATATGTTGATGATTTAATATTAAAAAGTCATGAGAAGTTAATCAGCTCTTGCAAGGAGGACCTTGCAAGGGAATTTAAGATGAAATACATGGGTCTCATTCACTACTTCTTCGGGTTGGATGTATGACAAGGAGATGGAGAATTTACTGTGTCTCAAGGAAAGTATGCCACTGAGATACTAAAAATATTTTGCATGGAGAGTTTTAAGCCCATGGAGACACCTCTAGCGACAAATTGGAGGAAGGAGGGTGCCACTTCAGGTGAAGATGTTTATGCTACCATTTACCGGAATCTAGTGGTTTCATTGGTGTATCTTGTGAACACACAACCATATATGTGGTATGCAGTCAAACAACTGAGAAAATATATGGTTAGGCTGACCAATTTGTATTGGAAGGAAACTAGGCATGTTTTACGGTACCTCAGAGGCACTACCCAGTATGGATTATGGTACAGATGGATAGAGGGAGTGAAGTTGTATGGCTTCATAGATGCAAATTGGGCAGGGAGTCCATCTGAATGGAAGAGTACATCAGGTGGAATATTTCATTGTTGTGTCCATAATGATTTCCTAATACAATAGGAAGAAAATACCTGTGGCGCTCATCTCGGAAGAAGCAGAACACATGGTTGTAGGTCAAGTAGCATGTGAGGCGATTTGGATGAGAAATATAATTGTGGGAATGTTTGGTCAGATGATGGATCCAAATGTGATATATTGTGATAATCAGACTTGCATTATGCTCTATGATAATCTAGTGTTTGACGATCGATCCAAGCATATAGATATTTGGTATCATCATTTACGGGACTGTGTGCAGAGGCAGATAATGTTGCAACGATACATTCTGACAGAGGAACAAGATGTTGATATCTTGACAAAGGATTTGTGAAGAGGTAAGTTTGAATTCCATAGGTGAAGGATAGGGGTAGCTGAAAATCCATTTCTTGCTAAGAGGGAGTGTTGAGAAGTGTACCAAGAAAGTCTCAATTTGACTTTTTCTTGGTCAAATTGAGAAAATTCGAATTTCCACGTCAACATACAAATTGGAGGTAGTTAAATTGTGCAACATGGATCTTGTCACTCAGTTAACTCAGTAAATTCAAGCTAGAGGGCTTGGAGTTCAATTAAGCGTGTGTGATTGCTAATTTTCAGTAATAAAGGTCATTAATTTCCTGTTGTATTCAATTAAACTAGTCCTAACTATTGATAGAACGAGTGGAATATTAGTTGTACAATGGGACAAAATTCTAACTCAGTGATCATCTAGTTAATTGATCAAGTAGCTCAAAATATCTAATGCATAGAGAGAATTCAAGTTCCCCGACTGTGGTGGATATTCCAAGGCAGTGTAACATAAGTTGTATATTATTCTGGAGTGTATAGGTGTTGCATTCAACCAGATGATCAACCATGGGAATAATGCAATCAATTGGAGGAAAATTCATAAATAATAGGGGCCTAATTCCTTAATATTTGTGCAAGGAAATAGGGGCTCAAGCTGAGGCAAAATTTGACAAAGTCTAGGTCAGAGCTTCTTAGTGAGCAGAGATATGTGTTATTCGATATTCCTCTGATTAATGCAAGCAGGCTTAAGGGGTTTTTAGCAATTGCTTTCCCCTAGAAAAATATTGTGCATTTATGTTATTTCTTATTTCATGTTTGAGATCGTTGTTCAAAATTGTGAATTAAATTATGGAGATCAATTTCTCTTGATTGTATATCAAACTTCTTGAGCAGTTGCAATTATACATCATATTTCAACAATTCTCTAGTGGAATCTTCATTCACCAAAGCTTTCTTCCTCTTCCCAAAATTATTGCAAAATAGAGATTTTTATTGTGACCAACTCTTACTACACCTGAGTTTTTTGTCATTCCTTACTTTATTCATACATTCCTACATAACTTGAAATGAGGAAAATAAAATTTCACCATAAGGTTCTCGTGGCGAAATGCATAGGTTTTTTCCTCTTACCTTATTTTTCCTGTTTCTTGTAATGAAATAAAGGCTTATCAATTGGATATATCACAAGTATGAATAAACTATATTCTAAAGACAACCTCAACAATCAGCCTGTATTTTGAAATGAAAATAAAAAAACTGTAATTATTGGAAGTATGAATCAACTATCTTCCAAATATGAACCCAATAATCTACTTCTATATTGAAATGGAAACATACAAGCAAAAACTATTGGAGGTGTGAAACAATTGTCTCTTGAAGATGATCCCAAAAATATAGTTATGTTTTAAAATGAAAACAAACATGTTGGAATTATATTATGAAGATGACCCCAACAATTTACTTCTATGAAAATAAAGAAGGTGGAATTATTGGAAGTATGAATAAATTGTATTTCAAAGATGACCCTAGTAATCTAAAAACTAGTGCTAGACATATTATAGTGCTCTTGACATATCCCTTGCAATGGGGACAAAAATGTCGAGGCTAATTAAATGTTTTAGTAATTAATTAATTCATACATTTAATTGTCAACCTATGGTCCAAATGCTTGTGATATGCCGTGTACTATATATGAAAGCTACAAATTCTCATCATGCATTAGTTTGTCTAATTTGCCTCTAAGAAAAATAAATTGTAGCATCAACTAACAAAGAATAAAGAGCTTATGAATTATGCAATATATTGAACTATAAAACTTAAACAACAACAAGGAATAAAAAATTAGCTAACACATAATCAAATATTGCAAGGGCTATGTAATCTATTGAGTACATGGGAAGAGCTATGGGAGCACAAGAACAGAGAATCAAAGCAATGAACATGATGTAACTTGTTTGGCAAAGTGTACTGCTGGAGAAATCCAATCAATAATTAAACACACTATAGTTGCAACAAATGAAAATAAAAGGACATCTTACTCTAAGAAATTCCTTTCCTCTAGTTGTGGGCCCTTGTTGTTGTAGAACAAAGTCCTATCATTAATCTATAACATAAGGAAATTAAATAAATTAATCTACAACATAAATTAATCTTCCAATTGTTAGCACTGCAAATTTTCAAAGTCTAGTCACCATTGTATTTGTGTCTTTGATCCTCTCTTGTCCCCTAGCCTATGGTTGAAGGCCCTGGAGGGTTAAACTGTGTATTTTTTTTTTTTAATCATTATTTAAAAAAATCCAAAAAAGTTGAGTCCAATAAATTGTTTTGTGTCTTAGAGTTATTAGGGTAAATTTTCTTTTAAATAAGTCTTTTAACTACTTTGAGTAGTTAAGGTAATGGATTTAGTTTGAGAAGTATTATTTATTCACAATGATGTCTTCTATCCAAGGATAAGGACAAAATGTCAGAGTCATCAACTATTTTAGGAATAACACAAAAATAGCTACCTTTTCCAAAAAGTAGTTATTTTCTTCAGAAAAATTGGTTTCACAAGAAACACAAAAATAATTGCCTTTTCCAAAAAAGTAGCTATTTTCTTTAGAATTTGTACAAGGAGGTGAAAAGGCATTACTCACGTGAAAAGACACTGCTCTTTGGAATAACTGAAGGTCTGCTAAAACAAGAGGTATTACCCTTTTGAAAGGTGGCTATTTCTAATTGGAATATTCATTAAAAGGAGCTTGGTTATTCTATTTACTAAGGCTAGTTAATCTAATGCTACTCATTAAAGGTGAAGTATATCAAGGTTGAATTACAAGTAGCAATTAGTTAAATTATTCAATGGAGTGAAATGTTTGGTGTAGTGAGTTGGCACCAAGACTTAAATCATTTGATTTCATGTCACTCAGCCTCACCGTGATTAAGGGCATGCAGATCTATGATTCCCATTTACCTCGAGAAAGCTACAAAACGCATTTTATTTTCCTCCAACAAGTAATTTTTTACCTTTGAGCAAAAATTTAGGGCTTCGTGGCTGGTTGTTGTTCATAGTTTTATAGGTGTGAATTAATGGTTAAGTTAGCAGTTAACATAATGGGTAAGGGTGGTAAGGTAATCTGTTCAGAACCAACCAATATAGGTTTTTTTGATCACCGTGCAAAGGCACAATTCCAAGCAGTGGGATGGTATCGGTTTTTGAAGAAGTTCTCAGGAGAAAATGTTACAGTTGCTCAGGAATTTGTGGAGTCTTTCAATGGAGAGTAGGTCAATTTGGGGTCTGAGACCTTCAGGATCAAAAAGATCATCATAGCACGAGCTACCTAGTTGTCAGCTACAGGTGAGTCATGGTATAAAAGAAAAACTTTGCTTAAAGAGGATTTAAATCCATATCTTAAGCCTGAACATGAAAATCTAGATTGGACCCCTACTGTCCATATTTCTGATTTTAGGTCTGACTGGAAAGATGTTATTACCACAATGTAATGTTATATCACCTTTGAAGGCAGGTTATCCAGAGTGCATCAGTATCAGATGAGTTTTTTAGCTCATATTTCGGGCTCTAAACCTATGAACCTCCCATTTTTCCTCTACAAATATTTGTTGACAATGTCTCAAAAAATACAAAGAGCCCATATTATTCTATTCACAATATTTATCACAGGGGCTTAATAAAAATGCAGGTGGTTTATCATCTGAAGAAGAACATAACCACATGGGACAAGTTCCTAGTAGATGAGGGTTTCAACAGTTTTAATTCAACGAGAAAGCTAGGAAGGAATTCAAGACAGAAAACCCAGGAGGAACAATCAAGCCTTGCACTTGTACTAACTCCTTCACAAACTGGTCAATATTCTTCACCATCAAGCAGATAGATAAGGAACTCAACTAGGAGAGCTAAAGTTCAAACCATCACTCTTATACTTATGATGCAACCAACAAAGGAAGTTTATACCAGAATTATACCTAAGGAACCACAAATATTGGAGTCTTTCAGACAGGAGCATGCAAGCAAGCTCAAACAAAAGGCTACTCTACTTGATAAGAATGATATTTCTAAAGGCAAGGAAGAGGTAACCTCCTCTTCAAAGAATAAAAACAAAAGAAGACTCATCCTGACAGAAGGATATTCGGTGGAAGTTACCCCTAAAACATTAGCACCAAGCCCTGTTCTAGAGACTAGACAGGAGAATGAAGAAGAAAATGTCACTCCAGTAGCATAGGAACCCACACTGGCACAAGTCGTTTCCTCTCTCAAATCATCAGCTAAAGGGAAAAGTAAAGTTTCAGAGACTACAAAAGAAGAACCAACTATAGCCCAACTTTATTAATCTCTCTCAGTTCATCAGCTAAGGGAAAGAGGAAAGTGACAATCCACTCATACTCATCATTTGAGGAAGAGAGTAGTGAAACAAAGTTTACTCAAACATAGTTTAAAGAGGTGCAGAAAAGCAGAATTATCCATGGAAGAAGGATATCTTCATGCATTCCCAATCCATATATTCAAAGGCCTCATACAAGACCAAATAATAAGTTGAGGCTAGCTAGAAAGCTCATAGCCAATCCTGCTCTAAGAGATGAGATAATAAACATATATGAAAGTCCAGAAAATGATCCAGGGAAGAAGAAGGCTCAGAAGAAAAAACAAGCACAAAAGAGAAAGCCAAATAAGAGGGTCACTAAGATAGAAGCTATTAAATTTTGGCTTCTATAATAGATTTTTAATGATTGAATATATAAAACAATGAAAATCTGAAGAATCATACCATTTTTGGCCTATCTATAGAGTTATTAGAAATAGCTACCTTTTCCAAAAAAGTAGCTATTTTCTTCAGAATTTGTATAGAGAAGATACAAAGGTAGATTTTTGTTTTGGTTTTGAGGAATGACACTAAGTGGTGATAAAGTGTATACAACCTCAATGGTAATGGTTTTTTCCAAGTGTCATCTAGTGAAGCTATCTTCCAAGTGTCATTTTTAGTTGGTTACTCCTACACTTTTGTGGAGGAAGATCCAGGTGTCATTTTCAGTTAGCTGTTGCACTTTTTGTGGAGGAAGGTTTTCCAGAAAACAAGGAGCAGTCGACCACCTCATCTCAGCTATTTCGATCTCCAAAATTATCATGTTTTATCTTCATGCATGTGTAAACCAAATATTGTATTTCAAACTAATTTTTAGTTATTTTTAAGATAATATTTACTATATGTAGAAGATTGTAATAAAGTCCCTATGACAAACTTGCACTTTTTGTGGAAGATTTAACATAACACTTTTTTGTGTATATACTATGAAAAGCAATGAGGAAGGGGTTCCTGAGTTGTTCTTCTCATTGCATCCCGTGTTGTATATTTTTGAACTTATAAGTTACAAATACACTCTTGAGGACTTATGAATGATTTAATGTGTGTATTGTCTATTTCGCTATGTGTTTCCATATCATACAATTTTAATTCTAGATTATGATATACATATGTTGTCTCTTTTTTTTGTCAGTTTGATGATATAGCTGTACATGATTATCTATTTCTATCGGTCTTGTTTATAATATTTCTATATAAAATGTGTATTGTATGTCTATTCATAAGCATTCATTGTGACATAAATCTTTCAAATCTCTGATGATATTCTTTTAAGTCTTGAAGAAGCCTTCTTTCATAAATACATTATAGGTTTGAAATATTTTGTCTTCTTTTCTTCTTGACAGTGGAATTCTATTCTATAGACCCACTGTTCTTGCACATTCTCCTAACCATTAGAATACAAACTTATCCTTGCTACCACATCAAACAATAGTACCCTCATATGTGTGAGTGATTTATCAACTTAATTTTTTTTTATTTTCCAGTGTGTGAGTGCTTCAACCACCTTCCAAAACTTAATCCAATTATGGGAAAAGCCATTGATCTTAAGATGTGTCTAGTCAGGTACTTGTTACAATCCAAGTACTGATTCCAACGCTAACATATTTTTGTGCGTCTGCTGGGAGATGAAGATTCTGAACTCAGTATTCTCCCGAGTTTCTTGCATGAATGCCTAGTACTATTTTTTAAGGGTGAATAAAAACTAGTGATTTTTCTGATTGTAATTAGTTCACCTGGCGACTCCACAACGAGGACGAGGGGTTTCAAGACCACCTACTACAAGAATAAATAAGAGATCGCCTCCTATGGATCTAGTTTTTGACCCATAAAAGATCATAAAGGATGCAAGAGGGAAATAGAAATCAGCTGAAGCTACATCACATTCAGTGAAAAAGGTGCATTCAAAGTACATTCCAAAATAAAATGTACCATCATCTATCTTAAAAGCTAGTGAAGTTTCGATTTCAAAGGATTCTACTGAAATATTTCAAGCTGAAACTGCTTCTACAAAAGACGAAGTAGATGATGTTAGCTTAAATTCAACTAAAAGTACCTCTCAGTCATCATTTAGTAAATCAGAGATAAGTATTACTCCAGTGAAAGAAGAAAAATAAGAGGTTTTAGGTGTTAGTGAAGAAAACAAAGACTCAGAAGCCTTTGTGTTTACAGAATGGGAATTAGAACAGGTATTAGAGATTTCACCCTACCTAGATAAGGCTATTATAACTGAAGAAGATATTAAAATAATTCTAAGCTTTCTTCAAACTCATCCTGAATATCATTCCTCTCTTAGTCCACAACATGAGTATTCTCACTTGTTTCAAAACCTAGCTATTGGCTCATCCTCTTCTCATCAAGGAGAAGGTAATCTTCCTGAAATTTTGACCTTTAATATCTCTGAATTTATAGCTCAACAAAACAAAGTTGAAGTTTCCCCAATCCTTCAAGAATCTACATCTGAATCTGATTCTCCTGGAGAGGTTGAAACAAAATATTCTTCTGTTCATATTTTTGAAAATCCATTGTTTTCAGCTCATAGGCCTGAAGAACCAACCCAAGAACTTCAATCTTCTACCATTCCCAAACAAATACAAACTCCACATACTATAATTTCTAGCACTCAAACATTTTCATCAGTGAGTCTTCCACTATTTGTACCTTAGCAAGTCATGGTTCAGTCTCCTCCTACAAGGATGCAGGAGATTGTTGCTGCAAGATATGCACTGCTTGCTCTCCCTCAACCTTTGCATCCTCTTCCTCAAGTGGATTATATAAAATATTTGCCCAAATATACAAGGGAGGGAGAAGGAGTATCTGCTGAAGAACACTTAGTTTCCTTTTATAGTTATGTTGATAACCAAAACATTGAACATGAAGATGTCTGGTCAAGACTCTTTGTTCAGAGCTTGGATGGAGAATCTCGTAAGTGGTTCAGAAATTTTCCACCAAATTCAATAACAAGAATAAATGCTTTGGAGGAAGTGTTTTTAAAACAATGGGGTGACCATAAGGATTACTTGTATTACCTTACAGAGTTTGGATCTTTAAAGAAGAAGACTAATGAGTCATTGGCAGACTTTACAAAGAGATTCAATAAAGTCTATCAAAAGTGTAGAAATTATACAACATGCATGTATATCTTGGATTCACCCAATCTAAAAATGTACTAAAGTTAAATCCTGAATCGCTTCTACAAATCAATTGCAGAATTAAAAACACAATCGCTAATGACATGAAGTAAAGAAGAATCAAACCACACACAACACAGATAATTTCCTGGGGAAATCTTGTTGCTCAAAACCCCACTATATTCTACTGTATATTCAACATGGATCATGAAACAATTACACAAAAAAATCTTCTCACAAGAGCCCTCCAGTACTCAGCTAATTGTCTCACATTGTCATACAAAAAATTGACCAATACTTAGCCAATTTACTGCCTCTAGACAACCTTCCTTACTTGTGCAATCCCTGATGAATGAAATCCCTAAAGATAGGAATATTTTCCTTCCTTGACTGTGCAAGTATCATGGGCACTCAAATGGGTGTTTTTTTGCATGTGTGCAACCCAATAATCCTACAATTGATAGTCAACTTCCCTTTCACCTAGATCTCAATTGGGTATCCACTGGATCTGACATGCATGCAGCTAATAATAGTAAATCCTCAGTTTCATGTGATATCTCTAATTGTGAATTAATCAATATTTAATTCACTTGATCTCTCACTAGTGTATCCTCAGCTACAACTAGCACAACTTATTTTAACTCACTTAATCGAGTTAAACTGATTACAACCTATGTTGAACCTAAAAATTGTCCTTTATTTGACATCCTTTCTCATCACTTTTCCTTAAATTTTCATAAATCCATACACTCCAATCAATGACAAATGGCATGTTTTATCTCAAAGAATACATTTGAATGATTCCTATGTTATATTTTTATGTTCTTGTTATTTAAATGGATTTTTGTAACTCAGCTACAGAACGTAGCCTATTCTGCAGCTAATTGTTGTTTTCGAAGCTACTTTTATGGTTTGATAGATTCCGAGGAGCGAATAAAGGAACGAGCCACATGGGAATCTCCAAAATTATCCATATATGTATTTCTTCCTATCCACTTGGTCGAAATCGACAAAAAAGGGTGCTTGTGATCATGGTCAAATTCTGGTCAAAGGACGTAAGCCGAGAGCGAAGAACTCTTGATTTGCTCTGACGTAGAAAATAAAGAGTAAACCATTTAGCATTTACTTCTATGTTTCAGTTGTAATTGCCATATGTAGGCAGAATTAGCTCCTCACATTTACATTTTATTTTGTTTAAATACTGGTTGTGTAAAGACCGAAGACAGTCTTAATTTTCTGAAAACGCTGTGTATGCTTCAGAATCTATTCTTTTCATAATACAAATATCATGTTCGTGGTTCCAGTTTCTTCTTAATGTACGTATAATCATCTAGGATCCCAACCTATTATGTTGCAAAGGGCCCCTGTACAGGAGGAGGTTTTTCATTAGTTGTTTTAGTTTAATTTTGTTTTCTTTGTTTTTTCAATTCACAAGTAGATTAATATTGCGTTGCAGTTTTGAGATTAATATAATAGATTAAATTTATGACTGTTTTCTTATTTTAGAATGACTGTGTAATCTTTGCTTTCCTAGAACATCTCAAAAAAGTAGATTCTTCTATTTTCCAATTGGATAATTTTTGAGGCAATAGAGCTCAGAGTTGTTTAGTTTCCCTTCATGTTCTTCTTAGATCAGATCCTCAATTATATGTATAATTGGATGCTTGTAAATCATACCAAGAAGGTGAATTTTTCACGCAGATCATCCCCCTCCCCCTCTCTTGGCCATTCGGCCTTTCCATTTTAATTTTTTTTTCAAAAATTTTGATTTTCATTTTTTTAACAGAACTCCTCCCTCCCACGAATTCTTAAAAATTCAGCCTTTTTTTAAATTTTTAATTTTTTTTTTTTTGTTAAAGCTTCCCAAGGTAATACCTCCCTTAGGTAAAAACTTTCCCCCTCCCTTTTAATTAATTCTCATTTCAATTAATCTCTTTTTTAATTAATTTTTAATTAAAAAAAAAAAAATTCAGATACAACTTTCCCCAGATCTACTTTCCCCATATAAACCCTCCCCCAGTAGTCAAATCCCCCAGTAAAAACCTTCCCTTGTTATTACCTACCCTAGTAAACACCTCCCCTAGTTTTACCTCTGTAAAAAAAAAAAAAAAAAAAAAAAAAAAAAAAAAAACCACACACACACACACAATAGAGAGAGAGGATGAGAGGAAATGAGGAAATGACATATGAAGCAAATGGACTGAATACGTAGAGAAAATTGCAGTTTTGCATTTTGATTTGTGGCATTGACATAAGGGTGATTTTCTGAAGAAATTGACATGTGAAGACAAATTGGTCATCAATTTGAAAAAGAAGTGGCATTCATAGTTTGGCCACACAAGTTTCTGATTTTTATAGTTTCTCTTAATATCTATTGTGAAGCAGCAAATTCAAACATCAAAGTGTTTGAGCCTCCTCATTTTGTTGAGTTGAATTGAGCTGTTATTGGTGAAAAACAACTTTTTGAAGAAAAAAATCAGCTGCCTTAAAGGCTTCTTGCACAAGTGTTTTTGTTGCCTTTTTGAAGAAATATTGTATTGAGATGACATTATATTGCTTCTTCATAGTTTCAATCAGTAAGCTTGAGTTTTTGATGTAACTCATTTGTTGATTGTCCTCCATCATTTGAGGAGAATATTTTGTACTTTGAGAATTCCATAGTTGGAAGTTCTCTTGAGTCATTTGTAATTTTTGAAAGGAAGTTGAATCACACTGTAAACGGGTGCATTTTTGGTTGAAGCTAACACCCTTTCATTTTTTAGCCTAAGTTGTTGAAAATGGCTAAAATCAATGAGGCATTAGAGTTGTTAAATAACCTCATTCATTCCAATGTTGATGACATGATAAAAATGAGCAAGGATGCTCTTTGTAATATTCAAAGTTGTTTGCAAAATGCACATGAAAAGATTGAGTTTTTGTAGATGGAATCTCAGCTTCAACAAGATGAACTTCAAAAAAAGAGTCACCATTCTGAACCTGTTTCTGTTCAGAATATTGTGAAGGACTCTTATCAGAAGAAAGAAGATAAAGTTGTAGATGATTCACATTCAATTCCTTGCACTAGAGGAGATGTACATTTAGATGCAGCAGCTTAGCCTGCACTTCTCAAGCCCATCATCAAACATTGGGAAGAGATTGTCCACAACAAGCACCAAAATGGTCTTGGATATGACAAGGATGTGTCCTCTCATATTCCATACTACACCAAGCCCATCATATTTCAGAGTGTCGGATTCATGTATGATAGTTCACCTGCAGCTGTTCCAGATCCTGCTCCACAACAGCAACAACATATTGTAAAATGCCAACACTGTGATCGAGTTGGCCATATGAAAGATCATTTTTTTGATCTTCATCCATGTAAGCACTGTGGTTGTCACACCCATTCTTCAGACATATGCTTCAGAAATAAGTCTCCTGCAAGAACAAATATTCATCTTGGATGGATTGCTTCTTGGCAATGGGCATCAGCAGCCAAGAAGATGTTTACGACACATGTTAGAACTTGCTCACAGATATTGAGAAAACTTGCAATTGAGTTTTCACCATCATCTCACCTTGTCCCTGACAGGGGCGAAAATGGTGGTCATCTACAAGCTTCGACATCAGATCAAGCGAGTGGTGGTCATATTCAAGCTTCGACGTCAGATCAAGCGAGCCTGAGCCACAATCTCTCATTCCATGTTCAGAGTTGTAGCCAGCAGTTCAAGCGAGCCTGAGCCACAATTCGTCATTCTAGATTCAGAGATGTAGCCAGAGACATGGATGCCCATGAGCATGCCTTCGGTTGGTGGACAACCTTAAACCATCATCTTTGGTTGGTGGATAACCTAAAACCATCACAGGTAGTAGACCTCCCTTCTTTTAGGTCGAAGGTCTCCCTTTCATATATGAGGGACACTTCCTCTAGTAGAAGCCTTCAGCTTCTTTCCAGCTTTGGTTGAGTTCCAGGAAATGCTTCAAGCATTCCAGTGTTGTTGGTAATCCTTAAACCATCACAGGTTGTAGACCTCCCTTCTTTTAGGTTGAAGGTCTCCCTTTTTTATGAGGGACAATTCCTCTAGCAGAAGCTTTCAACTTCTTGTCAGTTTTGGAAGAGTTCCGGGAACTGCAACAAGTATTGCGTTCCAGTGTTGGTGGTCATCCTTAAACCACCTCTTTTTGCCAACATTTCAAAGAGTTGATTCAGTCCAAGTGCTGCCATGTATACTTTGCAGATTTGTATTACAACTCTCTTCTTGGACTCACACATACCCTTTCGGATTAAGGGGGGGAATGTTGGAACACCTAATCCTCCATGGGTAAGTGTGGAATGCGAAAAGTCACAATGGAGTCCAAGTGACCTTGGAATGTGAAACCAAGAGTCACACCATTGTACTATAAATGTACATCATGTATAATGGAAAAATAATAAAGCTACACGCTTATCCTTCTATTGTGTGTTGAGTCTCTTGTTGTGTGTGTTTATCTTTCTCATACACCATGTGTGTGTTTAACATAGTGTTTAACACTTCCAAATTGGATGCTTGAGCGTTTAACCTATGAAATAATTGATTTTTCCTTCACATGACTTTAAACTCCTTTCCTAGATTAAGATCCTCAGTTAAATGTATAATTGAATGCTTGTAAATCATGTCAAGAAGGTAACTCTATTATACTTCCAAATTGGATGCTTGAGTATTTAAACTATACAATAATTGAGTTTTTCCTTACATGTTTTTTAAATGCTTTCCTAGATTAAATTTTCAAAACTAAAGTGTAATCAATTGCTTGTAAATCATGTCAAGAGGGTGACTATGTCATACTTCCATATTGAATGCTTGGGGAATTGATCATACAATAGTTTCTTTTTCCTTTGAATTTGCTTTCATTTAGATTATAATTTCAAATTTAATTCTAAGTCATAAGATTCATATTTCAATCCATGGAGTGGATAGATTATAATTAACTCTAATTTTCAAAAGACTCAAAGTCATTAGAATAGATACGTTTTTTTAGATCAGATTCTAACCATCTAAAGTTTGATTCATTTTTATGCAAATTAGAATAGTTCAAGAATACTTCATTTTCTTTCTTCTTTCAAAGTTAGTTTTACACATTTAAATTTCACTAGATTCAGTTGATTCATTTCGTAGTTTTCATTTTTTAAAATTAACATTCAGACATAAAGAACAAAATCCCCAAAACAACATAAAAATACATACAACGAAGTAAGAAGAAGGTTAACTAAGCATATATAGTGCACCACACTTCATCAGATTACAAACCTCGGTTGATAATTTATGTTGAACAATTTAAGACATTAAATTGGCTAAACAACCTGCATTAACTAATGCACCACTGCACTTCAAACTCTGCTGCAACTATAATTACTCTGCATGCCTCACCAACTACCTCTAACTCGAAATCCACTAGCTAACTGATTTTATCACTCTTAGTTAACTATTTCAAGTCATAATTGAGAATATATTATATTTTATTGTCCATCTTAATTGCGGGATAACTAAAATAGACATGCACCCAAAAATAGCACTGTGGGCCCCACCCTAGTGTAGAATCTTAATGCACTAGGTGTGGGTGCTGAAATTTTCTTGTTGAATCTCCAAAAAAATATTCCTATAGAAGTCAAACCTCCTAAAACTAAAACCATGATAACCTTTTCCAATGCCTTAGAATCCAAGTTTGCATTGTGGTTGAGAGCTGAGAAGCCACAAACATTGGTAGGTATGCAAGAGGCTGCTATTGGAGTGCAGTCCAATCTTATGGCCTCAAATAAACTGAAAATTGAAGAGGGGAAGAGAGAAAAGGATAAAAATAAAATCAAAGAGGAGAAACCCTCTTCTTCCTCTAAAACCTTCACAACTGAATAAAATCTTGATCAAATGTCTAATTTGATTAAATATCTTGCTTCCAAAATGAAAAAACTGGAGTTAGAAAATAGGCTTGCTGTTAGACCCATTCAAAATGAAGGACATATAAATTAGGCTCCTTTTAGGCGACCCTTTCAACCTCAAATTTTTTTACAATACTCAAGAAGAAATCTTGATGATAAGAATGTTCAACCTCCACTGAATAATTTTGCTGAAGAAAATCAGCAAGAACAAGAAGAAGACGATGAAAACATAAATTTAGTTGGGGAGACATCACAATCAACTTGTTTGACTTTGTAAGAGTATGAAGATAAGTCTAGGATAAATCTCTTTTCAAGTGATGAAGATGCCCATATTCATGTCCAAAATGAGAAAAAGAAGGCTGAAAATTAGAGTAGAAATTATAGTTTGAGGTCTAAAGGGGCTGTTAAACAGCCTCAACAAAAACAAGATTCTGAAAAACATGCTGCCAAACAAAAGGAAAAAGTTAATGATGTTTTCATGTCATTTCAAAGTTTTCATTTCTTAAAATTAACATTTAGACATAAATAACACAATCCCCAAAAACAACATAAAAATACATACAACGAAGTAAGAAAAAGGTTAACTAAGCACATATAATGCACCACACTTCATTAGATTACAAACCTCAGTTGATAATTTATGTTGAAAATTTTAAGCCATTAAATTGGCTAAACATTTTGGTGCCATTGCTGGGGAGCTGTAATTAGGTAACCTCATTTCTTACATCTAAAAAAAAAATGATATGCGTAGAGAAAGAGATTCTAGGGGTAGATTCATAGCTAGAGGCAGAAGTTTAATTCCAACAACAACACTCACTCCACCTAGACCACGTAGTGATACACCACCATCTCAAACTCACATTCCATACTTCACTAGAAATAGACTTCCTGAAGTCCTAAGGTCAGAAATCCAATTAGGAGGATCTCCTACTTCATCCATTGAGGCAGTCTTAGAGGAAGAAGATCCTAGATCTCCAACAGAAGGAGTAACCTTTTTCACCTCTAGAGGGGAACACATTTTAGCTGAAGAGTTAGAAATTCCTAGTGGAGAAGAAGAAGAAGAACATTTCTTCAATATCCCATTGATAGAAGAAACAGAGGAAGAACAATTAACTTTACAGATAGAACCTTATATTAGCTTTGAGGAATTTATAATGGCAGGAAGAGGAGAAGGAGGAGAAGGAGAAGGATAAATTCTAAATGGAGAAAATTTACTGTTTGGAGGAGGAAGAGGTGGAGGATGAGGTAGAGGTAACGAAGGAGGAGGCAGAAGAGGTGAAGAAAATAGAAGAAATAGGGAAAATGATAATTCTTTTGGATTTCCTATAATTGACGGGGATAAAAATGCCACAATGAAAAATATATCACCCGATATTCTTCCAAATTTCCATGGATTAAAGAGTGAAGATCCCGAAACCTTTTTGTTTGAATTTGAAGTTTTGTGTAGATCTTATGATTACCTACAAGACTCTCAAAAAGTTAAGCTATTTCCTTCAACACTGAAAGGAGCAGCTTTAAAATGGTTCATGGGTTTAGTCACACATTCTATTAGGAGATGGAATGAAATGAAAAGAACATTTTTAGGGAAATATTTGGATTATTGCATACCTATTAATCATAAGGGCGAATTATTCAAAATGATGCAAAGAGAAGACGATAATTTGGAGGATCTAATTGAAAGATTCAATTATAACATAAAAAGAGCTAAAATGGATAATTTAGATCGAGATACTTTAAAATCTCTTTTGTTAAAATCCATTAGAGATGAGTGGATAGATATTCTCAACATGATGGGGAAGGGAGATATCTCTCAACTCCCATTACCTAACATTTCTGAATTATGTATTCATTTCTCAAGGGGGAAATAAAAAACTGGAAAAATCTAAGAGATATTTCTCTTGCTAGAGTGAATAAATCTGCAACTGGAATAGTAAGTAGGGCAGAAATTGGAAACATGTTTGATGAATTTAAAACAGACATTTTAGGGAGTCTTAGTGAATAGATAGACACCCTTAAATTACAAAGCAAGCAGAAAGCTGAAATTGATGCCTTAGCTATTTTCTTTCCTAAATGCAGAAAGAAGCATGCTTTAAGATAATGTCCTCTTGATGCAAAAGTCATAGGGACCTGTGTGATTTGCTCGGAAAATCATGAAAGTAAGAGTTGCCCTTCAATTCCAGGTCTTAAGGCTGTTTTTCAAGAAGAAGCAATTTCAAACCCAACAGAATCTCTTTTCTTTGTCTCTATAAGACCATGTCAGGGGCCACAAATAAAAGGTTTTAACAACCAAATGTATACTCAACCCCCACCAAAAAATTGGAATTTTTGGCAACAACCTTGGTCCCAACATCAATATTGGGCACAAGGAATGAAAAATCCCTATGGTAGATACTCTCAATACTACCAATATCCTCCATCCCGTCAAAACTATCTTCCTCATAAAATTCCTCAACAAAATCAACAACCCCAACTCCAAAACCAAAATCCACAAGTTTCATTACCATTTCTGCAAAGACCAAATCAACTACCAGCCCAACCATTGCCAAACCCCAATAACAAAAATCCTCAAAATGGCTAAATTATAGAAGGACAAAAATTTCCAACTTACATGATTACCCAACTAGATCTTAATGATGTTCAACTTAGATTTGGTAGAATATTAGAAAGGAAAAATCCTTTTGTACATATTTAAGAAAAATATAATTTTGAGGAAGATTCTCTATAGCCAAATAAAAGTTTTGAAGAAGGAACATCTCTTCAAAACCAGAATTTTGAAAATGAAAAACAAGAAGAACCAATAAACTCAACTCCTATCATAGATCAATCATCAATATCTATTTCTAACCCTCCTTTTCCTGAAATATTACAAGTTGATAGAGGAGTAGAAAAACATATTATGTTGCCCAATTATGATTTTCTAGATAAATGAAAAATGTTTGTATCAAAATTCCTTTGCTATGGGCCATTAAAGAGATTCCAATTCTAGCCAAAACAATGAAAGAGTTGAGCATGAAGAAACCAGGAAGAAAAACAAAAGAAATAAAAAGAATTCAACTAGTACAAAAAACTGTAGACATTATGATCGGAAAAATTGCCATACAAAAATATTTAGATCCAGGAAGTATAGTTGTAAAAACACATATCAATGGTATTGAAATTCCAAATACATTGATTGATTTAGGAGAATCTATAAACATCATGAGCAAAAAAACCATGGAACAACTCAAGATTCCTAATCTTCAGTATACACCTACATTACTGCAATTAGTAGACAGATCTGTAATCAAGCTAGATGGTGTATTAGAAGATATCTCAGTATCCTTAGATTATTGGGATTACCTGTCAATTTTATGATTTTAACTACCAAGAATCATCTAGGAGGACATCCACTAATATTAGGAAGACCTTGGCTAGCTACAATTGATGCTTTCATTAGTTGTAGATATGGTGACATTCATATCTCTTATGGTAACTCAAAAAAGAAATTCACTCCAGCAAAAACAATCACAGAATTAGTAGATGAAGAATGGATTGATGAAATACAATGATATACAACCTCTCTTTACTATTTCAAGCACTAGTGAAGATAATCAAATCTTAAATTCAATAAAAAACTTTGAATCATCTTCAGAATATGAACATGATCAATTTCAAGAACAATGCAATATTAAATGTTTTTCATCGAGGCAGATGTCTCTATACTCTATGGAAGAGTTTGGTAACTCTACAGTTGAAATCTTCTGAGGAAAATATTTGAACATAAACAAAAACTTGGAAAGACTACAACAAGAAAAGTTAATAAAAACATTACAAAAACATTCTTCTGCATATGCATGGGAATACACTGAAATGAAAATAATTAGTCCTTAGACTTGTATACATCACATCTACATTGAGGAAAATTGTTAACCTATCAGACAACCTCAAATAAGGATGAATCCAAATCTTAGGGAAATTGTGAAAGAAGAATTGCAAAAATTGCTGAATGTAAACCATTTACCCAATTTCAGACAGTCAGTCGGTTTCTCCCTTAGTGATTGTATTTAAAAAGAATGGTAAGTGGAGGGTATGCATTGACTATCGAGAGTTGAATAAAGCTACCCTAAAATATTATTTTCCTTTACCTTTTATAGATCAAGTATTGGATACATTAGCAAGTAACAAGTATTTCTCATTATTAGATGGTTTTAGTGGTTACAATCAGATCCAGGTAGCACCTGAAGACCAAGATAAAACCACATTCTCCTGTCCATGGGGAAATTATGCCTACCGAGTACTTCCTTTTGGTTTGTGCAATGCACCTGCAACATTCCAAAGGGAATTACTAGGAATTTTTTCTGATCTAATGCATGATTGTGTAGAGGTATATATGGATGGTTTTACAGTTTATGGGAATTCATTTGAAGAAGCTTTAGAGAATTTGGAAAAGGTTCTTAAAATATGTAAAGAAGAAAATATTTCATTAATTCATGAAAAATTATTTATGATGTTTACTGAAGGAGTTGTTTTAGGACATCACATTTTAGGAGATGGAATTAAAGTTGACACATCTAAAGGTGAAGTCATCTTCAAATGATCAATTCCAAGTTGTCAAAATGATGTTAGAATTTTTCTAGGATTCACAGGGTATTATAGACTATTTATAGAAAAATTCACTAAAATAGCATCCCCACTCTTCAAGTTACTTACCAAAGATTGTGAATTAAGTTGGAATCCTGATTTCCAATTGGCATTTGAAACTTTAAAAACAAAAATTTCTGAAGCACCCATCTTAAGAGGTCCAAATTGGAAACTACTTTTTCATATTTCAACAGATGCTTCAGATACAACTTTGGGAGCTATATTAGGAAAAAATATTTGATCCCCTATGCCATCTAATACACAAGAAAAAATTTGACCACTGCTGAGTTAAATTACACTGTAACTGAAAAAGAATTCTTAGTCGTTGTTCATGCTATCAACAGATTTAGACATTATATCATCGGCCATGAAACCTTTATTCATACAGATCACTCTGCAATCAGATATTTAATGAATAAATCTGTTAATAATGGCAGAGTCACAATATGGTTATTACTCTTGCAAGAATTCAATATTACCATTCTAGACTGACCTGGAAAACAAAACACAGTTGTTGATTTCTTGTCTAGAATTCAAAATGTGAAAAATGATACTCAAGTTGAGGATAATTTTCCTAATGAATATCTTTTTGCAATAAGTAATTAAACTCCTTGGTTTTTAGATATTGCTAATTACTTAGCCATAAGAAATTTTCCTTCACACTTGTTTCCTAGAGAGAAAAGAAGAATTATTCAAACAAGTGCACTTTACTCTTGGATTAATGATGAATTGTATAAAATAGGTCCAGATCTCATTATCAGAAGGTGTGTTCAAGAATATGAAATGCTTGAGATTATTAAGGCATTTCATGATGAAACCTATGGTGGACACTTTGCTGATAAGAGGACATCCTACAAAATCCTCCAATTAGGATATTTTTGGCCATCCATCTTTAAAGATACCAAGGAGTATGCCAAAATGTGTGACAATGGTCAAAGAATGGGGAAACATGTTCCTACAGATGAAATTCCATTAAAACCTCAGGTACTGATCAAACCATTTGAAAAATGGGCCTTGGATTTTCTTGGACCAATCAATCCACCATCTAATCAAAATAAATATATTCTGGTATGTATTGATTATGTCACCCAATGGGTAGAGGCTAAAGCACTTTCTTTAGCTAATGAAAATGTTGTAGTTAAATTTCTTTTTGAGGATATCTTCACTCGTTTTGGTGTTCAGGGATCCCATTTTACATCCAAGTTGGTGGAAAAGCTTGTGGATAACTACAAGATCAAGCACATAAAATCCACTCCTTATCATCCACAAGCAAATGGTCAAGTGGAGTCTACCAATAAATTGATTGAAGGAATTCTCACTAAGACTGTACATCTACACATAAGAGATTTGGGAAGAGAAGCTTCCTGAGGCCTTATGGGCCTACCAGACCACATAGAGGAATACAATAGTACATACTCCCTATGAACTTGTTTACGGGAAGCAAATCCTATTTCCTATAGAATTTCAGATCCAAACCTTTAAGATGGCAATCCAATTGGGGCTTGACTTATCAGAAGCTCAGAAGCATAGATTGGAGCAACTTAATGAGCTTGATGAAATCAAGCAAGATGCAGTTCAAAGAACAAATATAGTCCAGTAGCAAAGGTCCAAATGGCATGATAAATATATCAAGCATAAAAAGTTTCAAGCAAGGGATTTGACACTTTTGTTCGATTCAAAGTTCAAAGACTTTCAAGGAAAGTTTCAAACTCATTGGCTTGGGCCTTATGAGATTGAAAAATTCTTTGACAATGGAGTAGTCAGGATAATGAAAATTGATGAATAAAAGGTACCTCTTCTTGTGAATGGACATCGATTAAAAGTCTATCATAAGCCAATTTCAAGAGAAGAGTTTATCAAAATTTTCCAAGATAATACTGATATGAAGTTAGTGAAGAAGAGTCCTTCTTCTTCCCCAACTTAGTTTTTTTTTTCCTATATATATATATATATATATAATTGTGAAAACCAATCAATGATTGGCATCCTTATACATAAAATATATGATGAAAATTAGAGTTCTGACATCTTATATTTTCCATTCCATTTCTAAAAAAAAATCTCAAAAATATTTGTTCCCTTTCATTTCTAAAAAGAAATAAAAATTAGTATAGAACTACTTCCATTCTGTAGTTGACATACCATTCTGCAGCTCTGTCACATTTTTACAGCCTACTGAAGCAAGAATAGTGAGCATAGGAAATTGAAGAACTCCATTTGAAGATCATCATGCTAAAGGATACCTGAAGAATCAACACCAAGAAAATAGAAACAAAAGGTTAGTTCTAAAGGTAACTTACATAAATTTATTTAAATAACAAGGTCAAAACATTAGCATGTATAACTTAGATGATCACATGCTACCTCAACATTTCATCATTTGATTTGATTTGGACTCCTATCATGTCATAGATCGGCCACATCATCTGCATTATGTTTCATAACGGTCCACAACGAACTCCCCCATTTATGATTAAATGGTCATTTTCTGTTGTCGTAACCTATCCATCTACGTTTCTTAAAACCCCATCAAATATCCATCTCATTCATTCCTACAAACCCTCAATGTCCTTCATTAGATCCACAACCCAATTCACTTCATATAGAGAAGGATAATTCTGAAGGCTAGACTCTTCAAGAAAGAAGACATGGGTTTGATAGTCAGGACTGAGTCGGTGGGAGCTAAATACATGGAGGGTTATCCTCAGATCAAGGAGATGTTGCAGAAGGCTAAGTGGCTTAAGTTTATAGAAAAAAATGATGGTTTCCACAAATATATCACTAAGTCTTTTGCAAGGTATTTTGATGGAACGGAAGTCAAAATAGGAGACATCAAATTTTCAGTGACCGAGGCATTCATAGTTGAAGCCACAGAGCTCCCAAGAGTTGGCAAAAGGTGGTTCAAAAATAAATAATTTGACAGTGAATCATGGAGAGTTGTCCTAAAAAATCTAGGTATGGATACTTATGTTTTCAGAAAGGGCATTCCTAGCTCAACACTCAAGAACAAATGGAGGAACATGCTTTTAATTTTATAGAATTTTATCACTTGCGAATGCAGATTTGGCTGCATGTATGTGTATCATTTTCGATTGTTGATGAACTTTTTAGAGGATGGTAAAATAAATCTTCCTTTCTTTTTACTGAATAGCTTAAAAATAATGTCTACAAATGTACAGAAGAGAATTTAGTTTATAGAAAACACTATGCACCATCATGGGTTGGTAAAAATACTTCTTGAATTTCATTTGAAAAGTATAGGAGATTCTTGGGAGAATTTTTTGATCAGAAAGCATTTCCAAGATGAGCCAAAGCAGCCTAAGGAAGACAAGACTAGGAAACGTAGAAGAAAGAATATTAACACAAGAATTAAAGATAGACCTGCACCTCCACTACAACAAAGTGATGAGGAACTCACCCTTGCAGAATTGATGAGGAAAAATAAGCAGGGTGAAGCTAAGATAAGAGGTAAAACAGAAAATAAGAGCGAGGTTACAAGTGAAGAAAACTTAAACCCTCTACAACCGAGAAGGAGCTCTAGACTCTGAGGTTCAATGAAGAAAACACTACCACAAGAGACAAAGTTTATAAATTTAGAGTAAGAACCTCCAGTACCATCTCCCATCAATATCTCTCCTCCACATAGCGTTGTAAATTCTCCTATACATAATTTTGAAGGCAACCCCAGTAGAAGATCTCTAGGCATAGACCCAGTACAACAAGAGATATATGATTACATAGAGTCATTGGAGAAAATAAATGCAACAGTGAATCCAAAACCACCTATAAATCCACAAGAACCTCTAGTTCACATCCTTAAACAAGAAATCTATGAGTTAGAGATATTGAATAGGCATATTAAACATGAGAATGAAGCTTTAAAGTAGCAGAACCAATTGGGGAAAGTCATTAGTGATAATACCATCCTGCATTTGGGACTGTGGTACAAAAAGAACAGAAAGTTAAAAAGAAAGAACAAATCACTAAACAGGGCATTCTTCAATCTCAAATACAAACTCCTTATGAGGAAGCCCAGGATGGGAGTCACTTCAAAGAAAAGCAAGAAGAGAAAACTGGATTTATTAGCAGAAGTGTCTGAACAAATGCAATAGGAGAAGGAATTTCACATTTTTTTCATGAGAACATGCAATGGCTTCTTAGTGGGGGTATGTTGAACCTCAAAATTGTCCTTTCTCTGACATCCTGTCTCATCACTTTTCCTTACCTTTTCATAAATCCATACAATCCAATCAATGATAAATGTCATGTTTTATCTCAAAGAATGCATTTGAATGATTCCTATGTCATATTCTGATGTTCTTTTTATTTGAATGGATATTTGTAACTCAGCTACAAAACACAGTCTATTCTGTAACTAATTGTTGTTTTCACAGCTAGGAGCGAATAAAGGAACGAGCCACATGGGCATCTCCAGAATGATCCATATATGGATTTCGTCCTATCCACTTGGTCAAAATCGACAGAAAAGGGTGCTTGTGATCTTGGTCAAATTCCAGTCGAAGGACGTAAGCTGAGAGTGAAGAAATCTTGATTTTCTCTAACATAGAAAATCAAGAGTTAACCATTTAGAATTTACTTCTATGTTTCGGTTGTAATCGCCATATGTAGGCGGAATTAGCTCCTCATAGTTACATTTTTTTTTTTTTAAATACCGGTTGTGTAAAGACCAAAGACAGTCTTAATTTTCTGAAAACGTTGTGTATGCTTTAGACTCTGTTATTTTCATAATACAAAGATCGTGTTCGTGGTTCCAGTTTCTTCTTAATGCGTGTATAATCAACTAGGATCTCAACCTATTTTGCAGCAGAGGGCCCCTGCACAGGAGGAGGTTTTTCATTAGTTGTTTTAGTTTAATTTTATTTGCTCTGTTTTTTCAATTCACAAGTAGATTAATATTGCATTGCAGCTTTTAGATTAATATCATAGATTCAATTTACGAATGTTTTCTTATTTTAGAATGACTGTGTAATATTTGCTTTCCTAGAACATCTCAAGAAAGTAGATTATTTTATTTTCCAGTTGGATTATGTTTGAGGCAATAGAGCTTACAGTTGTTTAGTTTCCTTTCATGTTCTTACATTGCTTTCTTAGATCAGATCCTCAATTATATGTATAATTGGATGCTTGTAAATCATACCAAGAAGGTGACTCTGTCATACTTCCAAATTGGATGCTTGAGTGTTTAACCTATGCAATAATTGAGTTTTCCTTCACATGCCTTTAAATTTCTTTCCTAGATTCAGATCCTCAATTAAATGTATAATTGAATGCTTGTAAATCATGCCAAGAAGGAAACTCTCTTATACTTTCAAATTGGATGCTTGAGTATTTAAATTATACAGTAATTGAGTTTTTCCTTACATGTTATTTAAATTATTTCCTAGATTAAATTTCTAAAACTAAAGTGTAATCGATTGCTTGTAAATCATGTCAAGAGGGTGACTATGTCATACTTCCATATTTAATGCTTGGGTAATTGATCATATAATAGTTTCTTTTTCCTTTGAATCTTCTTTCATTTAGATTAGCATTGCAAATTTAATTCTCAAACATAAGATTCATATTTCAATCCATGGAGTGGATAGATTTGAATTAACTTCAACTTTCAAAAGACTTAAAGTCATTAGAATAAATACTCTGTTTTTTAGATCAGATTCTAACCATCTAAAGTTTTATTCATTTTTATGCAAATTAGAATATTTCAAGAACACTTCCTTTTCTTTCTTCTTTCAAAGTTAGTTTTACACATTTAAATTTCACTAGATTTAGTTGATTCATTTCATAGTTTTCATTTCTTAAAATTAATATTTAGACATAAAGAACAAAATCCCTCAAAACAACATAAAAATACATACAACGAAGTAAGAAGAAGGTTAACTAAGCACATATAGTGCACCATACTTCATCAGATTACAAACCTCGGTTGATAATTTATGTTGAACAATTTAAGACATTAAATTGGCTAAAAAACCTGCATTAACTAATGCACCACTGCACTTCGAATTCTGTTACAACTAGAATTACTCTGCATGCCTCACCAACTACCTCTAACCCGAAATCCACTAGCTAACTGAGTTTATCACTCTCAGTTAACAATTTCAAGTCATCATTGAGAATAGATGGCAGTTTATTGTCCATCTTAATTAAGGGATAAATAAAATAGACATGCACCCAAAAATAGCATTGTGGGCCCCACCCTAGTATAGGTGCTTAATGCACTAGGCATGGGTGCTGAAATTTTCTTGTTGAATATCAAAAAAAATATTCCTGTAGAAGTCAAACCTCCTGAAACTACAACCATGATAACCTTTTCCAATGCCTTAGAATCCAATTTTGCATTGTTGTTGAGAGTTGAGAACCCACAAACATTGGTAGGTATACAGGAGGCTGCTATTGGAGTGCAATCCAATCTTATGGCCTCAAATAAACTGAAAATTAAAGAGGGGAAGGGAGAAAATGATACAAATAAAATCAAAGAGGAGAAACCCTCTTCTTCCTCTAAAACCTTCACAGATGAATAAAATATTGATCAAATGTCTAATTTGATTAAATATCTTACTTCCAAAATGACAAAACTGGAGTTAGAAAATAGGCCTACTGTTAGACCCATTCAAAATGAAGGAAATAGAAATCAGGCTCCTTTTAGGAGACCCTTTCAGCCTCAAAAAATTTAACAACACCCAAGAAGAAATCCTGATGATCAAAATGTTCAACCTCCACTGAATAATTTTGCCGAATAAAATCAACAAGAACAAGAAGAGGACGATGAAAACATAATTTTAGTTGGGGAGATATCACAATCAACTTGTTTGATTTTGTAAGAGTATGAAGATCAGTCTAGGATAAATCTATTTTTAGATGATGAAGATGCCCATATTCATGTCCAAAATGAGAAAAAGCAGGCTGAAAATTAGACAAGAAATTATAGTTTAGGGTCTAAAGGGGCTATCAAACAGCCCCAACAAAAACAAGATTTTGAGAAACATGCTGCCAAACAAAAGGCAAAAGTTAATGATGTTTCTCCATCGCCTATTCTTGCCCCAATCATTAAAAATGCTGCAGAAAATAAGGATTTGGCTCCTCTCAATTTCAGTTTCAAGTCAAAATTGAATAAATTCAAGATTCCAGTTCCGCTCCTTGAATTGTTGAAAAATCCAGCCTACAGAGAGTCATTAAAAGTCTGTTACAACCATCTCTTGCTCCTGATTTAGTCAATCTAGAGGATGAACATTCTACCAGCTACTTAGGCATCCATGTCCAAGATCAGAATGATGATAATTCTCCACCTATTTATCTTTCACTCAATATTCATAACAAATTGCTGCATAACTTCCTATTAGATTCTGGGGCTTCTCATAATCTAATGCCTAAGAAAGTGATGGATGAACTAGGACTAGAAATCACTAAACAATACCATGATCTTTACACATTCAACTATAAAAGGGTCAAGTGTTTAGAAGTGATAAAAAATTTGGTAATTTCTCTTACCCAGCTTCCCATGAAAAGTCTAATGATGGACATAGTGGTTGTAGACATACCATCTAGGTTTGGAATGCTTCTTTCCAGATCTTGGTCCAAAAAGTTGGGAGGCACTCTTCAAATGGATATGACATACACCACTATCCTAATATTTGGAGGAGAATTCAGGAGATTGTATAGGGAAACACGAATGGATTATATCATAAGTGATCAGAAAAATCCCTCAAATAATCCTATATATGCATAGGAGAAGGAGTTGGGCAGATCTGGAAATTATATTTTGATGGAGCCTCATCGCGAGAGGGATCAGGGGCTGGTGTAGTTCTTATGTCTCCCACTCAACAATTAGTGAATCTATCATACAAATTACAAATTGTCACTACTAATAACATTGTTGAGTATGAAGCACTTATTTTGGGTATGAAGGCAACAAAATATTTGGGAGCTGAATTGTTAATTGTTTTTGGTGATTCAGAATTGGTGGTACAACAGGTGAGAGATAATTATCAAGTTAAAAAATAAAAATTAAAAAAAATACAGAAGTGAAGTGTGGGATTTTGTTGAACATTATTTTTCAGCATTCAATTTGAATTATGTTTCCAGAGAAGAAAATGAAATGGCAGATTCATTGGCCATAGCTGCTAGTAATTTTAAGGTTCCTCTTGATGTTAAAGCAACATATGATGTTCAGATTAAAAACATACCTTCCATTCCTGACAATATCAAATACTGGAAAGTATTTGAAGATGATAAAGAAATTCAGAAATTCTTGGAATGTGTAGAGAAATTTTCAGAAATTCGAATTGATAATGAGCAAGACACAGTTGAAAGTCAGAACAACAAGCTATTTAAAAAGACTATAGCTGGGAAATACATTATTGATATAAAAACAAACTTCATTCCTAAAGGCTTGGTTCCTTTAGAGAGGTTGTTTGAAAATAATGATGTCTTTCTAAAGCCTGATAGTAAGACAGATGGAGAGAATACAGTTGAAAGCAATATTGGTACATAAAATCAGCCTAGATATGTTAAAGTTTCTAAATTTCTTCCTCAAGAAACTAGAACTAAATATGTCAAGTTGCTGAAGAAATATGCAGACATTTTTTCATGGTCCTACAACGATTTGAAGACATATGATCGAGGTATAATGGAACATAAAATTCCTCTTAAAACAGAAGAAAATCCTCTAGCACAGAAGATAAGATATATTAATCCTATGTTTCTCCCTATTATTGAAAAGGAAATTAGAAAGATGTGGGAAGCCAAAATAATTTTGCCTTTAAGATTTTCCAATTGGGCAACTAATATAAAACTGGTTCGAAAGAAGAATGGTGAGATTATAATTTGTGTTGATTTTCGCAATTTGAACCGGTGTTCACTAAAGGATAATTATTCTTTACCCAAAATGGACCATGTTTTGCTGCAGATAGTAGGCTCAAAGAGGTTGTCAATGATAAATGGTTTTTCAGGGTACAATCAAATCTCAATTGATAAACAAGACAGGGAGAAAACAACTTTCACTACGCCTTGGAGAACATTTATGTACAATAAGATGCCTTTCGATTTAATGAATGCAGGTGCAACGTTTTAGCGGGCAATGGATATTGCCTTTGCAGGGGACAAGGAAATATTTGTAGTCATTTACTTAGATGACATAATAGTCTTTTCAAAGTCTGATGAGGATCATTTAAAACATTTGCAGCAAGTGTTTAATAAGTGCATAAAATTTGGTTTGTCTTTAAACCCAAAGAAATCATGTTTTGTTGTTCAAGAAGGAAAACTATTGGGGCACATAGTAACAAAAAATGGTATTTGCATTGACCCAGGGAGAGTTGAAGCTATATAGAAAATTGGTTTACCCAAAAATAAGAAAGAGTTACAGTCATTTTTGGATAAAATAAAATTTCTAAGGCGTTTTGTTCCAAACTTTGCAGAACTAATTAAATATATAAATGTATCATTGAAGAAAGATGAAGAGTTCAGGTGGAAAGATGAATAAAAAAACTCTTTCATAGCAATCAAATCTTCCTTGAATGAAGCCCCAATGTTAATCATCCCTGATTTTGAGAAGGATTTTCTCAATTTTTCATATGCTTCTGAGGAAACTATTGCAACAGTTTTACTTCAAAAGAATAAAGAAGCCTTGGAGCGGCCTATCTATTTTTTTAGTTGTGCATTAAGAGATGTTGAGTTAAAGTACAACTTAATTGAAAAACATGGATATGCAATGGTAAATGCTTTAAATTCTTTTCAAGTTTATGATCTGCATTCAAAATTCATTGCTTTTGTTCCAAATATTGCTTCCAAGGATGTATTGTTGCAACCAGATAGAAATGGAAGGAGGGGAAGATGGTTAACAAAGATTTTTTAATTTTACATTGAAACCAAACCTACTAAGCTAATAAAGGGACAGGGCTTAGCCCGCTTGATAGCAGAATCAAATTGCAAATCTCTGAATCTAAATATGGAGGTAGTTGAAGAAACAGATAGAGAAGGTATATCTGATTGTCCTGAAATATTTTATTCCAATTGGTATAAGGATATAGATTACTTTTTATTAAATTTTAGTTGTCCCCAAGAAATGGAAAAATCAAAGAGAAGAGCATTTAAATTGAAGGTTGTTAAGTATTGTGTAATGGAAAATCATCTTTATTGGAAAGACCCTGTAGGAGTTTTGTTGAGATGTGTAGATGAAGCTGAGTCACATAAAGTTATGTCAGAGATACATGCAGGGGTGTGTAGTGGGCATTCATACTGGAAAGATACCGCAAATAAAATTCTAAGAGCTGGCTATTATTGGCCAACTCTTTTCTTTGATGTTTTTTCTAAAGTCGGGGCTTGCACTGAGTGTCAAAAGTTTGCTGGTAAGCAGAATCTGCTCCCACTACCTCTCATCCAGATTTCAGCAGACGCTCCTTTCCAGCAGTGGGGGCTAGACTTCAGTGGTGAGATTCATCCGCCATCATGAGGACATCGTAGGTGGATTATTACAACCACGGACTATTTCACCAAGTGGATTGAGGCCATTCCAATCAGAAATGCCAATGACATGGTAATAATTAAATTTTTGTTTGAAAATATTATGTCTAGATTTGGTTGCCCTCAAAATTTGGTGACTGAAAATGCAATGGCTTTTAAATCTGCCAAGATGAACAATTTCTGTCAAAAATATAACATTTATTTGACTCATTCTACACCTCATTACCCCCAAGGTAAGGGGTTAGCTGAGCCATCGAACAAAATCTTGGTAAGAATCATAAAGAATATGATGCCAGGAAACAAAATAAATTGGGATACTCAACTAGTTGCCAAGAAAAAAAATAAATTGGGATACTCAGCTAGTTCATGCTCTTTGGGAAAATAGGGTGAGCAACAAGAGATCAGTTGGAGTTTCTCCCTTTCAACTTGTTTATGGTACTGATGTTGTGATGCCATTACAGTTGGCCCTTCCTGTTATGAATTTTTTACAAGATGAAATTGATGATTCAAATCCCATTCAGAGAAGGATGCTGCAACTTATAGAGGATCATAAAATCCAGGAATCCTTGATGGACAAAGCACAGAAATAAAATGCTAAAGTAAAATTTGTTTTTAAAAAAAGGGTAAACCAACATGTATTTCAAGAAAATGATTTGGTATTGCGCTAGGATGTAAGAAGATAAGACCATGGAAAGCATGGTAAGTTTGACAACTTGTGGTTCATGCCATTCAATATTGCTCGAGTTCTGGAAAATAACACATTTCTGCTGAAGCATTTAGATGATGATCAATTGACTGGAGGTTCAATCAATGGTCATTTTCTCAAAAAAAATTGTTTGTTAAGTTAATCAGTATTTCAATTGTAAATATCCAAAGTGTTGTGTCAATAAGACTTCGCGCCCAATGGTATTTGTGTTTGTAAATAGAGGCAGTCTTGAGTTTAGTCAATGAAAATTCAGTCCTTGTCATTAGTTCCTAGAATTTTAAAATTCCTGAGAGTTTAAGGCACTGAATCTATGGTCCTTGAAGCCTCACAGGGAGGACTTCATCCCCAATAGGAGCCATTGTTAGCACTGCAAATTTTCAAAGTCTAGTCACCATTGTATTTGTATCTTTGATCCTCTCTTGTCCCCTAGCTTATGGTTGAAGGCCTTGGAGGGTTAAAATGTGTATTAGGTTTTTATCATTATTTAACAAAATCCAAAAAATTTGAGTCCAATAGTTTGTTTTGTGTCTTAGAGTTATTAGGGTAAATTTTATTTTAAATAATTCTTTTAATTACTTTGAGTAGTTAAGGTTGTGGATTTAGTTTGAGAAGTATTATTTATTCACAATGATATCTTCCATTGAAGGCTAAGGAAAAAATGTCAGAGTCATCATCTATTTTAGGAATAACACAGAAATAGCTGCCTTTTCCAAAAAAGTAGCTATTTTCTTCAGAATTTGTATAAGGAGGTGAAAAGGCATTTCTCTTTGGAATAATTGAAGGTCTTCTAAAACAAGAGGTATTACCCTTTTGAAAGGTGGCTATTTATAATTGTAAGATTCATTAAAAGGAGCTTGGTTATTGTATTTACTAAGGCTAGTTAATCTAATGCTACTCATTAAAGGTGAAGTATATCAAGGTTGAATTACGAGTATCAATTAGTTAAATTATACAATGGAGTGAAATGTTCGATGGAGTGAGTTAGAACCAAAATTTAAATCATTTGATTTCATGTCATTCAACCTCACTGTGATTAAGGGCATGTAGATCTCTGATTCCCATTTACCTCGAGAAAGCTACAAAAAGCAGTTTCTTTTCCTCCAGCAAGCAATTTTTTTACCTTCGAGCAAACAGTTAGGGCTTCGTGGCTGGTTGTTGTTCATAGTTTTACAGGTGCACATTAACAGTTAAGTTAGTTGTTAACATAATGGGTAAGGGTGGCAAGGTAAACCGTTCAGAACTGGCCAATACATGTTTTGTTGATTACTATGCAAAGGAAAAGTTCCAAGCAGCTGGTTGGTATCGGTTTTTGAAGAAATTCTCAAGAGAAAACGTTACAGTTGCTCAGGAATTTGACGAGTATTTCAATGGAGAGAAGGTCAAGCTGGGGTCTCAGACCTTCAAGATCATAGAGACAATCATAGCATGAGCTACCCAACTGTCAGCTACAAGTGAGTCATGGCATAAAAGAAAAAAATTTCTTAAAGAGGATTTAAATCCATATCTTAAGCCTGACCATGAAAAATTATATTGGAACCCTACTGTCCATATTTATTATTTTAGGCTTGAATGGAAATATGTTATTACCACAGTGCAATGTTATATCACCTGTGAAGACAGGTTTTCCACAGTGCATCAGTATCAAATGATTTTGTAGTTCATATTTCAGGCTCTAAACCTATTAACCTCCCATTTTTCCTCTACAAATCTATGTTGACAATGTCTCAAAAAATACAAAGAACCCAAGATTATTATCTTCACAATATTTATCACATGGGTATAATCAAAATTGTGGTGGTTTATCATTTGAAGAAGAACAGAACCACATGAGACAAGTTCATAGCAGATGAGGGTTTCAACAGTGTTAATTCAAGGAGAAAGGTAGCAAGGCCTTTAAGACAGAAAACCCACGAGGAACAGTCAAGCCCTACACCTGTACTGACCCCTTCACAAACTAGTCAATCTTCTTCACCATCAAGCAGACACAAGGAACTCAGCTAGGAGAGCTAAAGTTCAAACCACCACTCCTATACCTATGATGCAACCAACAAAGGAATTTTATACCAGAAGGCTACCTAAGGAACCATGAACCTTGGAGTTTTTTAGGAAGGAGCATGTAATCAATCTCAAACAAAAGGCTACTCTACTTGACAATAATGCTATTTATAAAGGCAAGGAAGAAGTAACTTCCTCTTCAAAGAATAAACACAGAAGAAGACTCATCCTCATAGAAGGATCTTTAGTGGAAGTCACCACTAAAATATTAGCACCAAGCTCTGTTCTAGAGACTAGAAAGGAGAATGAAGAAGAAAATTTCACTCTAGCAACAGAGGAACCCACACTGGCACAAGTATTTTCCTCTCTCAAATCATCAGCTAAGGGGAAAAGTGAAGTTTCAAAGACTACAATAGAAGAACAAATATAGCCCAGCTTTATTCATCTCTCAGTTCATCAGCTAAGGGAAAGAGGAAAGTGACAATCCACTCATACTCATCATTTGAGGAAGAGAGTAGTGAAATAGAGTTTACTGAAACAAAGTTTGAAGAGGGGCAACAAAGCATAATTATCCATGGAAGAAGGAGGTCTTCATACATTCATAATCCATATATTCAAAGGCCTCATACCAGACCAAAGAATAACCTAAGGCTAGCTAGCAAGCTCATAGTCAATCCTACTCTCAGAGATGAGATAATAAACATAGATGAAAGTCTAGAAAATGATTTAGGGAAGAAGAAGGCTCAGAAGAAAAAACAAGAACAAAAGATAAAACCAAATAAGAGGGTCAATAAGGCAGAAGCTATTAATATTTTCACTTCTATACTAGATTTTTAATGATTGAATATCTAAAGCAATGAAAATATGAAGAATCATGCCATTTTTTTCCTATCTACAAAATTATCAGAAATAGCTACCTTTTCCAAAAAAGTAGCTATTTTCTTCACAATTTGTATAAAGAAGATAAAAAGGTAGCGTTTTGTTCTAGTTTCGAGGAATGACACTAAGTGGTGATAAAGTGTATGCAACCTAAGTGGTAATGGTTTTTTCCAAGTGTCATCCAATGAAGCTATCTTCCAAGTGTCATTTTCAGTTGGTTACTCCTACACTTTTGTGGATAAATATCCAAGTGTCATTTTCAGTTAGCTGTTGCACTTTTTGTGGAGGAAGTTTTTCCAGAAAACAAGGAGCAGTCAACCACCTCATCTTAGTTATTTTGATCTCCATTATTATTATGTTTTATCTTCATGCATGTGTAAACCAAATATTGTATTTCAGACTACTTTTTAGCTATTTTTAAGATAAGCTTTACTATATGTAGAATATTGTAATAAAGTCCCTACAACAGACTTGCACCTTTTGTGGAAGCTTTAACATAACACCTTTTGTATATATACTATGAAAAGCAATGAGGAAGGGGTTCGTGAGTTGTTCATCTCATTGCATCCCGTGTTGTATATTTTTGAACTTATAATATCCAAATACACTTTTGAGGACTTATGACTGATTTGATGTGTGTATTGTCTATTTCCCTATGTGTTTCCATATCATATAGTTTCAATTGTAGATTATGATCTACATATGCTATCTCTTGTTTTTGTCAGTCTATTTCCACATCATACAGTTTCAATTCTAGATTATGATCTACATATGCTATCTCTTGTTTTTTTCAGTCTGATGATATAGTTGTACATGATTATCTATTTCTATCAATATTGCTTTACAAGCTTTCTTGATAAAATGTGTATTGTAAGTATATTCATAAGCATTCCTTGTGACAAAAAACTTTCAAATGTGTGATGAGATTCTTGTAAGCCTTGAAGAAGCCTTCTTTCATCAATACATTATAGGTCTGATATATTTTGTCTTCTTTTCTTCTTAACAATGGACTTCTATTCTATAGACCCACTATTATTGAACATTCTCCTAACCATTAGAATGCAAACTTATCCTTGCTACCACATCAAACAATAGTACCTTCATATGTGTGAGTGATTTATCAGTTTAAAATTTTTATTTTCCAGTGTGTGAGTGCTTCAACCACCTTCCAAAACTTAATCCAACTATGAGAAAATCTCTTGAGCTTAAGATGTGATAGGTCAAGTACTTTTTATAATTGAAGTACTGATTCCAGCGCTAACACCAATAATATGCAATATAAATAAACTAATCTAGTAACATACTACAAAAATTATAGAGCTACAAACTAAATTAGAATTTGAACTCAGAAAATATAGTTTGTTTCATCATAACTTAGAATTGTGTTCTAAGAGTCCTTTCCTTTAAATGGATAAGGCACTCTCTTTTATACATGATTTTTCTTGAAACTAAAATAATAAATAATAAATTTAATCCACAAGTTTCTCATGTGGTTTTTACTATTTTCTAACAATTAGTGACTCATACATAATTCCAATGTCCTTGTTAACAACTCAAATTAATATTGTCTAAGAATTTCAAGACTCTTATTAACAACCCAAACTAATCTTGTCTAAGAATTCAAAGATTCTTGTCATATCTAAGATGGTTGATGAATATCCAAATCTATCACGTATTTTGGTGGGTGTGATTTTATTTCAATGGATCCACGTAACTATCCCATGGAGTAGCAGAGAATACAAAGTAGTTTCAAATTTGAAGTAGAAGCAAATGTAGAGTAGCAACAAAATGGCCTTGCGTTCCAACAAATAATTGATTTTTTGAAAAGAACTATCTAGGTTATTGAGATATTTTGAGGATAGGCCTATGTTGACTTGATGATGCCTCGTAAGTATTAACTTCATAGATTTTCTTTTCCAGGAGTTGCAACAACAAGTGGAAACTAGTTCTGCAACAATCAACGAACTAACTCATTTTTCAAAGATAAATAAAAAATATGTTATTTCTCTAATATTAACCATAATGCACATGATAAATAAGAGAATGCAATGGAAAACAATTTGGGTCTAATCTTGTACATATGCATTAAAATAAACTAATGCAGGTGTTAGGAATAAAATCATAGAGCATTAAAATCAAAATGAATGCACCAATAAAACATAGGATGAAGCAATACAAATGAGGCACCAATATAAGTGGTTCACTAAATTTGGGTTACATCCACAGAAAAAGATCCAATCCTTCCTTTTATTCCTTCTGACAAAATGAATATATGACAACTTACAACACATCTATTGTAACTTCCTTTTCTCTTTCACACAATCTCCTCCCTCTCAATTGCAATGCTCTCTCAAGAATACACAACGACAATGCAATCCCCTCATAAAAGAGGGTTTCCTTCTAAGAAAAAAAATCCTTACATAACATCAACAGTCAAATGTTTGACCTAATAAAAAAAGGTCTATTTTTAATATGAAATTACAATATTTTATAATGCATATTTTCCAAAAAAATCTCTTTAGGGGCGTTGCTCCTGAACCCCCACTATGGGGGGCTCCAAAGATTTGCTTTTACCCTCCCTAGATCCATTGGTGACAATAGTAGGAGGGAAATCCCCCCTAAACCCCTTATCAGGAACTAGGGTCCAAGCACAACTAAAAATAAGACCTCTAAATTAGGAAGATAATCAGCTCCACAACCAATAATCTCCCACTTGGATATTGATTACATCAACTACACTACTACCACACATGTTGGATTGTGCTTCAACTTTGGACCTAGCTAGTTTCTCATATTCATCATCATGCTTGAACACCAAATGAAACATAGCATAAACTCAATTTCTCCTTGATCATTTCCTTTGTTAACATATCTACAATATTATATCTAGTATGTGTTTTTTCAGGCTTCAACTATTCCTCTTTCAAAATTGATTATATGAAATGGTACTTGATTTTTATATGCTTAGTATTAGAATAAAAAGATAAATTCCTTGCAATATTCAGTGTCATTATAAAACCTTCTATTCTCCTAGTTATTTACCAATTCCTACAAGAATATTTATGACCAAATCATCTCTTTACTAGCCTTTGTAGCAACAACATACTTTGGTTTTTTTGTAGAAAATGAAAAAAACCCTTTCCAATTTCGAAATCCGAAAAAATATTGTTCCACCTAAAGTGAAAACTTACCCCATGGTGCTCCTCCTACTATGGATATCACCTACAATATCTGAGTCAACATATCCCTATAGAATAATGTTTGAACCACCAAAGCATAATTCTTGAGTAGTAGTACCTCTCAAATGCATGAGAATCCACTTTACTGCCTTCCAATGCTCTTTACTTGGATTGTTCATACCCCTACTCACAACTCCAATTGCATGTGAAATATATGGCATTGTCATAAAAATCGAACTAGCAACTACTAATGAATATGGAACCTTTGACATGTAGTTTATCTTCTCTCATGCCTTGGGACATATCTCCTTAGTCAATTTGAAATCACTAACCAAAGGTGTAACTAATTGGTTTTGCATCTTTCATTTTAAATATTTTGAACACCTTTTCTATGTACTCACTTTGAGACAATGATAATTTATGATTTTTCATGTCTTTGGTTATCCTCATTCCAAGGATTTTCTTTGCAACACCTAAATCCTTCAGGGAAAATGAATTAGCTAATTTTATTTTGAGAACATTTATATCCTACATGTTATACCCTAGAACAAGCATGTCATCTACATACAATAACAAGATAATATAGATGTCATTATCTAGTCTGAAAATAAACATAGTTGTCATGCTGGAATTTACAATAACCTTATTCCTTCATAAACCTATCAAAATTGAAATGTCATTTCCTTGGAGCTTGCTTTAAACTATCCAAGTTCTTCTTTAGTTTTCATACTGACTTTTCTTCCATTTGACCCCATATCCCTATGGTTGTTGCTTATAAATATCTTCCTCCAAGTCTCCATGGAGAAAAGTTGTCTTTATGTCTAACTGCTCAAGATGCAATTCTTCTACTACCGTTAAAATGACAATTGTTCAAATTGAATTCATTTTGATAATGGGAAAAAATATTTCATCAAAATCTATACATTTATTATGTGAAAATCCATCAAGATATATACCTTTATTTTGTGCAAACACATTTGCAACAAGTATGACCTTGTACCTATTTTTGCCTCCATCTTCTTCCTTGAATCTGTATAACTATTTATTTTGCAATAATATTTTACTTGCAGGCAATGGGACCAAGTCCCAAGTTTGGTTATGTATCAAAGAGTCAATCTCTTCTTTCATCCCTTCCTCCCATTTATTTCTAGTTTCTACGTGCATTGCTTCTTCATATCTTTCCGGTTCACCAAAATTAGTCAACAATACATGCTAAATTGAAGGAGAGTATCATTCAGGAGATATGCTTATCCTAGTTGATATTCTAGTAACACTTGTAGGAGTTTGAGGTACCTATTTTTGTTGTTATTGTTAAACATTTTGATTTATGGTACCTTTGAAATTTCTTTTTCTATGGTTTCATCAAGCATTGCATATTTTTTCTTTTCCTTTTCCCATTTATTTCTCTACAAATTATCTTTGTACATGACCTTCTCAGTGAACCTCACATTTATACTCCTAGTGATTTTGTGATTTTTATAATCACATAAGAGATAGCCAAAATCTTAACTCCATATCCAATAAAAGTACACTTTTGGGATTTTTCCTCAAGCTTGGTTCTATTTTCTTTATCAATATGGAAAAATGCTTCACAACCAAAAGTATCTAGAAATTAATAGTTTACCTTTTTACCTGACCATACCTTCTCTAGAATGTCACCATCCAAGGAACTTGAAGGCCCCCTATTTATTAATTAAACAACAATATTTACAACATCTTCCCAAAATTGTAAGGGAAATCCTGCATGTAATCTCATACTCCTTGCATGCTTCATGATTATATTGTTCATCTTTTTCGACACATATTTTTCTTGTGGTGTTCTTGGTACTATATTATCTCTACAAATCCCATGGTATGAACAGTAAATATCAAACTCATTGCTGCAATATTCACCTCTATTATCTGATATGATACACTTCAACTTATTTCTTGTCTCATTCTCAACCAAAGATTTATATTTCTTAAAGTATCACAAACGTCATATTTGTTTCTAATGCAATAAACCCAAGTTTTCCTAGTTCTGTCATCAATAAAAGTAACATAATAATAAGATCCATTAATAAATTATACCTAGGTTGGTCCTCACACATCTATATGCACAAGCTCTAACTTTTCACACTTATTTTACTTCTCAACTATGAGAAATATAACTATTTTTTGTTTTTTATAAACACAATCCTCATAGAAGTCCAAATCAACCTTCTTCAAATATGGTAATAATTTCCTCGAGTGGAGAATATGTATCTCATTATCACTCATGCTCCGAATCCTATGATTCCACAATGTTATATCTACTCATATGGAAGCTAAAGATGTAGAAAGGTTAGCATTACCAATACATAAATACAATGTACCTACCTTATCTCCTTCTGATATTATCAAAGATCCTCTAGTGACCTTCCATGAATTTCCTGTAAAATGTGATTGTAAAACCTTCGCTTCCTAACTACCCTATTGAAATAAGATTTCTTCCGAAATTAGGAATGAACCTTACCTTTTCCAACAACCATTGATTTCCATTATGTAATTTTATCCATCCCATTCCCTTTCCAAAATTTTTACATGGTTCATCATCACCCAAATAAACCTATCCAAAATCACCTTGAACATAATCTTAAAAATATTACTTACGGGGTGTGGCATGAAATGAATCCCATGGGTCTATCTCCCAAGAATCAACAACGTTATCTATTGAAACAATTAAAGCATCATGTACCACATCGCCTACTACTTTTGCTTCCTTATTTTTCTCCTCTTGTCCATCTTATTTTTTTCCTTTTAGAGACTAATAGTCTTTCTTCTTGTGTCCTTTCTTCCCACAATGCCAACATTCTAGCCTCCCTCTAGATTTTCATCTTCCCTTCTTAGAATTTGCATGATTCCTTTGGATATTTCCTCTCTCTCTGTCCTCCTTTGTTCTCTATAATCAAAGCATTACCAAACATCTCACCTATGCTTTTTTGTCACATTTACTCGCTAAGGATAACACCATTGACATCATCAATCTTTAAATTACTTGAAACAAAGATAAAATTACTCACATCCATAAACAAGCCATTCAGATTTTCCTGGTAATGAACACAAAATCAAATATCCCTAACCTCATAATCAAATTTTACTCCTACAAAACTTAATTGATTGGAGATTATATTATATTCATTTAAATGATCAGCAACAGACCCACATTTTGACATCTTCATATTAAATAAATGCTTCATAATAAATACTTTGTTGCCAAGCCAAGGGTTTTTCATATAATTTAGCCAATTCCATCATCAAACCCTTTGTTGTATTTTTTTTTTTCGAATTGTTGAAAGCCATTGATGTTTCCATGCACAATTCACTTCTATTCTTCACCTTTCATAGTCACTAGCTTCCTTATTATTCCACCCAATAGTAGAAAAACACATTTATAACATAGATAATATCCCATTTACATCTTCCATGGTTGATAGTTTTGGTTGTTAAACTTCTCAACCCTAAAACATTATTTCTTCATTTCTCCCATTCCAACTAGGAACCCTCCTTTCATGGTGAATTTTATCAGGGAAATAAACCTTTTTCTTTGATATCAATTGTTGGGAATAAAATCATAGAGTAATAAAATAAAAATGAATGTGGAAATAAAACATATAATTGAATGATGCAAAGGAGACAACAATATACATGGTTCTCTGGATTTGGGCTACATCCGCAAAGAAACATCTAGTTCCATCCAACAAAATGAACGGATTACAACCTAAAACACATATGTTGCAATATCCTCTTCTCTTTCATTATTTCCTCCCTCTCCATTACAATTCTCTCTCAATAATGCATAATTGAAATGAAATCCTCTCATAAATTAAGGTTTCCTTGTAGGGAAAAAAAACTCTAAATCATCTGGATTTACCATGAAATTACAATATCTTAAACGGCAAATTTTCCAAAAAAATATATTTGGGGGCATTGCCCCAAAAATCATGCAAAAGGGCCCTCCAAAAATTTGTTTCCACCCTTTCTATACTCCTTGGTGACAACAGTAGGGGAAAAATCCCCCCTACATTCCTTGTCAGGATCTGGGTTCCATACGTGACTAATTTCAAGACCTTAAATAAGGAAGATAATCAGGATTTACAATCAACAATTAGATCACAAGTAAGTGAAGAGGGATTAAAAGTAGAGCAAAAATTATGTAAAAAGATAATATTTATGCAACCCAACAAGATGCTTCTCCCATAACACTATATTGTTCCCACATACTTCTCAAGGTCATGGTTCGGTCAGGGAAGATCTATTATATTTAGTGACTTCATCATAGCACAATGAAGGATGTGATACATGCTTGCAAGGTTGTTATGCATCCACAGGGGCTAAGCTGGATTTTATATTTGATGGAGCCTCTATGGTATTTTTCTATGCCTTACTTCTATTGGTTCTAGGTCATCATCTTGTTAATTATTCTTGCCACCTTGCCTCTAAAATTGGTCTATCCATGTCAAACTCAAGACTATATTTATCTCTTGCTTGAAATAAAAATCATAACTATTGATAGCCTATAAGTATTCAATAAATTAAAGATAATGAATTTAATGGTGAATCACTTGGAACACATCAAATAATTATATCCATAAATGAAGGCTTAGTGACATAAGAGACACATGGATCATGTAAATTTAATAAATACATCTTCCATTGTTCAACTACAAAGAATTCCTTGATAGAAAAGGTAATGAGATCAATGACTCATCCATGTTTTTAAGTAGCATCTATAATTTTTCATAGAGGAGAGTAAGGCCTTAACTGTCAAAGTTATACCCAATAGCGAGATCAAATGAATGACCTCCAAGGGACACTAATTTGTGAAGAAAATCCATGCAAAATAGGTGAACATCTTGCAATGTCATCTCTTACTTGAGACGATAATATATTTTTTATGATGAGAAGTATCATCCAATTTCATTCTCTAACAACACTCTTATTCCTCAGGAGAAACGAAAGTATGATTTCAATGATCACATGTAGTAGGAATACATAGTGAATAATTTTTTAATAAGGTTTATTTATAAAGAAGAATAATATAACTGAAAATACCCACTTGAGTTGATATCCCATGTTATATAGCAACAACATACATGTTTTGGCATATAAAGTCCTTCACTTACTTTCATGAATTTGTTCCAACCTTAGGTGGTCACCATGTGGATGTAGGGAGAAATCTTGACTATGTACACTCATGGATGCAATCTATATGTGAAAAAGGGCTTCATGTAACAAAAATTTCTTGGCAAATAGTTATTTATATATATCATGTGTACAATCTATTTTCAATTAGTCATGCATCATTCAGAGAGTTTTCCCAAGCAAATATATGCCATGATAATTGGAAAGGAAAATTGCATACTTCGGTACATCGAGAAATTTTCTTATACTTGACCATTTGTGACTCTAGTAGGTTAGAGTAAGGTAGGATAAGCATGAATGAGTTTGGTAACACTAGATTAAACATTGGATATAGAGCAAAGCTAGAAATTCTGAGTTGATTTTTCATTTTCCCGTTTCTACAAGTGCATGCTTTCTTTTGAAGTCTAAATCAATAGTTGATGTTAGCCACAAGTTTTGGGTTAGATTTTAGCTGTGTCAAAGTAGACAAGGAAATAACTATTTGATTTATGTGTTCTTGACTAAATGTATTTAGGATCGGTAATGCAAAGAGTATTGAAGTATTTGAAAAATCATGTCAAGTGGGATTTAGTTTCTAGATGTAAAATGTCTAAGGTCACCCATTTTTGTCCATTGATAAACTTTGTTTAATAGTATATAATTAATGAGCATTGGATATTTTCAAGAGTACATAGTTCGACAAATGGTAGCAAACAATGTTAAAATGTAGAAGAATTATTGCATATAAAAAATGCTTGGGTAGCCATTGTTATGTTGTGTAGATTTGGTTTTAGTTCCTAGTAGGTAATTATTTCTTGGTTTTCCCCAAAGAATTATGGTGTTATTAGCACCCGACAAAGAGGTATTTTCACCAAATGAAATCATTGTTATCACTTAAAATTTCAACTTTGATTTTTTGGTTGCACCCTTGCATGAAGAAATGCATATTCAACATCCCAAGGATTAAAAATTGAAAAAATCAACAAAGTTGGCTAGGTATGAAATGTTGAGCAAAGAGGCTTTGTTCAACGAATTTTCTTGATGAGGTGTGAACATGTAGAGCACATGAGTGTGGAAGGTTCACTATCTCATAGGTTGTCAAGTGAGTGGACTATGAAACTATTAATAAAAGGAGAAGAAGAGTGTCAAGTGAAAGGTAAAACAAGAAAAAACTTCATCTAAGTATTCATCCATTGAGCAAAGAGTTTCTTGCTTGAGGTTTTTACTCAAAGGAAAATTAAATATCGTGCTTAATTAATCCATTGCTCTAAGATGAAAAAAAGCAGGCAAAAGAGTGAAGCAATCAATGAGCGTAGGAAAGTGATAGTAACAAAGAAATAAAAATTGACAAAGTGAAATCCCACTAAGAAAATAAGCTTTTATTGATGCCTTTTCTCAACAATGAAATAAGAACTATGTTTGGTAAAGGAAGGGGTAAGGATTTGAATCAAACCCCATGCAAATAATGTGTAACAATCTCTAGTAAGAAGATGAGATGAAGGAATAAAATGGATATTGTCTAAGTATAAACCCACTGAGAAAATAAAGTTTGCTCAAGATTTTTATTGGAGGGAGATGGAATTGGTGTGCTTGGTAAATAGGTGAGGGATTTTGAACACATGAAAACATGACAATGAATTTTAGTCGAATGAGTGAGTAATGAGCATGTGCATGTTCACTTTTTAAAGTGAGGGAAACTATTAAATTTTTTTTTTAACAAACAAGAAAAGTGATTTTTCTTGGGGAATATGCTTAAGGAAAGCAATAAAGTGACGTAATGGGTGAATTAGAAATGATCATAGGCTAAAAATTGTTCAAAAAATGTACAAGGTAATGAATGAGCAGGAAAACTAGCATGATTTTAATATTCCTAATTAGCCCAAGCTAATAGGAATATTCGATTTTGTTTTGTTTTTCATGCTTATGAATAAAGGAGGACCAATAATGACTCCTAAACATAAAAATAAATCAATGCTCAATGTGAAACAAGCTAAACCTGAGCTATTTTCATAAACACACTTAAGTGTGAATGAGGTTGGAACAATTGACTAGGTCAACAGGACCAAATTAATAGCGTTGTCTAGGTGCAATGTATCTCCAAAATGCACAACGCAATCCATATTGGAAGCCACTCATGTGAATGAGGCTAATTCATCAAGATGGTTTAGGGTTTGGCATGTAGGTTTTAACCCTGAACAGAAATATCTACACACGATTCTTATAACAGAAAATAAACAATAGCAAGAGCATAAAACATAAAACAGATAAACACAGAGATTTTCCCCTGGATCCCAAATCGGGACGACCGGCTTGATTTTTCATTATATTCCTTTTAGTGTTACAACACATATATATACATGCCGGAGCATACATAAACCCCAATCCATTAACCCTGGATTAGAACATAACCGTAGTTCCCTTGACCGGATCTACAAAAATACCGGGGGCCGAAAACCATCGAACCCCAAAACCATGTGCAAAACCATGCACAAAACCATGGGCGGATCCGCCTATGAGTGGGTCCGCACAAAAACAAATTTTGGCCGGGGCGCTGCCCCGGACCCCAACGGTGGGGACTGCTTCGCCCCTCGTGACCCCCCAGCTACGCCCGACGCAACATACAACGCGTGGGGCCAATCGTGGAAAGAATATAACACATACCCAACATTCTCCCACTTGTTGTTTTCTTTCCACAGGGGGCCACAGGAGAGCTTAGTCATTGGGCCAATTCTTCAACACCCATTGTTTCTCTACACCAAGAGAACTTCTAAGTGCTCACAGACTTCGTCAATGCATCTGTAACATTCTTCAAAGTGTCCACCTTTACCAGCAACACCCTTTTAGCCTCAACCATATCTCTAGCAAAGTGATATTGAACATCAATGTGCTTTGTCTTTGAATGATAAGCAGGGTTCTTAGCCAAGAAAATTGCACTTTGGCTATCACAATCTATCCTTATAGCTTGCTGTACCAACCCCATACTTGAACACAATCTTTTCAACCAAACTGCTTCCTTGCTTGCATGAGTGGCTGCTATGTATTCTGCCTCTGTAGTTGAAAGAGCCACTACAGACTGTCTTTTACTCATCCAACTGACTGCGCCTCCAAATAGGCTAAACACATACCCACTTGTAGATCTTCTTTGGTCCAGATCTCCAGCCCGGTCTGCATCAACAAAACCACGAATGTCAAACATTCTTTCCAATCCTGGTCTTCCCTGGTAGCACAAGACATAATCACTAGTGCCACGTAAATATCTAAAAACCCGCTTCACTACTATCCAATGCTCCTTCCCTGGGTTTGACATAAACCTGCTCAATACTCCCACTGCATGTGCAATGTCTGGTCTAGTACAGACCATTGCATACATCAAACTACCCACTGCACTTGCATATGGAACACGGGACATATCCTCCTCTTCTTCTTGTGTCTTGGGACACTGTTCAGCAGACAGCTTTACACCTACAGGAATAGGAACATTTACTGGTTTACTATCCTGCATATTGAATCTCTGCAATATAGTCTCAACATACTTCCTCTGGTTTAACCAGAGCTTCCTCTTTGCCCGATCTCTCTTAATTTCCATGCCCAAAATATAGTTTGCAGCACCCAGATCCTTCATGTCGAATTTGGAGAACAGTTGGGTCTTCAAATCTTGGATAATTTCTTTGTCATTTCCAATCAACAACATATAATCCACATACAAGACCAAATAAATAACACGGTCACCAATTAATTTAAAATAAACACGGTGATCCTCCTTGCTTCTGGTGAAGCCAAGTCCCCGTATATAGGTATCAAATTTCTGATACCACATCCTTGGTGACTGTTTTAACCCATACAGAGACTTCTTCAACTTGCATACTAGTTCTTTCTTACCCTTCACCATAAAGCCTTCAGGTTGCTTCATGTAGATCTCCTCTTCTAGATCCCCGTGAAGAAATGTTGTCTTCACATCTATCTGTTCTATCTCAAAATCAAATGCAGCAGCAACAGATAAAAGTAATCTAATAGAAGTAACTTTGGCAACAGGAGAAAAAATATCACCAAAATCAATTCCCGGCACCTGGGAATAACCTTTCGCTACCAACCGAGCTTTGTGTTTCTCCACCTTGCCTTCTACATTCATCTTCTTCTTAAACACCCATTTGCTCCCAATGGGCTTCCTTCCAGCCGGCAACTCCACCAAATCCCATGCATCATTTTTGTGCAAGGATACCATTTCATCAACCATGGCCTCCTTCCAGAGTTTTCCATCCTACGAATCTGCCTCCTGTGAGTTGTTCTGGGTTCATCATCGATTATAGTTAAACAAAGCACAGTGAGACGGATGGACTATGCAGCACTACGGTTGCACTTCTTTCTCGAGGCCCACGATCTTCTTAAGGCCAGGTTGTGGCTCACTCATCTTACAGAGTGCCTATTACATTGTAAGTCGATTCATCCTCCTTTAGCTCAAACTCTATCTTCTCATGTTCCTTTAGGTAGGACTTCATGTTTAACAACATCTTTCACCTCTCTAAACACCACATCTCGGCTATACACAACCTTCCTTATTTCTGGGTTCCAAAGCTTATAACCCTTTAAACCATCCTTATACCCAATAAAGATGCACGTTTTAGATTTATTATCCAACTTTCTCCTTTTCTCCTTTAGAACATGTACATATGCATCACATCCAAATACCCTTAGATGTGAAAGAGAGGGTTTCTTACCAGTCCATACCTCATGTGGAGTCTTATCCTCCAACGCTGATGAAGGTGATCTTTTAACCAAGTAACATGCAATCTCCACTGCCTCTGCCCAAAATTCTTGTCCTAACCCGGTACCAATGAGCATGCTTCTTGCCTTTTCCATCAACGTTCTATTCATTCATTCTACAACTCCGTTTTGCTGAGGTGTGTATGGAGTAGTATTTTGCTATGCTATACCACACTTCTTACAGAACTCTTCAAATTCCTTCTTGTAGAACTCTCCACCATTATCTGTCCTCATCACCTTTATCTTCTTCTCTATCTGGTTTTCCACCAGAGCCTTAAATTCTTTAAATTTATCTCAAAGACTTCACAGATTTCTTCCTCAAGAAATATATCCATGTGTTCCTTGAAGTCATCCTTAGATAAACATAGTACGAATTTCCCGGTGATCGACCCGACCACCAGGCCCAAACACATCACTGTGCACAAGTTCTAATATCTTGTTTGCCTCTTAGCACCAGAAGGAAAACTCTTGAGTCACCCAACTTCCCATATACACAATGTTCACAGAAATCTAAATCCAGAGAACAATTAGACATACCTTCTACCATACCATCTCTCTGCAGTATCCGAAGGCCCTTCTCTCCAATATGTCCAAGCCTTTGATGCCATAGCATGGTCTTTTCTCCAGAGACAGCTAGACTTTCCGTCCCACTTTCGGGAACCACAGAACTGTTACACCCATCAATAAGTTCCACACTTGTAATATCTGAGGCAACAGTCAGACTCCCACAGGAAACATATCTAGGTGCTCCCAGAACCATCTTGTAGGAATCTTTCTTGAACACTATTTTTACACCTGCATCATCCATCTTGCTTACAGAAATTAGATTTATGGCCAATGCGGGAATATGAAGAACACCAAGAAGTGTTCTAATCCTTCCACCTTGCAGCTTTAGCTTGACCTTTCCACGTCCGACGATTTTGGCCTTCCTATCATCCCCTAGGAAGACATCACCATCATATTTCTCATACTCGCAGAACCACTCCCTATGGGGAGTGAAGTGAAAGGATACACAGGTCAATCAGCCATGACTCATAAGAATCCACATGTCTGTTGAAGAAGAAGCCAAATACACATCCCCACCTTCATAAGGAGTAGTTTTGCCTCTGTGAAGGACCCTTCCATCATCCTTTCTTTCTCGGGAGCTTAGATACATTCCTTTTTTGTAGTGCCTTCCTTTCCGCATTTCCGGCACACCTTTAAACTCCGGAGATATGATCTCCCTCTAGACTAGATCTCCCACTCGAAACCTTATTCTTGTTTTTGTTCTGGGACCTTCCTCGTACAGATAAGGCATCTCCATTATGACCCTCCATATTTCTCCGTCTCATTTCCTCCGACAGCAAGGCTGAGACAATGTCATCAAAATTCAAGGTAGTTGTATTGCTGCCTATTGCAATAACCAGACTGTCCCACGAGTCTGGTAGAGAGCACAACAAACTGATGCACTTATCTTCATCTGAGATTTTAATATCAACAGACGACAGCTGACTTACCACAGTATTGAAGGCGTTCGGATGCTTTGTCACCGAGTCTCCATCCTTCATCCTCAGGTTATACAGCTTTTTCCGCAGGAACAACTTATTCACCAGAGACTTAGATTGGTACAAAGTCCCAAGTTTTTCCCACAAATTCTTCGTCGTAGCTTCCCCAGATACATTCAACAATACTGAATCTGACACACACAATCGTATTGTGCTCTTAGCCTTCCGATCCAGTTTCTTCCAGTCTTCATCTGACATTGCCGTTGGTTTAGTACCTGGATCTACCGCGATCCACTGATCTTTATCCACCAGTAGATCCTCCATCTTGAGCTTCCACAACTCAAAACTCTGACCATTAAATTTCTCGATCTCTATCTTTCCGCCGCTCGCCATATTCTTTCACCGCAAGAATCGATCCCGCAGATCTCCCACTGCACAGGGTCTACCACAGGCCCGAGCAAAAAAACCCTCAACAACAAAGGCGTCCCCTTGAAGCCGAAACAGCTCCGATACCAAATGTAGGTTTTAACCCTGAACAGAAATTATCTACACACGAATCTTATAACAGAAAATAAACAATAGCGAGAGCATAAAACATAAAACAGATAAACACAGAGATTTTCCCCTGGATCCCAAATCGGGACGACCAACTTGATTTTCATTATATTCCTTTTAGTGTTACAACACATATATATACATGCCGAAGCATACATAAACCCCAATCCATTAACCCTGGATTAGAACATAACCGTAGTTCCCTTGACCGGATCTACAAAATACCAGGGGCCGAAAACCATCGAACCCCAAAACCATCTGCAAAACCATGCACAAAACCATGGGCGGATCCGCCTATGAGTGGGTCCGCACAAAAAACAAATTTTGGCCAGGGCGCTGCCCCGGACCCCAACGGTGGGGACTGCTTCGCCCCTCGTGACCCCCCAGCTACGCCCGACGCAACATACAGCGTGGGGCCAATCGTGGAAAGAATATAACACATACCCAACATGGCAAGGCTCCCACATTATAAAATAAGGATGAGGACACCAAGAGAGGGGTTGATCATTTGATATTGCTGAAGGTATTGTCTGTTTAGACAAACCTCATTCTCTAGCTCTTTAGCTGAGAATAGTGTCGTTTAGCACTTGGGTGTTCCTGGTCAGGAATCCCACCTTCTTTCTTGAGTATCTCTTGGAGGAGACTTGTTCTATCTTGTCCACTATCAGGCTTGGGCCAAGCTTCATATTCCAACCACAATTCAGATCCTTTTGAGGGTTTGATTTTTTTTGTAAGCTACAGTAGTGGAAGCTATATCTATTCGGATCTAGGTAAATCTAGTGCCTCTTCTCAGTGAATGTGTCTTTTAACCTCCTCGAAGAGTGTATTGGATCATTGGAGCTGCATTTTCAGTTCTAGGCATCAGGCCTATTCAGTATTGAAGAAAACAACGCAGTTTCTCTCCCATAACTGTGTTATCTGCAAGAGGGAAGTTGCAGGGGTTTTGAGCAATGTTTTGGAGGAGTGATCTCTGGTGTTGAGGGGTTTTCCTTGCACTGTGGTGATCCATGGATTGGCCATCCAATCCATGTTCATTTCAGATCTGATTTGCATCTGGTTCTATTTACTGCAGAATTCCTGAATATTACTACAAGACTGCAACTTAGATCTTAGATCTACTCACTGATGTTCATGATTTGATCATATCCCCAAGGGGAATGTATTAAGGAACCCATCTAGTACACAGATCTGTATTGGATCTATCTTTTTGCATAAAGATCTGCTCTAGATCTGATGTGTAATATATATCAACTGTAGCATCAATAAAATAATGTTTCAGGCTTTGCAGTCCCATCTTGTTGTTGCAGCACCTCAATCTTGAGGGTTTCTTCATGTAATTCTTCTGTTTACCTATTGAAAATTGTATAAACCATGCTATAGATATCATTTACTGAATTCCATACTATATTGCATCCATCACCTTCAGAAAATCACGCTGCCTGTGCTTCAGAATTTTTTGCATACCACAAGTCATGGGGATTGGGCATTTTTAAGCTATATCGGGGGTGGTAGAACTGTTTAACATAGGTAGAGTCATTTTTTTGGGCTGAAATGTGATATGTAAGTCTCTTATGACCCAAGATACGATATCCCACCGTCAATTTCCCTTATTTTTATGCTCATCTATGAAATTAACCTTTTTAGGGCATAAATTGCTGCTTTTCCCCAACTTTTGGCTCATAAAATGAAGTATAGTTTTCTGTTGTAGCTTTTATTGATGTCTATGTGTTTCCAACATTTCCTATGAGCTTATTTGATGCTCCATATCCATTACTGAGTTTATATATTGTTACAGTCCCTCTTTGGGGCATCTTTTCAAGGAAACTAGGTGTGGGAGATCTGTTTAACCCACCTAGAAGGATTTATTTTTGATACCCTATTGGATTTAGGACTTAGATACTTATATATAAGGTATCCAAGTTCTGATTTTCATTTCTATACCAGCCATTCCTGGAAAATGCATTTTCCAGTCATGCCTTGCTGACATATCCCATTTTGGGATATTACAGTGGTATCAAAGCATGATCTCTGGCCCAGCCTGTGAGATCTAGCCATCAGAAGAATCAAGAAGAATACTGAAGAAAGAAATATTACAGAGAGGACAAAGAGAAGAGTTTTCCTAACACTCTCTCAAGCCATGCATGAATTGAAGGAAGAAATCAGGGGAATGAGGAGGGGAAGACATGCAAATCCCTCAAGGAGTTCTTCTCATGAAGAAAGCCCCAATAATTCTTATACTGTGTGTGATAATTCAGCCACACAATATGATCAACAACACTGTAACATGCCTACTTTATTGTTGAGAGAAAGAGGAGAAGGAGGAATGACGGAAGAGGAGATATCCCTGCTTCTTTTCCAAACCTTGGAAGGCATTAAAGAAGGTCTCAAGGAGATGGAAGGGAAGGAGTGTAGAAGATTTCTGGAAGGGTTTGAAACAAGCCCTAAATATTTTCATGATGGGTGTGAGCATTCAGCCACACATGCAGATCCACAACGTAGTCTATTGCCCACATTGACTGCAAGAAGGATGGAGGAAGAAGGTGCACCAAGGGAGGAGACCTTGAGTGACTATCTTCAGGAGTATGAATCTCAATCATGGAGATTCAGAGAGTACTTAGACTTCCAAGGGTTTTTAAAACTCAAGGAGGCAAGATCCAACAGCAACAAAAGAAGCAAGAGAGTTAGAATATTCCTATCTCACTTTGATGGATTAGAAGGGTGCACAACAAAAGCTTGGGTAGAAGAGCTAGATTCCTATTTTCAGCTACACCAAGTTTCAGAGGAAGAAGCCATCAGAATAGCAATGATGCACCTCAAAGGTATGGCCCATGATTGGTGGTTTACTGATTCTAATTCATTTTTTCATGCAAATTTAGAAACTTATGTTGAGTTCACTAAAGGATTGATGAGGATATTTGATAAAGAACATTATGAACCATCATTTTTTAAAAGCAAAGACTCAAACACTTTGCATGAGTTGGAGAGACCTATTGAGCCAACTCCACTCCATAATTTTAAAGGGGATAAAAACATGTAGGATAGCTTGCCAAGGGCAAGATCCCCATTTCTTAAAGAAACCTCTTCTATTTTTGAAGACATGGAGTCTTTTTCCTCAAGGGATGATCGAGATCAAGGGTATCTCATTGAGGATGAGGCATTCTCACACATGGAAGAAGAGGAGAAGGATCAACATCAAGGGATGATGATAATTCACCCTTATATATTTCAGAAGGATTGTACACAAAGGAAGGAGACTTCACTGCGCAGAGAAGAGAGGGAAAGATCAGTCCACTCATACTTGCAGTCCACTTCAAATTTTGATGTCTCACTACATGGAGGCATTCCACCTTGGAGGCCACCAGATCTAGAATTGGTGAGAGACATCTTGCCTCTTGGCTCACCATTCTTGGATTCTAGGGAGGTGAGGAGTTTGGAGGATGACTTTGGCATGAGGGATGTCAAAGTAGCAGGCAACATCATGAGGAGAGCTTCATATGCTAGATCACCAGCGTTGTCTCTTAGGAGGATTGATCCTTATTGGAGATCTCAGCTCTTGGTAGAGTACTCCAAGGATATTGGTGCATGCATGATTCTTGATGACCCAGATGGATATGATAGATACATGGTGGATGATGTGGTCATCTATTCCTATGGCAGGATCTTCTTGAGTAGATCTTCTAGTCTCAAGGAGAAGCTTCTACATGCAGCACATGAAGACTTCTCTTCTATGCACCTTGATGCATATTTCCATTTGATGGAGGAGTTTAATTGGGAGGGTAGCCAGCATGACATATTTCAGCATATGGAGAGATTCATAGCCCGGATGGTAATGAAGAGGAGGTCACATCCACTTCCCTACTCATTGGAGGTGAGGGAGAAATTCCAGTTGAGCCATTTCAGCTCAAGATCTCAAGTGCATGATGGAGGAGGTATAATTTCACATTTTGTATTGTACTTCTATTCCTTATTTTAGCAGCATGATGTATCAAGAATATTTGTTCCTTCTTGCATATTGTATAATGATGTACTTGCAGCCTTTTGTAGCACTGAGATTGGCTATCTCATTGGTGGTTTGTGGGGGAAGCCACATGATTTTTGGTGTGCACCATTGACACCACTTTGTACTTTCATGATGCTATCTTGTAAAATGATTGTGGAAACAAACAAGTGGCTAGAAAAGCACTTGTTATTGTTTGGTTTGATGTAGGCAAAGGATGTACTGTGCTGGTTCCATGAGAGGAACTATGATCCACTTTCTGGTTGTCATGTGACAGCTTGTTTCCAATTGTTTTTGCTTCCATATATTGTTGATGTTTCTATGTTTATGGGAAGCTATGTTTGGAGAGTGGGATATGAGATGGAGGTGCCCATTGGGAGTATTATTCTCCCTACTATTCATGTTGTATGTGACAGGAGGAGCAATGGGCAAACCATGATTGCCACATCACATCTCTTTTCTTCACATGGGGTGAGCCATTTGAAGAACTTGAGTGCTTGGAGGAGGCACTTCATGGTTGAATTTTTTGATGGGGTATCTTGGGCCATTCTTGGAGGCCATATCATTTCAACCTAGGGGCATAAATAACCCCATACTTACCATAAATGGAGAGAAAAACAATTTGAATGGGAAAATCTAAACTCTCCATTCAGCCCCAACACATTGCATAGATCCAGGGTTGAAGTTTTCTTTGATGAGCTACCTAGAATGGTTCATTTCATTTGGATGATTGCATGGGTGAGGGAGTCGCTCATTGGGAACAAGAATTCCCATGTTTTCATCACTTCTGCCTTAAGGAGGCCATTGAGCAGCAAGGAGATCACCATTTGTACCTTCCATTTCTTCATGATGTACACTATGTTATCTTACACTTGGAAGGAATCATTGGAGGGCAGATTCACTACATATCATTTTTAGCCATGGTGGGATCCATTGATGAGGCCACAAGAAGAGGGAGGGAGAAATTTTTCTCTACCTTGCAGTTTCTTGAGGATGAGCAACATTTTGAAGGGGGAGGACTGTAATATTCCTAATTAGCCCAAGCTAATAGGAATATTCAATTTTGTTTTGTTTTTCATGCTTATGAATAAAATTTTAAAGGATGACCAATAATGACTCCTAAACATCAAAATAAATCAATGCTCAATGTGAAACAAGCTAAATCTGAGCTACTTTCATAAACACACTTAAGTGTGAATGAGGCTGGAACAATTGAATGGGTCAATAGGACCAAATCAATAGCGTTGTCTAGGTGCAATGTATCTCCAAAAGGCACAACGCAGTCCATGTTGGAAGCCACTCATGTGAATGAGGATAATTCATCAAGATGGTTTAGGGTTTGGCAAGGCTCCCACATTATAACGGAAGGATGAGGACACCAAGAGAGGGGTTGATCATTTGATATTGTTGAAGGTATTGTTTGTTTAGACAAACCTCATTCTCTCACTGTTTAGTTAAGAATAGTGTTGTTTAGCACTTGGGTGTTCCTGGTCGGGAATCCCACCTCCTTTCTTGAGTAGTTCTTGGAGGAGACTTGTTCTATCTTGTCCACTATCAGGCTTGGGCCAAGCTTCATATTTGTTTTGGAGGTAAATCCCCTCTACGGACAGAGGTGATCCCTACTAGCCCAGATCGGGTCTAGAAACAATCGTTCACGCTATAGTGCAGGTTCCTAATTGCAAATAAACCAACCAGCGATGAAGGCTTATCTGGAATCCAACGCTGTCGCTTGTAGAAGAAAGTAGCGCTCCCGTTCCTTAGCTCTGGAAAATCACGATCCCTACGATCTCTGTGATAGGACACCTGCACATGCGAGAAACAAAACAAACACAAGCGTAAAATCCATTAAATGCAACTATATGTCAGTCAGAAAGGACATAACTCATCATCATAAACAACAACAAGAGTGGAACCATAACCAATAGTCGTTTATTATAAATCAATCAAAGGAAAATTACAACCAAGTTCTGACGCTGAATTCTCCTTCGGAGGGTCGCCAGTAGAACACGTCTCGAAAATCCTGTCAAGGATGGGACAAACCTCTCTCTTTGAATCTCGACAATAGTCTCCTTGCTTGAATTTGGCCTTAGGGGAATAATCAAGGCTCTTGCAGCATAAGGCTCTTGGGAATTTTGGGAACTTGAAGACTAGCTTGCAATGGAGATGAGCAAGCTTTTATAGATGGAGGAAGGGGAGTTGGGATCCCTATAATCATGGGATTGGCCCTATCATCAAGGAAGCTTCCATGAGAGGTGGAAAACCACTTCCTCTCTATGGAAATCCGTAGCCAAACCTCCCAACTCAAGATAGATGGCAGTCCAGGAATTTGTTAGGACAAAACTTCCGCCATTTATTTTTAAAAAACACTCCTTAAATTGGCTGGTGCGAGTGCGACTCTGGGAAAGAGCGCCAATTGGCGTGGCCTCTTTGAAGGATTTTCCCCATTGGTGCGGGTGCTGAACTGTATGCCCACGCCAATGAAAAAAGGGGTGTTTTTAGGGTTTTTTACAAGGAGATATCTTCAGGGGGATGAAAGTACATGTTCAGGGGAATGCCATGAAAGTATTTTCAAGTTATGTTACTGCTCACAGGTCACAAAATGAGCCCTCCAATGTGCGGGACGGGGATTGTAGGGACGGTGACAAATTTCTGTGTAACAGATGCCCCCTAAAGTATGAGGCCCGAACGAGAGAGAGGGGTGAAATGCTTTACGAGAACGTGTCCAACTGAAAACTCCGCCGTCAAAAAACCTGCGTGAAGAAGTACAACGGATGTCTCAAATACATGATATATATGTGGTATGGGCGCAGCCATCCATAACATAGTATACAATAATCCAGATCCAAGGCATGGATGTAGCCATCCAGTGAGGATCGATAAATAGACTCAGGTATGGTCGCAGCCATCCAGTAAGTGAGTCATTTAAATAATCATAATAATCCACAAACTCGCAGCCTGGATTACAACAGACACAATCCAGGGTCTTGCGCTCCATCTCAACCCAAACACAGCACAAGTTCAAGCATGCGAATAAGTGAGCTGAAGTCGAACATGCAAGAACATCGTCCGATTACCAGCCAATGATGAAAGTTGTTAATAGACGCGAGAGGTACCACCAATAATGACAATGGCCCTTAAGGTACTATAGGTACAATCTACGGCATGTGAATCAATGAGCTGACGTCGAACACCTGTAGAATCACTTGATCGGAGGCCAATGATGAAAAACTCGCGTCGAATGCGAAGAACCTGCCATTGAGGCATGCAGGCTCCAAGGTACCAGAAGGGAGTCCCTAGATCAGTTTCCTGGATAATGAGCTGAAGTCGACAGGAAGCGACCTTGATCGAAGGTGGGCCATAGTGTTTCCCACATCATCGACACGAGACAGGGGAACATAATGTGTTTGTGAATCACGATCATATGAGAATCAGAGGGAGGTTGATATTTGCAGAGGTCAACTTCTCTTGAACATATGAACGGCACGACAGTGGACTTGGCAGTATTTGACATCAAAAGATTAGAGGTCATAGTGACGAGGCAAAGAGAAGATGAGAAGTCAAAAGGGATTACCCAAACCCACGGAGGCACGTGAAAAACGAGATGAGATGTCCCCAACCCGACACGAATGCAGACAAGTGCCATGTTCAAGAGCGACATACTGCCGACATGACAATGATGATGGTTCCATTTTTTCCCCGCCATTTCTGGCGAGTACCCCAATGATTTTTGATAACAAGCTTGAAGGGGATAGCATATGCTTGTGATATAAGTCCATACTAGAACGTTTAATGAACCCTAGGAAGGAAAAACTCGAGTAGCGTCATTATGACTGAATCCGATGTCATCAGGGTTTAACGAGTCTGATAAAGGAAGAACTCGGCGTCTTTTCATGTTTAGAGAGTTTGAAAAGACAGCAGAAAAGTAAACTCCAATGGTCCTTTTAAGTAAACGGTTCTCGGATCTGAAAAGGTAAAGAAAACTATACAAAGCTATCCTAGTCGCGATGAGGTATTCCTTTTTAAGTAAATAATCTATCCCGACCAGAAAAGGGGTAAGCAGTCTCTTTGAGGTAGGTGTGGATTTATGGCTTAACTTTATAGAAAAACACGACAGAACCTCGACAATATGCCTAGACACCAAAAAGTGAAAGAGCTGAAAGATGACTCCAAAATGACTTTTTCGTGTTTTTACCGAGTCCGAAAAAGTATAAAATACAACTCGTTTCACCGTCCAAGCTGCGAAAAACCTGTTGCTGCACATAGAGGCAAGTGTAAAATCCATTTTCCGACAACAAATATCAAAATATCCATGAAAGTGTCTTTTAAAACCTATTTTATATTTCAAAAAGTTATAAATAGTCTCAAATGGTAAAAACAAAGTTACTTTTACTATTTACCTCATTAGAGAGCAACAATGGTCCGTTTGGTGTGCAAACTTTTGACGGCGATTGCGACAGATCCGGGCTACCATTCAAATTTCTGTTCGTTCCAGGTAAGAGGCGCTTCCCTGTACTCCATTTTAATCCATTTTTTTATAATTTTCCATTGCTCATTAGATTTATGTGGAAGATTTTTGTAATTTTAGGGCTCCGCCCATTGGTGCGGGTATCGGGCACGGACTCGCGCCAATGGCCTTTTGTATACAAAGAGCCTGCGCCAATGGCGCAATTTAGTTTTCCGCCTTAAATTTCCTATTTGTGAGTGATTCAAATGGATTTCCAAGCATAACAAAGATCTAATCAAGGGTTTTTGACCATGTTGATGCAGGCAACCAAGTACAATGGTGATCGAATGGAAAGAGAGGGAGCATGGGGAAGAGGATGATTTAGCCATGGAGAATGAAACTTGTATGAATGCTCTCAAGAATTGTGGGCTTAAGAAATTCTTCCTGACACCTTGCTTACGAGCTCAACCTGAGCTTCTACAATACCTGATCAGTATTTGGGATGAAAATGGACAAGTGTTCAAGCTGCAAGATCAAGTATTAGAACTGGAGGTTTCTGACGTATATTTCATAACCGGACTATCGCGCAGAGGTCCAGTGCCCATACTGACAGGGATTAGACCATCTGGTGAAAAGATGGAGTAGGTAATGGCGAGGGTGTGCCCAAGGGCACGAACCGGATCAGGAAGCGGAAAGGTAGACATTCACACTGTCGAGGATCTAGCACTCAGAGTAGTGCTACACACCATTACACGAGCTGCAGGATCGCAAGCTCCACATGAGGCGACCAAGGCCCAACTCATACTAGCCTCTGAGTGTATGATTCCTACACTGTTTGATTGGGCCACAGTAGTGACGGTCATCATGAAGAGGCAGCTGAAAAAATGCAAGCAAGCCAAACTGAAACAGTTTGGTTACGGTTCTATCCTGGTATCATTCATTCTGGAACGACTACCAATCTTCTAGGGACAAGGGGCCTTAGTAGTTGAGCCGGTACCATGAGAGCCGAGAATGGCTCGCTGGGCAGCACTGATGCCCAGAGCGGGAGGGGGCCAACAGATGTCCTCGAGGCCGGAGTTTTTTGGGTGGCTACGACGTCAGTTGATCGTAGTCAAAGATTGGCCATATGCAGGGACCGATTTCACTGGTGATCCAGATCTTCCACTCCCGGAGGGAGATGACTGGGACAAGGAGTTAGGTAAGATCGTCTTTTTGATTTTTATGTTTTATGATTTTTTGGGTAATACATGTTCGTTCTAAGGAAAGTTGTTATATGTATGTAGATGTCGGCCCAGAGAGGCTCGCGGGCATGTCACCCATCGCGCAGAGAACCCATGTCGAACATGACCCTTAGGTAGAGGGAGGTGAGGGAGGTGAACTGATTCAGAACCTGGAGGGCATTGCCTGGGGGATCGCGGACTATGCACGGCTAGCAGATGTTCTGCTAGCATACCTGCGACACACTGTAGGGGTGCCCAGTCGCCTCCACCGACTGTTGAGACGCTTAGTGCGTGCCGTGACTTGTTATCACGAGCACCATGCAGATTAGACATTAGGGCTTTTCTCATGCATATTTTTTGAGAGACATGTCGTCTCCGGCTGTATTAAGACGAACATGTATATTTTTGATTTATGTAATGCACACTATGTAAACATTTCGATATATATATATATATATATATATATATATATATATATATATATATATATATATATATATATATATATATACATACCTATTTCTGGATGGATCTCTTCACATGTGATGATGTTTTATATGCTATGAAAATATCCAATACAATGTAATCTAATGTATCAGTTGCATAAAAAACGACCCAATGAGAAAGTTCACATAATGTATTTAATCACACATTTTATTTTTATACAATCTTAAAAGCACACACACATGCAAACTATGCTTGGAAATGAGTTTTATTTTTATGCAAAATTAAAACAAAAACTATGCTTGAAATGAGGAAGACGGGCATGCCCCCCAGCATGGTGTCTCAATTCGAGGTGCATGCCCCCCCAAGCTTTATTCCATAGAAAAATGGGGTGAAGGTTGAAAAAGAGATTTGATCTAAATCTATCAAAATTTGAATTGAACGTGCTGGTTTTTCATTATTTTAACGAGGTTGACATACTTAAAAGAACTGTCCTTGTAATGACTTGTTTCATTGTTTTAGGAGCTTGACACAAGAGGAGGAACTGTGCTCTGACAGTCCTTGCTTCATTTTTTAAGGAGCTTGGCGCATGACAACGAACTATGCTCTGGGAACCTGATTTCATTTTTAAAGGAGCTTGACACAGGAAAAGGAACTATGCTCTGACCGACCTCATCATAATGAACAAGAAGTCATGTCTTCCAAGAGTTCCATTCCTGATGGAAGGAAAACATCCTGGAAGTCGGGACCCAATGCCCCCAGCACACTATGCACGACGGCATTATCACTGAGTAGAGGCACAGGGTAGGTAGCCACATAGTTGACCTGCGGTGGGGCAGATACAACGGGTGGATAAAAACTAGGAAAGGATGATGGCGGGCTAGCTGCCACATCAGGACAAAAGAACGAAAGTTGATCAATGGTCACGATCCGTCCTTCATGTGGAAAACACATCACGCGAAAGAGGGAGGAGACAAGCGCTCCCATGGCATAGGTGTAGTCGCGCCCCAAGAGCAGATTGAAATCCAAGGGGCCTGGAACAACCATCACGTCCGTATGGACAGTTTTACCTCCCAAAGTAATAGGTAACTGTGGAAGGACCCCTAACGGTAGACTAGTCCTTTTGTTGAATGTCAACAAATTTTGCGTAACAGGCGCAAGCAACAGTGAACCGAAAGCTTGCCACGTAGTTTAGGATATAACACTAACAGAGGCGCCTTCATCTACAATGGTGCTGGGTACGACTAGACCAAAAGCCTGTACTGTGATCTCGAAAGCCACATAAGACGGAAGGCAGTATCCTGCGAATCGATTCCAATCAAAGGAAGTGACCAAACTACTCGGAGGGGCTACCATCAAACTGTGAAGGTCTTCCCCTGATGTTACGGAAGAAGAAGGAGAATCCTCCATGACCTCCATCTCAAAGGTGGGAGGGGTATCCTCCGGGGCCTCCATCACGGGAGGTGAAGGAGCTTCTTCTTGAAGTATGGGGACAGGAGAATCTTTCTCTAAGTCTGAAGAATCTGAAGAAACCAAAAGGACATGGCGGGTGTGAGATGCACTCTCAAGAGAAAAGACCTGGTGCATCGTAGACAGAGCCAGCTCAACTGTTTCCACGACCAATGGTTGGTCAGGGATGGATTCGTGAATATGAATTTCCAAGGGAGCGAGATCGACCAAGGATGACTCTTGACCAATCGGAGGATCAGCTGGTGGCGGACTCAAAGAAAGCCATTGGTAACCAGACGGGAGGCATGGTGTGGAAACGGTTGCGTTGTCCAAGACTCTTTTGGCTTCATCCATATATGGACAAAGGTGAATGGCATGGTGCCCTTCACACAACTTACAGGGATTGGTGAGCTTACCCTGTTTCTTAGGAGCCTTACCAGTACTAGTTGAAGACGTGCCCCCAACATGACTCCCAGAAGCCAATGGCGACGGTGGGCACTCGTTGGACCATACTTCGAGCACCTTTGGAATGTCAGGGCAGTCTCGAAGAAGATGGTCTCCTGTGCACAACATGCAAGGGAACTTGACTTTCCGCGGAGGGTTGGGAGGCTTATCAAGAGGAGGTGCTTCAGAAACAGTAGCTACACTCTTAGCCTCTCTTTTATCGGACATCTTCTTCTTTGTCTTCTTCTTCTTCTTCTTAGCCACCTGGTTACTCGAATCCAGACTTTCACCAGTCGAAGTAGAAGAGGGGGACGCAGGATCAGGCGAAGAAGGGGAGAGGTCCACCTTAGAATCAACATGATGTTGTTCAGGAGGAGGAACTGATTGAACAGAAATTTTGAGACATTCGGGACTTCTGAGGTTGAGAACAACCAAACGAGGAAACCTTGATTACCCCGGGAAGGGACAACGTTGCCATATAAGGAGCACCAACATTTCCAAAAGGAGGAAAATGACTAGGATTCCCATCGGAGGATTCCTTGGTTGGTGAACTCTAGAAAAGTTTCCATCCAACGACTCAAAAAGACACACACGGGCTAAAGAACCAAGGCAACTTTCCTGATCAAAGGGCCAACAAGAAAAATCTAACGGGCGTGTGGTAGCGGGCGTTTTATTTTACCACATTGAAACTTCGAAACTTCAGGTTCCTGTTTAGAGTAAGCGGTTGAAAAGGTGACTCTATCTCTTCGAGTTTGAAGCAAGCGTGAAAGGACAAGCGCTTGGTGATCCTTTCAAATTTAAAGAGTCGAGAAAGATCAAATGACTACTCGGGAATTCTAGGCAAAGGGTGTACCAAATAACCGTGAACTACAATATACACCTTGGTTTCAAAATGAAAGAGAAATCAACCAAGGACTTAACGTACGTGCAGGAAATCTCCCCGAATGCTGTGTCTGGTGTATCACAGGTATAAGGTAGCAGACTCGGCTTCCTATGGATAAAGGATAGAAACCTAGTGGGGTCTCCCTTTATATACACGACGGTACGAGGAGCACAAGTCCGTACTAGTGTTGTCTAAAGCCAAGAGGCGAACGATAGCTACTAGGTTTTGAGACGCCGGAACACGTCTCTAGCCTAGACCTCTAAATGTGTTTCGTTAGATTTCAATGCTGCCTTAGTGTGAATTGAGTAAATTTTAATGTTTATCTTCAATTATATTTCAGTTTTCAGGCCCTAGCGAATGTAATGTCTCAAAATCTCTTAAATGCACTCTATATGCCACAGTATATCATTTCATTCGATGAAAGCTATTTATGAGAGAGTTGAGAGCTTTTCACACAATAAAGAAATGAACAGAAAACAACCAATGATGTCCCTAATGCAACTAATGAGAACTAAAAAACTTTTCATTCAAGGTTACTAAAAACTAATGACACCGAAAAGATCTAATTCACATTAACTAATGAAAAGCAAAAGATATATTTTTTTTTATATTTTCAATATTTCAGAGCAAAGTACGCTAAAAAAAAATGAAAACTAATGCAAAATAAATTCGAGAAATGATGATAAGAGAGCAAAAACAAACAAATTTCACCCAATAGCAAGCGCAATCAGACCTCAAATCGACCAACAGTCCCTCAAAACCAAGAAAATCCCAAAGACTCAAATGAGCCGTGTAACCTAGGCCCAAAACGAGACAAAGTGGAATTCGAATGAAGGAGGAGTCAATCACTCAAATAGCGCAATAAAATGATAAACAATTGTCAAACGAATGTAGGGAAGCAATCACGAAGTTAATTGAACTGATAAAAACCAAAAAACTCCCAAGGGAGGCTCGACACACCAAAGCACCTAGATGCCCTAGGGCTATAATGTAAAATCGATGGAAATGGGCAAACAACCAAAGGATGGAGGTCACAGTTAGTCAAACAAGGCCCCAAGACACTCAAACAGTCGAAAAAATGAAACAAAAATCAAAGATCAGGCTCATAAAGCTCAAAATCAAGCAAACCCTAGCAGTCCCCAACACTCGCGCGATTGTCAGGCTGAAACTAGCGCCATATCAGGATTGGCGCAGGTAATACATTGACAGCTAGTGCCAATTGGCGCGACTGTCACGCTAAAAAACACGCCAGTCAAGTTTGCTATGCCAAAAATAAAAAATAAAAAATCTAAGATCAGACCAGTGATGTTTGGAGCTATCAAAAACCCAAATTCACAGAAAGAACCAACCCAAAAGAGCTGATCAAGCAAGCATAATCGAGAATCAACCGAAAAGACAAGACAGTGCTCCAAATGTTCAGTTTACAAACTAAACTAGAGATTGACTGAAGCAGCTTTGATCTACTTCGCAATTGCAGAGAAAAAGCATTTCGAAGGCTATCTAGCCAACTTCAGGCTCCGTTTGTAGCTTATAAAATGAACGACAACAAGCTAGACAATCCCCAGTGGAGTCGCCAATTTGTTGTGGAGGTAAATCCCCTCTGCAGACAGAGGCGATCCTTACTAGCCCAGACCGGGTCTAGAAACAATCGTTCACACTATAGTGCAGGTTCCTAATTGCAAATAAACCAACCAGCAATGAAGGCTTACCTAGAATCCAACGCTGTCGCTTGTAGAAGAAAGTAGCGCTCCCGTTCCTTAGCTCTAGCAGATTACGATCCCCACGATCTCTGTGATAGGACACCTACACATGCGAGAAACAAAACAAACACAAGTGTAAAATCCAATAGATGCAACTATATGTCAGTCAGAAAGGACATAACTCATCATCATAAACAACAACAAGAGTGGAACCATAACCAATAGTCGTTTATTATAAATCAGTCAAAGGAAAATTACAACCAAGTTCTCACGCTGAATTCTCCTTCGGAGGGTCGCCAGCAGAACACGTCTCAAAAAGCCTGTCAAGGATGGGACAAACCTCTCTCTTCGAATCTCGACAATAGTCTCCTTGCTTGAATTTGGCCTTAGGGGAATAATCAAGGCTCTTGCAGCATAAGGCTCTTGGGAATTTTGGGAACTTGAAGACTAGCTTGCAATGGAGATGAGCAAGCTTTTATAGATGGAGGAAGGGGAGTTGGGATCCCTATAATCATGGGATTGGCCCTATCATCAAGGAAGCTTCCATGAGAGGTGGAAAACCACTTCCTCTCTATGGAAATTCGTAGCCAAACCTCCCAACTCAAGATAGATGGCAGTCCAGGAATTTGTTAGGACGAAACTTCCGCCATTTATTTTTAAAAAACACTCCTTAAATTGGTTGGCGCGAGTGCGACTCTGGGACAAAGCGCCAATTAGTGCGGCCTCTTTGAAGGATTTTCCCCACTGGCGCGGCTGCTGAATTGTATGCCCGTGCCAATGAAAAAAGGGGTGTTTTTAGGGTTTTTACAAGGAGATGTCTTCAGGGGGATGAAAGTACATGTTCAGGGGAATGCCATGAAAATATTTTCAAGTTATGTTACTGCTCACAGGTCACAAAATGAGCCCTCCAATGTGTGGGACGGGGATTGCAGGGACGGTGAAAAATTGTTGTGTAACAATCTTCCAACCACAATTCATATCCTGTTGAGGGTTTGATTGTTTTTGTAAGCTGCAGCAGTGGAAGCTAGATCTATTCAGATATAGGCAAATCTAGTGCCTCTTCTCAATGAGTGTGTCATTTAACCTCCTGGAAGAGTGTATTGGATCATTGGAGTTGAATTTTAAGATCTAGGCATCAAGCCTATTCAGTACTGAAGCAAACAGTGCATTTTCTCTCCCATAATTGCGTTATTTTCAAGTGGGAAGTTGCAGGGGTTTTGAGCAACGTTTTGGAGGAGTGATCTCTGGTGTTGAGGGGTTTTCCTTGCACTGTGGTGATCCATGAATTGGCCATCCAATCCATGTTCATTTCAGATATGATTTGCATCTGTTTCTATTTACTGCAGAATTCCTGAATATTACTGCAGGACTGCAACTTAGATCTCAGATCTACTCACTGATGTTCATGATTTGCTCAAATCCCCAAGGGGAATGTATCAAGGAGCCCATCTAGTACACAGATCTGTATTGGATCTATATTTTTGTGTAAATATCTGCTCTAGATCTGATGTGTAATATATATCAACTATAGCATCAATAAAATAATGTTTTCAGGCTTTGCAGTCCCATCTTGTTGTTGCAGCACCTCAATATTGAAGGTTTCTTCATGTAATTATTTTGTTTACCTATTGAAAATTGTATAAAAAATGATATATATCTGATTTAATGAATTCCATACTATATTTCATCCATCACCTTCAGAAAATCACGCTTCCTGTGCTTCAGAAATTTTTGCATACCACAAGTCATGGGAATTGGGCATTTTTAAGCTATATCGGGGGTGGTAGAACTGTTTAACATAGCTAGAGTCATTTGTTTGGGCTGAAATTTTATCTGTAAGTCTCTTATGACCTAAGATACGAGATACCACCATCACTTGCCCTTATTTTTACGCTAATATCTGAAATTAACCTTTTTAGGGCATAAATTGCTGCTTTTCCCCAACTTTTGGCTCATAAAATGAAGTATAGTTTGATATTGTAGCTTGGATTGATGGATATGTGTTTATAACATGTCCTATGAGCTTATTTTATGCTTCATATCCATTACTGAGTTTATATATTGCTACAGTCCCTCTTTGGGGCATCTTTTCAAGGAAACTAGGTGTGGGAGATCTGTTTAACCACCTAGAAGGATTTATTTTTGATACCCTCTTGGATTTAGGAATTATATACTTAGATCTAAGGTATCCAAGTTCTGATTTTCATTTCTGTAGCATCCATTCATGGAAAATGCGTTTTCCAGTCATTCCTTGCTGACATTTCCCATTTTGGGATATTACAATGATAAACTAATAAAAGGATGAAACACTAAATGGGGGAAACCATAGTTATTGATCAAAGAGAAAGTGGGAGTTATGATGAGAATGACATCTTGCTAGAATATATGTAGACCAATAAATCACTTCCATATGTATCATATTAAAATGAATCAATTCATGAATTAAGGAAGAACAAGTATTCTGAGTTTTAAGAAGAGAATTAAATATTAGCTCAAAATTCTAACCAATGTCTCAAATAATATATGAAATTGGAAATTAAGACAAAGAAAGGATGATCATAATTGAGTTTGTCAAGATGTTTGTGAAGGATTTTAGTGTAAACCCCTCTTCCCACATCTACCCAAGTAACTGACCAATTGGGGTAAACATGTGACGAGAGGATATTATAATGAGATTCAACTTCCTATGTGACCTTAAGGAAGTGGAACCGATGAAAACACGACATATAGACCTTGTACAACAACAATAACACTCCCATGAGGTAACCCAACCTTTCAGGCCTCTTACCCCTGGGTCACACTTACCTTTTGACCTCTTTGAGCCATAGATGCAGGCACAAGCTTGAAATCTAGCGTCCAGGAGGTTATAGACACATGCATAACACTGCATGTCAGCATCCAGGGCCCTAATTCCTTATTTATGTGCCAACACCCTCGGGATTTGAGCCACATTTTTAGGCCCAGAACCCAGTGCTCTGCCCAGAACTTCATGAAAAGTTCAAAGATGATAAATAACAATAGGAAAATGATAAAAAAGCAATCATATCAATAATAACTCATCTGGACCCCTCCTATCCATGATATGAATTTTGTCAAACATGTCACAAACATTGAAACTACAGGTGTAAACAACAGATATGAGCATAGGGGTCTCATACTTATCTGAGAATCACTAAGAATCATTTCTACCTTACATCATTAGTTGCAATACAATCTATTTGACCATAGATACATTGTGCATTCATTTACAAGTAAAATCATGAGGAGATCCATACATCATCATTGTCATAATACTTGCTTATAACCAGCATAATAACCACAAAAATATGAAGGATACATCAGCCACATAATCCACATAGTAACAAGAATATTTACCCATCAATACAAGAAGAAAAGAGCTCTTATTTCCATAAGAAAAATGCAACCAATTTTGGGACTTCAACGTTTCACTCGACCATAGATTGGCTGAGCCAAATCTCTCTTCATCCAATCACCCTCGTGTCATATTCCAAGCATGAATGTGGGATCTCATCAAAAACATCAATCAAAACCAATTTAGGGCTTCCAAAGGCCAAACCACCTCAACCCTCAACCAGTGATTCCACCTCATGGTCGTACATCATAACCATCATGGTTTGGTCTCTATCCAATCTGCTCCAGGGCTCCAGAGTGTTTGTTCCAACCAAGGCTCCAAGACTAGTAACTCAACCCTAGTTCTTTTCGAGCTCTAGAGTGTTTGTGCAACCAAGCCTACAATACTAGTAACTCAACCCATCTAGGGCTCCAAAGCATTTTTCCAGCCAAGGCTCCAGGACTAATAACTCAACCCAATAGTTTTCCGTCGAGATTTAGGTTCAGAGCGTTTTTCCAACCAAGGCTCCAGGAACTAATAACTACACCCAACAACTAAAGGGATCATGAGAACCAACTAGGAAAAAATAAATGGAAATAAACCCACAACACCATGGTTATCCAGGAAATGGCAAGGCTAGTCAAATCCACTGTCAATCTAGGAAATCCTCCATGCCAATGACACATCATGACCAAGAAACCACATGCATACACCATGCATGCCCAAACTAGTGAGGAAAACATACACGCAACTTGGTACCTGCAATCAAAACTCGTTGTAGCTATTGATCCTGATGTTTTCTTGTGTTTTCCTGCTCTTCCTTTGCCTTCTTGCTCTAAATCACCAAGTATCCACACTCTCTAAGAGAGCTCCAAGAAAAACTTATGTATCCAAGAGTATGAGAGAGAGAGAGAGAGAACAGAATGTGAGCCATAATTGTGAGAAAAATATTTCCAAATGATCCTCAGAAACCTTTTTATTAATGATGCCTCTATTTTCTTCATTTTTCATTATTTTCCTTCATTTTCCTCCTCACATGCAACATGTGACCTTTCACCTCCATTTTATCCTATTTTCCATTATTTTCATAAATAAAAAGCCAATTAATGCCTCATTCATTTCCAAAGTCATTGACTTTGCCTTTGCTAATTTCCTTAGCCATATTAACCGAAATGAACACCCACTAGGATGTTTTTTCCAAAATTCATCCTGGAATATGTGTCCCATGACCTTGGTATTATCTTTTTTTTTACATGGATTTTTAACCATGGATGTTATAGAACCCTCCCCCTTGTTGTAACACCGTCCTCGGTGTTCAATGACACCCACAGACCAACATGACTGCTAAAAGAAAAAAATACTTCCCATGGAGCTTTATAACACAGCTTGTTGCAGTATTTATATTGACCACTGCTAAACCACGACAAACATATAGTTTATTGGAGCTTTATAACATAGCTCATTATGGTATTTACAATAACAACCATATATACAACCATACTGTCTATGGACCTTTATAAATCCAACTCGATACAATATTTACAATAATATACACATATACATATATACACCTTTGCTCAACCATCAAATAGAAGGATACGATGCATGTATCAGCAACAAGGGAATCTAGAGGCCAATGCCTCCACCCTCAAGGTAATACCAGGATTCACCTCCTTCCCAGGAATTCCAGAATCCAATTCCAATTTCAAAGTTGTATCCAATGTTCGGCACTACAATCCTGTGCCACTTGTCTTCTCAGTGAACATTTATCGACCCATTGTTCGAGGACACACTCCCAATGTGCATCTGATTCCATCTGAAAATGCTAATGACCAAAAAAAATCCATCCCCGACCTTCCCTTCTCTACTACACCGTCCCTCGAGAAATCCGGTCACCCCCTTCTGTGTAGTCACTCACCTTCCAAGTTCCACTGGCACCCCCATCTCTGAAATTCAATCCCTTGGCAAGGCTTCCTCACAATGGAAGATACAAAATCCAAGGCATATACGTGCCTGAAAACCATCAAACTGATCATAACATGCTCATGGAAATCAATGGACATTATTGGGTACCAATGTCTCACAATGGCCCTGCTCCTGAAGTTCTTTACTAGCATACTGTTGTCTATTTCAATTCATTTTTTTGTTGCTTCTAATGCTTGCAATCAGTTTCAACCACTCGACCAGGCATTTCCGTGCTTCCTGTACCAAGCACATAACTTCCATTAGATTCAAAATAAATTGAAATAAATGCACATCATACCTCATTGGTAGATCGTCAATAAGGCACACTTGCAATTTTGTTCACTTCCTTCCACAACAAGTCAAACCAATTGTTCGATCAAATCATCATGTATAAACATATCGCATCTGGTTAGCGCAAAGCACAACCATCATAGGTCAAAATCATATATCACATGCAATCATCATAAACCATAATCATAAATCACATGTAACCATGGCATAAGTCAGAATTGTAGATCACATGTATAATAGAAATGAAATAATATACTGATACTTATCCTTCATTGATCCTTAATTTTGTCTATGTTCTTTCTATACACACACCGCATCGATTGCCATAACCTACAAGCAACAAATTCCTTTGCTTCTCTTCAATCACGTAGACATACACACAATCTACATCACCACACATACACCCACATATCACATACAACACAATACAATACACGCACTCACACTGACATATGACACATACACCTACACCTGGGTACAATACAACATAACACATACACCTACACCTGGTGTACAATACAACACAACACATACACCTACATCTGGTGTACAACACAATACCTACATATACATAAACATAGTACAATACAACGAATACACATGTCACGATGCCGCAACTACACCATGCACATACATAGTACCACATGCCCGCAACACAACATGTATGACATGCACAAAATACCACATGTATACCAATACCATATGCACAACATGTACACAATACCACTTATACACAACACTACCTGCACAACGTGTGCGCAAAATCACATTTACATGACACCACCTATACAATTTGTACACAATGCCAATTGTACACCGCACTGCCTGTACAATGTGTACACAATACCACATGTACACAAAACCATGTGCATGACATGTACACGACACCACATGTACACAATGCCTCATGTGTGACATTTGCACGACACCACCTACACACGGAACAACATGTACAACGTGTGCATAGTACCACATGTACAATCATGCACACAACACCATATGTACATAGCACTGCATATACAACATGTACATAGCACCATACATACATGACACTGCATATCCAACATGCACATAATACAATATGTACACAACACCACATATCCAAAATGTACATAGCACCATCTATACCTAGCATTGCATACACAATATACACACAACACCGTATATACAATAGACATACAACATCATATGTACACAATACTACATATGTTACATGTACACATCACCATAGGTATAATAATTGAATATAAAACATGTGCAACATATACACAACAATAGTACTGCACATCCATAGACCACACACTGACCCCACAAGCAACATTTCTTCTAGTGTCTTTCCACTATCCATGCTTATCCTAGCATGTCGCAAATCACCCTACTTTCACTCTGTTGTTGTATCTCTCAGCATTACCTATCCATAACATAAACATGGACATGGTACAAGAATATAATATCAATTCATGTCCACATGATACTGACCTCATAGATTTGTAAGGGTCACTCTGCCACTTGATTCCTCATAGCCAGGAACGTCTTCATGTGATTCCCCTGCATAAGCAATCATTACTCCACAAGAATGGTTCTTGAAAACCCTGTCATACAATGACATAGATACAAACATACATACATATATATCATTAGCACAAAACAATCATGATCGTGTCAGAAAATGACATGCATATGTAAATATAAACATTTAGCATTAAGTAACCATGATCCATGACGACCCTGTCAGACACGACATACATACATACATGTAAACATATATATAAACATCAACATAATCATGATCACAACACAATTGTTAAATATCATAAGGTATAGGTTAGGAGAACTTCCTTTATTCATGCACATCATGCACAACATTGAGAACAACAGTTCCCAACATAGCCAAGGCATCTAACACTTCAATTCCATTCACTTTACCTTACTTGATGACCTTTCTAATGACTGTCCTACCACCATTCATTTACCTCAATGGACCCAACCAATCCAAGTGGTTGTAATTTTCTTACCTTTCATTGCGCTTACTCATGCATCGAGCTTCATTCAGGTCTTACATTACTTGCTGAGTCCTTTCAGCTCTCCCAGAGCTCCATCAACTTTCATATTTCCCAACCAATTCCCAAAATCTCAAACAAAAGGAATTAGAGGAAATTTCAGCCTAAAAGTGGCCTCCTAAGGAAAATTAATAAAATAATAGTAAAAATAATAAAATAAGAGTTATGAATTTTGGAGGGAAAAGAGGAAAACTACTTCTTTTAATTGTATTTTCGGCTTATCTCCTTATAATTTCACTCAAATTTCACATTTAGACACTCATTATATGTGGAATTAAATTTCACATCCAACGAGTACCCATTATGCATACTTTTGAGAAGACCCACCTTGATAAATATTGTAGATACATTGAAAAAAACGTGTTAACACGTTTTTTTAATGTATCTACAATATTTATCAAGGTGGGTCTTCTCAAAATTATGCATAATGGGTACTCGTTGGATATGGAATTTAATTTTGCATCCAATGAGTGTCTACACTTGAAATTTGAGTAAACCTACAAGGAGATATGTCAAAAATACAATTAGAAAAAATAGTTTTCTTCTTCTTTTCCCTCCAAAATATTTACATGTACCTCTTTTTAAATTTAAATCATTTTGATTGGTTTACATATAATGACATGGAAACTACATGAAAATTTCATGGGCACTTTTAGGCTGAAATTTCCTCTAATGAAATAACAATAAACAACAAGAAGAAAACCATGAAAAACCAAAAGCAATATAACACCGCGACAAAGTGGCATGGCCATGCACTAGACGTAATAAATACCAATAATCAAGCACAACAAACCGCAATAGACCAAAAGCACAAGACTGAAAAAAAACACCATGACTCAATCCCCATGGGTCCCAAGTGCTTCCAAGGAAAGCTCAACCTGAGCCTTCTTCAAGATTTCAACAGTCTCTTTTTCCATGCATCTCCCGCATCATACTTCCATAACCACATAATTGTCAGCGCATAAATAAATATAACAATATACTGGTTATCTTACCTTTTTGTGCCAAACGCATTTCCTTGTATCTGAGCACATACACATATCATCTCTCAAGGGACTCCAATCCCTTGGCGAATCCAACCATAACTAGAAACCAATTGTTATACATGTCAAATACATTTTCATAAATATAACACATATCCAACTAATTCCATACAAGATTAGGGTTAAGAAGGCTTCCTGTATGTTCATTTGGAATTAGGGTTTCCAAATGTAGCCAAAGGAATTCTTACCCAATTCCTTTCTTTTATCATTAATCTTGTTGCAATTGAGTCCTACTATGTATTGCAATATCACCCATCTCTTAGTTATATAAACACATAAACTATTACCTTGTCATGCTAGTACTAAACATGTTTCCCTACACCTCTTCACACATGTCAATCACATGTTCCAAATATCAATACATCATATCTATTAACTAAAATCAATCTCTACAAAGACTAACAACCATGTCATAATCAACTAATAATCAAGATCATAACACTACAAGTATCACCTACTTGCACTCTAGTACATATCAGCTATATCAACATGTTAGTACGACCATCTCAAAACAAGATCATTTCTTCATGCGACCTTATAGGCACATACTCATATCATGCAAGTAATCAAACATTCATACAAAATATAAATGACATAATAGACACTGAATAAATGGCATAATCAAACATTCAAACACTAAGTAGACGACATAAGAAAACTCATACCTTAATGTATCTCAGGGGAGGCTATCTTGTCTGATATCCATAACAATCACTAGTTAACATGTTCTCATCATAAATTCATAAACAATCGTCATTCATGCATAACAATCACATATGCACAGTCAATCTAGATTAGTAAAACACACTATAATAATTAGGTCGAATCATACTTGAATGTCATAACCCTAACCAACTACACAGGCCAATCCAATTAGTATAATACATACAACATAAATATCTTAATTCCATAACCCTAATCATCAAGTTAACTAACATATAACAACAATGAGTTAACAAATAACATTATCATCAACAACATATAACATAATCATTGAGCTAGACACAAGTTAACATATAACATGCTCATCAACAACATATAACATAATCATTGAGCGAACTACAAGTTAACATATAACATATTCATCAACAACATATAACATAGTCATCAAGTTAATACCATGATTGACTAACCAATGCATGTACATATGATCACACTAGTCAACTAATATCTATCACAACATTAATAGAATGAGAGGCATACACATAACCATAATGCATATGACTACACTGATCAGCCAACATTTATCATACATGTAACCATAATAACAATAGAATGACGAACATATAAGTAACCCTAATTCTTACAACAACCATGAATCACATACCTGCACACCAAGCATGCAAACTTGTATGACGATTATCTCTTACCCCAAAGTCCATTGTTGCAACGTCACTTTAATGATCTGCACCTCCTGCTCTATCTTAGCCAACACATTAGCATCATAACTTACCAATATCATCATGACGACCTAATTGCATACAATTACCTTATGCATAACAACCTTAACCATGAAAATTCATGCATAAAAACATATAGACACTGACATTCATAACAAATGCATATACAACCATACACTTATGATGACACATCCCACAACAACACCATCAACCTTCACATGAAGACATCACTACAACTGTGATCAACACCATGCAAATGCAACAATCACACATAGACCACAAGCATACTAAACACATATGCAACCAACATAAATGCATGATCAACACACTACCCATCCAGTATGAGGGTTGAACCCTGCTCTTATACCACTCTGTAACACCCTCTTCCCACATCTACCCAAGTGACCATCCAACTAGGTTAAACATGTGATGAGAGGTTACTATAATGAGATTCAACCTCCTAGGTGACCTTAAGGAAGTGGAACTGATGAAAACACAACATACAGACCTTGTACATCAACAATAACACCCCTAGGAGGTAACACAACCTTTCAGGCCTCTTACCCCCGAGTCACGCTGAAATTTTTACCTCTTTGATCCATAGACGCAAGCACATGCTTACAAGCCAGCATCCATGAGGCTATAGACACAAGCATAACACTGCATGCCAACATTTAGGGCCCCACTTCCTCATTTATGTGCCAGCGTCCCAGAGATTTGAGCCACCTTTTTAGGCCCAGAACCTAGTGCTCCGCCCAAAAATTCATGAAAATTTTAGAGATGATAAATAACAATAGTACAAGAATAAAAAGAAATCACATCAATAAGAACTCATCTAGACCCCTTCTAGCCATGACATAATTTTTTTCAAACATGTCACAAACATTGAAACTACAGGTGTAAACAACATATATGAGCATAGAGGTCTCATACTTATATGAGAATTGCTAAGAAGCATTGCTCCCTTACATCATTAGTTACAATACAATATATTTGACCATAGATACATTATGCATTCATTTACAAGTAAAAAAATGAGGAGATCCATACATCATCATTATCATAATACATGCTTATAACCATCATAATAACCACAAAAATATGAAGGATACATCAGCCATAGAATCCACATGGTAACAAGAATATTTACCCATCAATACAAGAAGAAAAGAGATCTTATTTCCATATAAAAAATGCAACCAGGTTTGGGACTTCCACGTTCCACCTGACCGTATATTGGTTGAGCCAACTCTCTCTTCAGCTAATCACCTTGTGCCATATTACAAGAATGCATGTGGGATCTCATCAAACACATCTATCAACACCAATATAGGGCTTCCATAGGCCAAACCATCTCAACCCTCAACCAGTGATTCCACCTCACAATCAGACATCACAACCATCATGGATTGGTATCTATCCAAGTTTCTCTAGGGCTCCAGAGTGTTTTTTCCAACCAAGGCTCTAAGACTAGTAACTCAACCCTAGTCGTTTTCGAGCTCCAGAGTGTTTTTCCAACCAAGGTTCTAGGACTAATAACTCAAAACACCTAGGGCTCCAGAGAATTTGTCCAACCAAGGCTCGAGGACTAGTAACTCAACCCAAAAAATGCCTGTCGAGCTCTAGAGCGTTTGTCCAACCAAGGCTCCTGGAACTAATAACTCAACACAACAACTAAAGGGATCATTAGAACCAACCAGAAAACAATCAATGGAAATAAACCCACAACACCATGGTTATCCAAGAAATGGCAAGGCTAATAAAATATACTATCAATCCAGGCGATCCTCCATGCCAATGATAAATCATGACCAAGAAACCACATGCATACACCATGCATGCCAAAACTAGTGAGGAAAACATATATGCAACTTGGTACCTGCAATAAAAACTCGATGTATTTGTTGATCCTGATGTCTTCTTGCACTTTCTTACTCTTCCTTTGCCTTCTTGTTCCAAATCACCAAGTATCCACACTATCTAAGAGTGCTCCAAGAAAACTCTAAGAATCCAAGGGTGTAGAAATTTATTAATACTGATAGTATTACCGGATCCTCCTGATCTAAAAAATTATTCTTATATTAAATACATAATCCTTCCACTTCATTCTTTGAGGAAATTAAATCGCCAATTGCAAAACTCATGAAGAAAATCAATCACACATAAACACAGTTATTTAACGGGAAAGCTTAAAGATAAAAACTCCAACTATCATATATTATATACATAAATGGAATCATGTAATAATCTCATACAAATCTTAGTACACCAAGCTCTCAGTACAATCAACAATCATTACACACTATCATGCAGAAATTTGCATATCCATGCACCAATTTCTTGCCTCCTGACAACCTGCCTCCACTGTGCAATCCCTGCTGAAGAAGACCACTAAATGAATTCAAATTGGCCTTGCCTTGACTGTGAAATCATCATGGGCATATCCAATGTGTGTCAGATGCATTGAATGCATCACTATAGTCACAACAGATAGTCAATCTCACCCTTTCACCTATCTCTCCACTGGGTCTCCACTGGAACTGACATGCAAGTGGTTAACTGTTGTATTTTTTCAGTTGTAAGTGAGTCTCTAGTTAAGAATTAATTAAATAATTAATTCACTAAACTCTCACTAGCGTATCTTTCAGTTATACTAGATGCAAATAGCTCAACTGAGTTTAACTCTCTTAACTGAGTTAAACTAAATAACAACTCCTATAACTACTCTTCCAACTTTGTCATAACTTTTCCACTTCAGTTCTAATTGAGTCCTCCATGCATGAGTCACCAACCACCCTAGGAATTGCATAATTCCTTCAACCCACTGATTTTCCAAATCTTTTCACTAAAATAAAGTGCTCCAAGAGAATAAGTTGATATTTATTGTCGGATTATTATTAAGGGCTAATAATAATCGACATGCATCTATTTTTAGATTGACGATCTATAAATAGACTTCGCCCAATATTCTAAAAATAGAATTTCATCTATTTTTCACATTTGATCAACCATCTACAAATAGCATCCTGAAACTTATAGAATATACTCACCATGTCTAAAAATAGACATAAGCCTAAAAATAGCCTACGGGCCCCACTTAGTGAAGGTGCTTACCTTTCACTAAGCTCATCATCTTGTTGAATCTCAACACTCCCTCTCAACAAGATAGGGATTATCCTTCACCCCGATCCTGCATCTATGGTATTCGAATTTGCTCCTGTTGAGCACCTTCGCCAGAATATCTGCATCCTGATCTTCTATAGGAATGTACTAAAGCAACATGATCTTCCACTGCACACAATATCTGATATGATGATACCTGATATTCTCATCCATTTGTCTGTACCATGAGCCATACTCAGATGTGCCCCTGGTATACCTCAGGACATGCTTTCCTACCTTCCAAAAGAGCTTGGTAGGATTAACTATCGCTTGTGAAAGATGGTTTAACGCACAACATATGTCTAGTATTGTAGTAACTAAATACTTGAGTAAACCCACCAACTATCGATAAATAGTGGCATCCACTACCTCTGCCAATGCAACATCCTCTTTCCTCCAATTTCCTGGAAGAGGAGTATCCATGGGCTTGCAGTCCTCCATGTGAAACTTACCAAGTATCTCCCGAGCATACTTGCCTTGAACCTAAACAGTTCACCTTCTGTTTGCCATATTTCCGATCAAGAAATAATGGAAATAATAAAAAGGAGGCCCAATCCTTCATCTCAAACTCCTTTGCAAGATCTGCCTTGCATGAGTGTATCAACTTCTCATCACCCGTTAGTATTAAATCATCAACATAAAGAACAATGATTAAAAGCTTACCCTCCACCACAATTTGGTACAGGTTTTCATCTGCCTCACTCTTGGTAAAGCCAAGTCCAGTGAAATAGTTGTCGATCTGAGTGTACCAAACACGTGGTGCTTGCTTCAGCCCATACAACGCTCTTTTGATTCTGCACACATGTGACTTGCTGCTGAAGATCTCAAATCCTTCGAGCTGCTCAATGTACACTTCTTCCTCAATGATCCCATTAAGGAACGCAGTCTTCACATCCATCTGATGAATGTGCCAACCCATATGCGCTGAGAGAGCAAGGATGGTCCTTATGGAAGAATACCGTGCGACAGGTGCAAAGGTTTCTTCATAATCAATCCCCTCGATCTGTCAGAAGCCTCGGGCAACAAATCTTGCCTTATACTTCTCGACGCTCCCATTAGAAGCTTGATTTACCTTGTAGATCCATCTTGAACCTACCACTGATTTACCCACCGGCCTTGGAACAATCTCCCAAACACTGTTTCTGACAATGGAGTCATAATCCTCCACCATGGCATCTACCCATGTGGGCTTTTGCGCTGCTTCTTCAAAAGAATATTGCTCTATCATGATACACTTGCTCATAAGAGCCATGTATCTAGTAAATCAGTCAGGTGACTGTCTCTGTCTGCGCTGTGATGTAGGGAATCCTACATTCTACGTCACATCAAGCTTCAGTCTCTCAGCTTCTGTGGTATTCTTTCTGCTTGTTTTGATGTTTGGTTCTGCATGAGTGGACTCCTCCACTCCATGAATCTCATCCTATGGATGATCAACATCTAGAGGCTCATCTTTGGGAACAAGTAGGTCCTCCTTTGCATGCAAGTGTAGCTCCCTCTCAAGCAACAAGTTCATGGCTTTCACCTCATTGAATTTTATATCCCGTCGCACCACAGTCATCTGACTATTTGGCAAATACACACGATAATTATGGGGTGTTTCTATGTACCCCACAAATATCCCAACTTCTGCAGTCGGCTCCAACTTCTTCCTGACATCCTTTGTCACATGAATGTAAATAGATGAGCTAGAAATCTTCAAATGATAAATATCAGGCTTCTTACCAGTAAAAACTTCTTCAGGTGTACTCATGCCAAGTACTCTATGAGGACAACAATTTTGCACATAAACCGCAGTGTTGCATGCTTCCGCCCACAAGTGCATCGGTAGGCCCTGGTCATGCAGCATAGCTCGTGCAACACCCACGATCGTTCTATTCTTCCTCTCCACGACCCCATTCTGCTGTGGGTTATGAGGCGCTATGAGTTCTCTTCAAATTCCTTCTTTGCTACATAAGTCTTTGAATTCGTTCAAGATATATTCACCACCATTATCACTCCTCAGAGCCTTCACTTTCTTCCCCGACTCCTTCTCCACCAATGCCTTAAACTCACAGAACTTTGAGAATGTTTCACTCTTCTTCTGCATGAAGACGATCCAACATCTATGAGAATAGTCATAAAAAAATATAACATAATACTTGTGTTTTGTTGTTGAAGCAACGAGAAAGGTCCACACACGTCTGTGTGAATTATCTCTAGGATCACCAAAGCACAGTTCTCCTTTTCATGAAAGGTGGTCTTCACAAAGTTACCCATAGTACATCCCTTGCACTAATTTGACTGTGCAAGAGTACCCTTGGGAATTCCAGTAAAAATCTGCTGCAAAATATTCAAGGTGCAATGGTGAAGATAGCCCAATCTCCTGTGCCATAATTCACCCTCATCCCGGCTCACCACTTTTTCTGTTTTGCCCATAATTGTAGCGCACCCATCTACCTCCAACTTGTAGAGATTCTTAACTCAAATCCATATCCTTTGAATCGTTGTTTTATGTCGCAGGAAAGATTTTCCGTCACTAAAAACAATGTCATAACCTCTGTCCTCCAACATAGTGACCAAGATCAAGTTCTTCTTCAGACCTGGAACATGCATAACATCTTTCAACATAAATGGCTTACTCGACTCCCTCTCAAAGGTAATGGTTCCAATGTTGGTCGCACTGTATCTACCATCCTCTCCCATCTCTATATGCATTTGGAGATCCTTCTCCTCCAAGTCACTAAACAACTCCTTGTATCCCTTCATATGGAAGGAAGCACCACTATCAAGATACCACATCGATCCCATTGTGCTTGAAACCAAGAATGCAATCAAAGAGAACTCAAGTTCAAATTGCGAGGCTAAGGCCTCTCTAGCTGCAGCTCCAACAACCTTCTTGTTCTTATTTTTCTGTGGGCAGTTAGTGGCGATATGCCCATGTTCGTGATAGTGAAAACACTTCACCTTTGACAAATCCAGCTTCTTGCCTTTAGCCTCGGATTTTGGATGGGATTTCTTCCCCTTCCCTTTCCTTTCTTTGGCATCCAAAGAGAAATTATCTTCATCATCATTCTTCGATAAAGAGCCATCCCTGGTATTCCACCTTATCTCCTCCTGCACAAGATCCAACCAAAGTCGCTCCCAATCCGGCAGTTTCTCCCGTCCATTGATAGAGTCTTCATAACTGTGCCAACTCTTCAGAAGCCCAAGGAGAGCCAAGCTCACCAATTCATCATTCGCAATTGTAATTCCCACACTCCCCAGCTCATCCCTACATTGGACAAAATTCGTGAGATATTTTGGAATACTGTCGCCCTTCTCCATTTTGATTTTTCTAAGCTTATCTTTCAGCGTCAACTTCCTATGGTCGCTGCTGCTTTGGAAAAGATCTGTCAAAGCCTTCCACATTGAAAATGGAGTGGATTTCTCGTGAAGGCTTGACACAATATGGTCTTTCACGCCTTCCAACATAATTCTTCTTGTCTTCGCTACCTTCTTTTGCCATGCATCAAGTAATGCAACATCGCTAGAAGTAGGCTTAGGAACATCGCTATCGATGAACTCCTTTAGCCCATTATCTTCAAGCATCGCCTCCATATTGTCCTTCCAGGATATGTAGTTCGAGCTACCCTCAAGGGCGTACTCCAACCGCAACCCATTGAAAGACATTTCAATGAATACTCAACTATCACACTAAGAAATTTCTGCAGCAAATTCGAATTGTCCACCAACACAAAACTCAACACCGCTTCACTATTGAAATCTCCAGTGATTAACACTGCTCCGATGCCATGTAGAAATTTATTAATACTGATAGTATTACCGGATCCTCCTGATATAACAAATTAATCTTATGTTAAATACAAAATCCTTCCACTTAATTCTTTGAGGAAATTAAATCACCAATTGCAAAACTCATGAAGAAAATCAATCACACATAAACACAGTTGTTTAACATGAAAGATTAAATTTAAAACCCCCAACTATCATATATTATGTATATAAATGGAATCATGTAATAATCTCATACAAATCTTAGTACATCAAGCTCTCAGTACAATCAACAATCATTACACACAGCTATGCAGAAATTTGCATATCCATGCACCAATTTCTTGCCTCCTGACAGCCTGCCTCCACTGCGTAATCCCTGTTGAAGAAGACCATTGAATGAATTCAAATTGGCCTTGCCTTGACTACACAATCCTCATTGGCATCTCCAATGTGTGTCAGATGCATTGAATGCATCACTATAGTCACAACATATAGTCCATCTCACCCTTTCACCTATCTCTCCACTGGGTCTCCACTGGAATTGACATGCAAGTAGTTAACTGCTGTATTTGTTCAGTTGCAAGTGAGTCTCTAGTTGTGAATTAATTAAATAATTAATTCACTAAACTCTGACTAGTGTATCTTCAGTTAGAACTAGATACGACTAGCACAACTGAGTTTAACTCACTTAACTGAGTTAAACTAAATAACAACTCCCATAACTACTCTTCCAACTGTGTCATAACTTTGCCACTTAAGTTCTAACTGAGTCCTCCATGCATGAGTCACCAACCACCCTAGGAATTGCGTAATTCCTTCAACCCACTGATTTGCCAAATTTGTTCACTGAAATAAAGTGCTCCAAGAGAATACGTTGATATTTATTGTCGGATTATTATTAAGGGCTAATAATAATCGACATGCATCTATTTTTAGATTTACGATCTATAAATAGACTTCGCCCGATATTCTAAAAATATAATTTCATCTATTTTTCGCATTTGATCAACCATCTACAAATAACATCTTACAACTTATAGAATATGCTCACCATGTCTAAAAATAGACATACACCTAAAAATAGCCCGCGGGCCTCACTTAGTGAAGGTGCTTACTTTTCACTAAGCTTATCATTTTGTTGAATCTCAACAAAGAGTATGAGAGAGAGAGAGAGAGAGAGAGAGAGAGAGAGAATAGAATGGGAGCCATAAGTGTGAGAAAAATCTTGCCCACTAATCCTCAGAGGCCTTTTTATTTATGAGGCCTCTATTTTCTTCATTTTCCGTTATTTTTCTTCATTTTCCTCCTCGCGTGCAACCTGCGATCTTTCACCTTATTTTTATCTTATTTTCCATTATTTTCATAAATAAAAAGTCAATTAATGCCTCATGTCTTTCCAAAGCCTTTGCCTTTTCCTTTTCCAATTTCCTTAGCCATATTTACCAAAATGAACACCCACTAGGATGTTTTTCCCAACATTAAGCTTGGAATACGTGTCCCATAACCTTGGTCTTATATATTTTTTTTACATGGATTTTTAACCAGGGTTGTTACATTTAAGAGGAACATATTAATCATAGATCTATCTTCTCACCTAGAAGATATACATGATCAAATCATTACTATTTTAAATAGTACATTGAGTTAATTGAATATGACCAACATTTACCATGTCATGCTAATAGATATGTGCTTAGAAGCCACTAGATAATGCTTCGTGATCAATTCTAATTATATATTAGATGAATAGATGAATACATGTTCTCTAGGTTTTTTGGAGGCACTACTAATAATATTTGAGCATACCAATGGAGATACAATCCATCAATATATTTGAGCATGAAATGAAGATTTTACAAGGGTTGGAACTTCTTTGAGTGGAGAGCTCTATTATTGGGTCTATGTTGTCATTGTATTGAAGTTTTTGTGGTATATCAGAGCTTCACCTAGAACTACATCTAGATATTGCATAGAATAAATCTATTGCATATGCTTGTGGATCTTGATATTGATCCCTAGAATATATACTAAGAAAGGAAATTGATGAAGTGATCCTTTTGTTGATCTCTCTATATTTATGTTGGAAAAATGAATGGTTAATAAACAAATTATTGAGGCCTTGTTGGAACTAAGAAACTTTATTCAATGAATCAATTTGTTCTTATATTTACTTTATTACTTTGTGGTTTATATATGTTAATGAAATATTGTTCACTTAGTCATTATTGTCTTTTTATTTAAATTTGAAGAAATGATATGTATAATTCACTGAGAACACAATGCCTTGCTAGATTTCTCCATTCCCACTTCTAGTCCCTTTTGACAAACCCCTTAACTCCATAGTCCAATGGTTTCAACCCTTATCATGATTGGCTCAACCAATATATATATATATATATATATATATATATATATATATAATGTGACTAATATATCTTACAAAAATAAGTATTCTCATTGAAATCAATGTCAAGGATACACCCCTTAATCTATAAAATAACCAATGCTAATGTGAGAAAGAATCATTGTTTGTAAAATCAGTATTGCCTCTAAGTTTCCATAACAAGTTTGCCCTGCTTAGTGTTTGGGACCTATCTCAAGGAGAAAGTTTGAGAAAAAAAAAGCTCCAATACAAGGATCTTTAGTAATAAAGTGCAACATGCCACTTCTATCCCCCCAAAAAAAAAAGAAAGAAAATGCCATACCATTAATGTCGAAAAGTCAAGAAATAAATTCATTTGTTGGAAGAATTGAAAATCACATTATTGCTCCATTAAAAACATGCCCTTGAATTTGTGTGTAACATTATGTAATTGAAAATATAGTAGTTTAGCTCACCTTGTGTTCTTTAACAGGATTTTCGAAGCATGTGTGCAAAAAAGGCAAGCACATTTCATGATTCATTCAATTACTTGAGGAACAAAGATCAAGATTTGAACCCAAAACCAGTTTTTAAAAAAATTGGCATTTCAACCAAGTGAACGAAAACATAATTATATCTAGGGCATGAAAGGAGAATGGACACTATTTTATTCAAGAGTAGTTGTGCATCACAACATGTGAAAACTTACGTGTTTCACCCAAATTTCTCTAGGCTCTCATATGGCTTCCTCTTTTTGAAGGCACCTCCACTTTATCTTATACTTGGCGTTTTTCCTTTTGTATATATTTCTCACCTTCACCTCTAGAATGCCTTTAGTTCTAGTATGAGCTTATCTTCATCATTTCTATTGGGAATCTATGTTTGTATGACGACCTTATTGCAAAACTTACTATGTAAACAAAGATACATAGAATAGATAATGGAACCCCCTTTATTGGGAACATTTAGTACATACGAGATCTATGCAACTTTTATTCGCACTTTTAATAAACTCTAAACTCTAGTTCAAAGCTTGTTTTTATCCTATTATTGAAGAATTATTTACTTGTACATGATTAGCTAAAGTGTCCTCACACACATAATTTTATTAAGCATAAAAGAAAACTTACATAAGGGATGAGAGGGCATATATATAACTTCTCTAGCCTCATTTCAACATGCTAAGTGTCCTTGATCAACAACTCAAGGACAATCACATTAACAAGGCTATGACAAGCCAAACTATCATCTAGAAAATACAACACTTATAGGATTCACTTTGTTACTTTAGAACTAATACATTCTATAATAACTTTATTAATCTAAAAAAAACTAATTAACCAAATAAATTTTAGTATTATAAAGTTAACAATACAAATGTAGATAAACAAAAACCATATTGCTAATTTTTTTTTTTTTTTTACAATAAAATTCTTCAATATATCATTTTTTCCAATTTACTATTATATATATATATATATATATATATATATATAATACAATTTCAATAAAATATTAATAATAAAAACAACAGTAAGTGAAATATACATAATTTCATTTTGTTTAAATTAATATATAATTGTACATTTAGTATTTTAATAAAAAATGATATTTAGTAATAGTAATAAATTTAATTATCAAAATAATATAAATAATAATAATATAAGTTTAAATATTAATTATTAAGTTAACGGATGGAATTTACATGAATAAATAAATATTCTTTTATCGATAAAGTGAAAGATCATTCTTTATAACTTCATGTTTTTTTTCGATAAAATGAAAGATCATTCTTTATTTTCAGGTAAAGGAACTTCATGTTTCTTTTATCGATAAAGTGAAGGATCATTTTTTATTTTCTTTTTAAGGAACTTCATGTTTTTTTTTACCAATATTTATCAATTTTTTTAATTAAAAAATTAAGACATTAATTATTATTAGAGTTTGAGGTATATAACTTTAATGATTTCAAAATAAATTCCTTTGGATAGCAAATTAATATTGATTACAATTTGAGTCTCGATTTTTTTTTTCAAAATCCAAAAGGTTTTGTTTTATTATGTTTTTAAAAGTATAATCACTAAATTGACTTACTAGCTAATAAAACAATTATGCTCAAAACAAGTGGTTTTTAGAAAAATGCAGTTATGCAACATGAAGTTATTTAATCTATATAGTTTATTGGTTATGAAGAAAAGTTGTATCATAATGTTAGGTACCCATAATACTAGTGTATCTCTTTATTTTTATTGTTAGTGTAGCCCCTTTATTGTTATTGTTGTGCCTATGTAGTCCCCATATTGTTATTATTGTGCCCCATAAAAGCCCACTATTGTTATTATTGTGTCCTTACATTATTATTTTTATGTCGGCTTTGATTATATTGTGACCCCTTGGACTCCTATATATAGAAAGGAGGTTTTGTCATCATCCAATAACTGTTCATTTATGTAATGTAAAGGAGGTTTCCCCCTTGAAGTGGATAATTTTTAAGTCCTTGATCTATCTTTTCTTCTATTTTGTGAGATGGTTGCATAACATTTGGTATCAAAGCTTTGGATTCTATGGTTTCACTTTTTCAAACAGGTCATCTTGGAATTTTCACTATAATTTTTTTTCTACGATGCTTTAGAAGCTGAATTTCGACCACGTGGAGCCGAAATATTTTTGAAATTCATGAAAAAAAATCAGGTTTTGGTTTGTTGTATTTTCAGAGATATGATCTGGGGAAGTTAGGGTTTTTGTAGACTCTAAAATTCAGTCTCAAACATGTGACCTAGGGAATATCTCCATAACTTTCATTTCAGGCATCAGATTTGAATTTTGTAAAAAATAGTTGAAATTTCACAGACGGTAGTTTTTCGTGTAGAAATTTCAGGGTCGAAGGTGGAAACAATGACATGTGGAACTCTGTACAAATTCACTCTACTAAACCAGTCTATAATCAGGTCATCGTGGGAGATCGAGCATAACTCTTTGTTGAAGAATTTAATCTCAGATTGACCTGTGGGGTTGGACAGAAGACTCAGAGGGCTACCACAAGATGAAATTTCAGAGCTTGGAGATCCAAAATTACAGAGATACAATAGATTCAATATCAAGCTCCTACAAAGCGAGAAAAAGGTGTGTATTTTTTCAAATTTTGCATAAGACTTGTTTAAAAAATCAGTTTGAAGTGATTCAAAGGGCATATTGAAGCATATATATTAGTATTTGGTTCTAATATTCCTCCCAAACAAAAGAACTCTACACCAATTAAGTCCTCAGAAAGCTCTACTATGACACATGAAGAGGAAGAAATGCAACATCATATATCTAAATTACGAGACCAAGTGCAACAAATTTCATTCTCACAAAGAGTAACCAAAAACGAAATGGAAGCTAAGATAGAAGGTTTGAAGAATGGCATGGAAGCTAAGATGGAATATTTAAAGATTGGATTAAAAGTATACATGGAAGGTTTGACAAAGTTGCTACAAGAAATTCTTCCTAATGAAGAAAAGGTATTAGATGAGACTCATGATGAGAACAAAAAACATGTTAATCATGATTTCATAGACTCTAACGTTGGATTGAAGACCCACTATATTCCAAATATCGATATGAATAATTTTAATGGCAAGGATCCGGTAACATGGATACTATAGATGGAGTAATATTTTGATCTCCATAATGTGCAACACACACAAAAGGTATGCATTGCAACTTTATATTTAGAACTCAATCAGTTTGTATGGTATTAATGGCTTTGTTCTCGTAAACCACTTGTCACTTGGTCAATTTTTACGAAGGAAATGATAGCACGTTATGAGGATACAAAGAGAAACACATTCTTTAGTCAATTGATAAATCTCAAACAAAAGGGCTCAGTGGTGGAGCACATTGAGGACTTCCAAAAATTGAATATCGGGGTAAATGATATTCCAGAGGAGCATAGGATTAATGTCTTCATAGGGACCTTAAAAGATAACATCCAACATGAGGTTCACCTTAGGGAACCTGATTCATTGGAGAAGGCATTCAGGGTGGTAAGAAAAGTTGAAAGCAAATTTTTGGAAACAACGAAGTATACCACTCACAACTATAAAGTTGGAAGTGTTGTTGCTCCTAACCTTCCACAACCTACAAGGTTGACACCACAAAAATTGGAGGAAAAGAGAGCAAAAGTACTTTGTTACAGTTGTGATAACAAATACACTAAAGGTCATAAGTGTGTTGAGAATAAATTATTTTACATGGATTGTGAAGAGGAGGAAGAAAAGGAACAATAAACATCAAAAGAAGAGGATATACACCAGGAACCAGCCCTAGAGAAAGAAGAAATGAATCTGACCATATCTTGTAATACATTGGCAGAAATTACCACTCCTCAAACTCTTAAGATAGAATGACATATCAAGAAGAAACAATTAATAGTGTTGATTGATTCTGGTAGTACCCATAATTTTATTCATTGTAAGATAGCCAAGGAATTGAATTGCTTCCTATATCCAACACCAGAGTGTCAAGTGATGGTTGCAAATGGAGGAACTATAAATTGCTCTGGAAAGTTCCATAATATCAAGCTATCCATGGAAGAATATGTATTGAATAGTCTAATTCTTTCAATTTCAATGGGTGGTGGTGATGTTGTACTAGGAGTCCAATGTTTACAATCTTTGGGTATGATACCCTTTAATTTTCAAGAACTTTTCTTGAAATTTTTTTGGTAAGGAAAGGAAGTTGAATTAAGGAGTATTGCATGGAAACTAGGAAATATAATCAGCTCTAATGGAATTAAAAAACTTCTAAAGAAATAACAATGGATTGTAATTGCATAATTATTCTCACTAGAGGTTCAAACATTGAAATCATCTATTTCTCCAGATCTCCAAGAAGTCTTGGACAAAAATTCCAAGGTATTTGAAACTCCCAAAGGCCTCCCACCTATTCGTGATCATGATCATGCTATTCATTTTATTCCATGAAGTTTTCCTCCAAACATTAGGCCTGACAGATATCCATATGCCCAAAAGAGTTAAACTGAATGTATGGTTGCAGAAATTCTAGAAGATGGTATAATTCAACCAGCTAGTAAAATTTCTTTCTCTTCTCTAGTAGTATTGGTGCATAAGAAGTATGGATCATGGTGCATGTGTCTGGATTATAGGGAGCTCAACAAGCTCACTATTAAAGATAAATTTCCCATTCCTGTCATTGATGAATTATTGGATGAATTACATGGAGCAATTTACTTCACCAAGTTGGATCTTCATTTAGGATATCATCAAATAAGAATGAAGATTGAAGACATTCCGAAAACAACATTCAGAACTCATGAGGGTCATTATGAATTTTTGGTCATTCGTTTTGGTCTTACCAATGCACCTTCTACATTTCAAGGTTTGATGAATTCCATTTTCAAACCCTTTCTGAGAAAATTTGCGTTAGTATTTTTTGATGATATAACTAATATACAACAAGTCTTGGAAGGATCATGTTCAACATGTCGACAAGGTGCTCAAACTATTGGAGGAGAAACAATTATATGCAAAAACTTTCAAATGTTTATTTGGAGTACAAGAGGTGGAATATCTAGGTCATATTGTATCTCATAAGGGTGTTAAGGCAGACCCTAACAAAATTAAATCCATCAAGGAATGGAAAATCCCCACAACCATAAATCATTTGTCAGGATTTATCGTATTGACAGGATATTATCGCAAGTTTGTTAAGAATTATGGAAGAATTGCATCACCTCTAACAACAAAACTGAAGAACGATGCATTTTCTTGGACTCCATAAGCAACTAAGGCCTTTGAAAATATTAAAGAGGCAATGTTCTAAGCACTAGTCTTAGCTACACCAGACTTCACAAAAAACCTTTAATGTGGAATGTGATGCCCCGGGAAATGGAATTGGTGTTGTTTTAATGCAAGAAGGAAGACCATTTGCTTTTGAATTTTGTTCATTAAAACGAAATTATTTACACAAACCTATGTATGAGAAGGAAATGTTAGAAATACTACATGCACTTAAGCAATGGCGACCTTACATAATGGGAAGACACTTCAAGGTAAAAACGGACCGTGATAGTCTTAAATACTTTTTAGAACAAAGATTATCTTTAGAAGAACAAAAAAACTAGGTCACAAAGATGTTGGGTTATGACTTTGAAATCATCTACAAAAAAGGGAAGCAAAATGTTGTTGCAGATGCACTCTCAAGAAAGGATGAGGATGTGGAAGCATTTCTTTGTGCCATTTCTATTATCCAACCAGACTGGATAACCGAAGCAAGGGGTGAATGGAAGAATGATGAATAAGTGTGGGCACCCATTCAAAAGTTTCAGCAAGATCCCAGTACATCTGAAACATTTAGCTGGAAAAATGATTCATTATGGTACAAAGATCGCTTATATCTTTGTAAGAATTCCCAATTCAAACAAACAGTTATTTTGCAATTGCACACCTCTTCCTTAGGAGGGCACTCAAGATTTTTAAAAACTTACCATTGGGTTAAGCGTATTTTTTTTGGGATGGCCTTAAATATCATATTCAAAAGTTTGTGGCGGAATGTTTGGTTTTCCAAAAAAATAAAGTTGAGACAATTAAGACCCAGGGTCTGTTACAACCTTTATCCATTCCAAGTCAATGTTGGGAGGAAGTTTCAATGGATTTTATCATAGGTTACCCAAGTTCGAAAGAAAGAGTGTCATCATGGTGGTAGTTGATATATTTACTAAATATGAACACTTTTGTGCATTATCTCATCCATTTAAAGCCGATACAGTTGCTACTACATTTATGGAAACAATTCAAAAGATACTTGGAAACCCAAATATTATTGTAAGAGGCAAAGATCCCATTTTCACTAGAAATTTTTGGAGGAAATTATTTTCTTGTGTGAGTACTCAATTAGGTCATAGCTCATCTTATCATCCTGAATTTGATGGGAAAAATGAGATAGTGAACAAATGTTTGGAAGGATATTTTTGTTGCTTTGTATTGATAAACAAACACAATGGGTCAAGTGGTTACCTCTGGCTGAATGGTGGTATAACACTTCCTTCCATACTATAGCAAAATGACCCCATTTATCACACTTTGTGGATATCATCCACCATCCATCACATCATCTTTAAGAGAAAATTCTAAAGTTAAATCAGTGGAAGATTACATCGAGAACAACAAGTTCTCCAACTCTGAAAGGATAACCTCACTTTGGCACAAAATCGAATGAAACAACAGGAAAATCAACATCGCAACGAAAGAAGTTTTGATGTAGGTGGCTGGGTATTTTTACGTCTACAACCATACAAACAAATTTCCCTCAAGCAAGATAAGAAGCATAATAAATTATCACAAAGTTATTATGGTCCTTACAAGGTATTGCAAAAGATTGTTACTATGGCATACAAATTGGAGCTTCCTACATCTTCCCAAGTGCACCCATATTTCCATGTCTCATGCTTAAAGAAGGTTATAGGTGACAAGCTCCTACTTTAAACAATATTACCAGAACTAGACAAGGAAGGAAAAATCATATTGAAGCCTGAAGTAGTCACGGAAACAAGAACTCGACACTCATGAAATCGATCAATTTTAGAGTATCTCATCAAGTGGAAGAATTTACCCGCTGATGATTCCACATGGGAGGATGATAATTTTATACATAAGCATCCATAACTACTCAAGCATTGAGGAAAATAGTTTTTTGAAGGAGAGGGGCATGTTAGGTCCCTATAATACTAGTGTATCCCCTTATTGTTATTGTTAGTGTAGCCCCTTTATTGTTATTGTTGTTCCCATATAGTCCCCATATTGTTATAATTGTGCCCCATAGAAGCCCACTATTGTTATTGTTGTGCCCTAACATTATTATTTTTATGTCGGCACTAATTATATTGTGACCCCTTGGACTCCTATATATAGAAAGGAGGTTTTGTCATCATCCAATAACTGTTCATTTATGTAATGTAAAGGAGGTTTCCTCCTCGAAGTGGATAATTTTTAAGTCCTTGATCTGTCTTTTCTTCTATTTTGTGAGCTGGTTGCATAACACATAATAAAGAAGATATTTCATGGTACCGATTGATGATGTTGGAAGTTGTCAACAGGGAAGGGTGACTCCCTAATGTGAAGTCCCAATTAAACCCCATACCATTTGGAGTAGGAGACCCAACTGTAATATGACCAATTGCCAAATTTATGGTTTTAAAGATGTTCCTTGGCCATGTTAAACACATACAATGATATATGCAAAGCTTTTGTGACAACAAATGTATGAACTTTATCAAGTATCAAATGTAATACATGAAAGGTTCCATCACATTGAAGGGAAATGAGTGAGCCCATTAGAATAAAGTAATAATACTAACTTAGAAGAGACACAGGAGTGATAAAATAGAATCATTAGTTAACCTACAAAGTAGTTCACAAGATAACAATGATTGTGATAACATAAACAACATGCATTCAAAAAGATACATACTAAAGAAAACAAATTACTTCATTAGCATTAGCGTAAATGAAACAACATACATCACAAATATATAAAGAATAGTCTTACTACATCCACGACATATGCATGAAGACGTGTCAGCTCTGAATCTTATTATAAAGTGAAAGTTCCAAGCATACTTACATTGATAAGACACTAGCCAAAATAGTGGAACATGAAGCCAACACTTGCTTCTCCAAATATAAGCTTCCAAGTCTTTGGTTCTCAACCTTTTGCTTTAATTATGAGGGTTTATTTATAACAAACGAGATTACCCTTCATCTCCCTTTATGAATTTTGAGCTACCCTCATGACTCTTTGACTTATTTTATCTTTTCATAACCAATGAATTTTCATATTCCGCAATTGACTCTTGGGCTTCCACTAACATATTTTATTTCAAATAAAATAATACTGAAACCCATATAGGAAAAAAATGGGTAGAGCCTAATAAGAAAAACTAGACACATTAAGCTTGAGTTTGAGGAAACGCTAGCTTGACAACTTCAACTAGAAATTTTGTGGTTACATATTGATTCCAAACTTTGTATTGTTTGATCGTCTCCTCAAAATTTCCTGAAAGGTTGGGATGAAAACATACTCTAGCTCCATTACATATGGGTAGATGGTTTTGGATCTAGTTTGCGCTTATTTTTGAAACAAGAACAACTTCATATTGATCTTAGCAGTACCACCTATGTACTTATGCATGTTGTGTTTGTTAACCTCCAAGTCTTCTTTGGTAGTGATTTGCTTAAGCTGATTCAAGTATTCCTCGCTCTCCTACCTAACCACGTTTCTTCCCTTTGTTTTTGCAAATGACCTTATTGAAGGGATATTTTGTGCTTGAACCAAGGAATCCAAATTGTTGTATAATTGAGCATAACTAGTAAGAATGCTGGCCACAAAAATGTTGAGTTGCTTATTTCCTTGAATGATCATTCTGACTTCAGATTTTTCCAACTCTTCTTATTTTCTTGTTTTCTTGACCAATTTTGTTCATGTGCTCCTATACTTTGTTCCCCACTCATGAATCACAATAATGGTTACATGAATGAATTTCAAGGCTTTCACACTTTCCTACGATTTCTTTTGTATATCATGCAAAGGAACTACGAGTTTATACAAGGTGACCAACTCCCTGTAAAGATGCCTCATAATGTCTCCCAATGCCTGGATCTTGCCATATATAGCTTCTTGGAGCTCTTTCAAGTAATCATGTGAGGAGGACATATTCTTATTCTCTCCTTGGAGTTGTTTTATTTGTTTCTTTGAAACTTCGAGAATCTTTTCCATTTGTTTGTTTTACTCCATCAGTAATTTTTTTATTTTCTTTTGAAGCACCCGCAAAGGCTAAGTTGGCTACTGCAATGGTTTTAGGATTCCTTCTAGTGTCGATGATGGTCACCCTTTTTATACGAATAAAAGCAGGATGTGTCAGATCATCGGGAAAGTGTTTCTTTATTTCCTGTACAATTCTATTCCAGAGCTCATTAAAGGTTAAGCTCAAGATATCCATGATTCGGTCATCATCTAAAGGAGATATTTCACCATCATCACTTGGGGCTTTCCCATCGGTAGGGAAAAAAGAGGTTGGCTCATGATATGCTCTATGTTGGGCATGAGGTCAACACCTTGGTTTTGCTCCCCTTATTTTATTTCCATGTCCCGGGCTACTATTTGATCCTTTATCTCTTTAACAAGCTCTCGATCTTTCTTTTTCTTACTTTCTTCTTCTTCAAGTTGTTTTTTCCTTTCTTCTTCTGCTCGCTTAAGTCTAGCTTCTTCTTCCTCATTTCTTTGTAACTCTTCTTGCGCTTCATTTCCTCCTGTTCCTTCCTTTCTTACTCTTCCTTCTATATATGTTCTTCTTCTTGTTTCCTCTCCAATTCCCACTGCTTCCTTTTCCTTTATGATACCAAATCCGCCTTTAGAATAACTAGATTTTCCTCGAATTAGCGGTGTTGCTCCTACTGGGTTGTGGGAAACCTTCCTCTTATAATTAATAATCAATAGGGAGCACCCTTCTGGGTGCTTTGATTCCTGAATAACACCTTGTTCTAGAACTGCATTGGAAGGGCCTTCCTGATCTCCTGGTGCACATGACCAAGAGGCATTATAGCAATTCTTCATATTTTCTTCCTCTGGACTGACAAAGGTCCCATATGGCCAGACAAAGGGTAACTTGGCACAATAGTTCTTGCAAACTCCTCTGTGATCATACTGATGATATTATATTTTATCGAACCTAAATTCTTCCAATTGTTTCGCTTTAGTTTCTGTGACCTTCAAGTTCTTAATCATGTAAGATCCCACCAGCAAGGGAAGATCAAGCCATGGTTCTTTCTTCTTCCTTTGCAACACAACGGAAAAACCTGTGACAAGATGATATGCAATCTCTTGCATGACTATTTTTTCAGTGGCATACCTCAGTAAGAGATGGGATGGTTTCTAGCAACCAAACACTCTGAGGTATGTGCCATATGGTGAGGTGTGTTAGTTTCAGAATATGCATTCTGCCATCAGTGATCAATATCATTCCTTCATTTTTCATTTTAGGCGTCTCATTCTGAAATTTTTATATCATTCCATTAGGTCATGCTAAAAATTATTTCACTGATGATAACCTTCCTCAATAAAACTTCACTCTCCCTCAGAAGATCACATTTTTTGACTCACCTTCATGTATTCTTGAGCATAATAACACCTATGAAAATATCATTTCACCATGTCTTGTCTTAGTTAAAGTCAACCATGGAAGTCAGGTTATTCAAAGTCTCATTAGGTCATTACGGTTTTGTCTTTCAAGGTCCAAAAATGCACCATTTCATTTGCATAAGGTCAACAAAGTATGAGAGTGATCCCAATAATGTCTCTTTACCATGTAAAGATGACCTCCAAGACGGTTTCCAATGTTGTAATTTGATTTCAAGTGTGAGTTTCATACCAAGATGTTATTTTTATTTATTCATGTAATTTTATGTCAATTCAAATGTAATAAGTATTCAGTCTCCCAAAGGCTGCCAACTCAGAGTTCCACATGCCAACACATAAAATGTCAAAATGAAAGATTTTTTAGTTCATCAATTGATCAAATGTCAAAGGCAGTTGTCTTTTCCCAAAGGTGCCCAAGTCATCATTGTTCACAAGCACTAAACCCTAATTTCCTCTCCCACTGAGCTAGGGTTTGCTATGGAAACACGACATTTGAGCAGAGGAGCCATAAGGTAGGTCATATCAGTAAGTATGAGGTCATTTCAGCTCATAAACATCATGTCTCCATCATTTTTTGAGAAGTCATTCCAAGAGTCAAGTCATTTGCCACTCATAGGGTCAGTTTTTCTTCAAACTATGTTTCTGAACAAAAAATGATGAATTTGACAAAAGTGACAGAGGATTTTTTCCATAATAGGACAAGGAAGAAAAAATCCTTCAATTTTTACACAGGTGTCATGGTTTTAGATAAAAGTAAAAAATACAGGTGCCATAGGAGAGTTGTTGCACTTCTAGAGTGACCTTTGGAAAATCAAGTTTTCTCATAGATGGAGTGTCCAAATAACTTTCTTGATAATTAAAATGATAACTATACAAAGAGAGATTTTCAATGAGCTATCATGATCTCAATTTGGATTTTAGGAAGGCCTCCAAAAGCTACCTACAACAACACTCTGCATTTTTGCACACTCATTCAACACTTTTTGACCAGTTTTGGGAGAATTATGTTTTAAAACAGAAAATAAACTCCAATCAGAAAACCAAAGGTATCTTCGGAAATCATACAGAATAATATTTCCAATGAGATATCATGAGCTCAATTTGGAGTTTAATAAGGCCTCCAAAAGTTGCGTTCAACAACACTCTACATTTCTGCACCCTAGTTGTTCCACGTCTACTAGTCTTGCGAGAAGTGGTTTTTGACAGGGAAAATTAGTACCATTTTGAAAACTGGAGGTATTTTTGGAAAACAAACTCAAAGAGATTTCCAATGAGCTATTATGGAGCTGATTTGGACACATGGAAGGCACTCAAAACTAGCCTTGAACAAAGGTCAGTTTTTCTGCCTGGACGTTGCACGTTTGACAGGGAAATTCCATTTTTCACAGTCTTCAGTGATTTTTTGATTTTTCACTCCAGTTTGACTTTTTACCTTGGGAAAGGAGAAATTACTGAAGTAAATGGTCATAATGAATTTAAATATCACGTTTTTACTTCTACCTAGGATAGATACATTAGGTAAGTCAATCAGTTGAAGTGTAATGAATAAGTTCATTAGAGATAGGAATGAGTCACTTTTCTCATCCTACACTCTAGCTATCAGTTCAAATTTTTGTGTAATATCTCCCTCACCACATGGATTAGACCCCTATGGATGAGTGGAGGTGGTTTTGAGGTCTATTTAGCTCAGGTATTCAAAGGAGGTTGGAAGTTGGCATCAATTTGAAAGTTTGTGTATTGATCAAGAAACATTTTGGCTTGGATATTAATGACAAATTGCAGCTATTTCATTGGGATTCATGTGGTATGAATGTTTGACATAGTATTTTTCTCTATGATCATTTGTATGAATGTATTGTAAGCTCAGAAACCTTTTCATGTATATGATATGCTTAATTTCAAGTTGAAAGGCATAATTCATGTTTTTCATGCTTTGTTTTGGGAAATTTTGCATAATTTCTCCATTTTCTTTAGTTTAGGGAGAATTCATCTCATATGCTCTTCCTAGCTCTTCACCGGTCTATTCATCTCATAAAAATCACCTTTAAGTTTTAAACCTTCCTACCTACCTTGCCCCATCGAATGGACTGCAATTTCATCTCATTGGCCCTAATTTAGTCCCCTTGACCTAATCCTCGTTTCAGTGAGCCCAACCCCAAATCAAATCAAACCCTTACACCCATTATCTAGCCTAAAATCATACTTTCTCCAGCTTTCTTAGTTGTGACCCTTTTGGAGAGAGCCCTCTCTAGCTTGATAGGGCTAGCTATCAAGTCAAAAGCTTGGTTTGTGGTTACCTCTGTTGGTATTCCTTCTTCAGCCTTGGGAATCTGGTGGAGTGATAACAAGGTGAACCAATCTACAACTTCTGATATTGCACTCATTGCCTCGCAAGACATGCAATGGGATTCTTCTTCAAATATCATGTAGTATAGGAGCCTAAAGAAATGATTAGCCAACTTTTCAAAGACTCCCCTATAGTTGCATTCAGCCAACAACTTACAATAGATATGGATAGGAAGATCTCTGGAAGTCCATTTCCAATCCATGCTAGGGAAAGCATTGTGAGCACATATACCGTCTAGTAGGTAGGAAGACATGTAGAACTGTTGTTTCTTGCCTTTCGGTGGATTTTTCACCTTATCCACATTTATCTTTAGTTGTTGAGAGACAAGATCAGATCAGTTGAATATCTTCCCATGAGATACAATATGATACAACATGTAAACCTATCCTTTTGGGAAGGATTCAATATTATCCTATCTGTAAATTTTGCAACATAATACTATCAAGTACTAAAACACCTTTCTGAGTGAACTAGTCTTCTAAGTGTTTTTCGGTGTCTGGCAAAACTTTGACGGTTCCTTCACCCATAGCTTGACTACATCCTTAGTATTGAGATAACATGTTGATGCGTAGAAATAAGAGTCCATATGTATTTCAGGCTTAAGCATGTGATAGATCAAGTGTATGTCGTGTGGATGGTAGGAGGCAAGCTACTGCCCACTAGCGTTGTTCAAAGACATGCTCTTGGTGTTGAATCTTTGCATAATCCATTTGACGACATTTGCACAAGGTAAGACCGGGAATCTGCAAGAAACCTTATGAAGCCTCGACCGTTAGATGTTGATATAAGCCTCTCTATCTTCCAAACCTTCTTTAAACTCTGTGGCATTGAATGCATCCTTGATAGTGTGCCATGTAATATTTGAGTCATTTTCAATGTACAACTGTGTATCCGTGAAAATGGGAATTGCAGATGAGGGAATTTCAATTAGCTCATCGGTACTGATTTCTATAGCATCTTTTAATGCTGATCTCTTAGGAGGCATGATGTTTTCTACTGCTAAAAAGAAGTATGCTCAAGATCTGGAGTACCTGTAGCAAGATATGCACTCAAAGAAAAAGCAAGTTATCTATAAAAAAATCAGTTCATCAATCTGTCAAACAACAACAATCATAGTGATTATGAGAGAGACTGTGCAATTCTGGGCTGGAAGAGGGAAATTTGAGCTCAGGAGTTTCGCAATGCATAGTCAGAGAGAAGGATTGCGCAGTTGCAATTGACATAGGGATGGCTTGAGGCTTGAGATTGCGCAATGCGTAGTCTCAGCTAGCAGATGAGAGAGGGAATTGTGCATTGCATAGTCTTAGAGGCCAAGGCTAGGTAGTTGAGGGTTGGACTTGTGCAAAGCGTAGCTGGGAAAACTAGTGATTGCACATTGCGCAATCATAACTGACAAGGGGGCAAGCCTGAGTCTTGGAATTGCAAAATGCATAGTAGGGGAAGGTAGCAACTCATGAATAATTGTGCAGTCTTGCCTGGGAGGGAGGAAAACCTCCAAATCTGAAAGGGTAAGAGTAGATTGACCTTAAGATAAGTTAGGTCAACCATTAACATTGACCGGAAGAGATCATGTAAAGGGAAGAAAATGCCTGCATAAAATGACCCAATAGTAGTGAATCACCAGGGTCCTCAAGAGAATGGTGGTAGGGTTTTTCTACCATACATTAAGGGTGTTACTGATAAGATCGTGAAGTTGTTAGGAAAGAATGAAATTTTCGCGCAATTTTCAGCAGTAGGTACCATAAGACAAAAGATGCGGTCAGTTAAGTTAGTATTAGTCATGAGCAGCTCAAAGGTGTTTACAAGATTGACTGCTCTTGTGGGAAGAGTTATATTGGTGAACCGGGCGCTCCCTTCAAAAACGCCTTAAAGAGCATGGTGCCGATATTAAACATGAGAGATCTCACACCTCGGCTCTTGCTGATCACTCCTAAAAAAATAAAAACCACTTTCTTCTTGAGGATGCTAAGATCATTGCGAGAGAGGAACACTATCAAAGACGAAAGATTAGAGAAGCGTTGGAGATTTTAAAACACCTGGGTAACATTAACAGAGACGGGGGATACAAAATTAGTAACAACTGGTGACCTCTAATTCGACAAATGTGCTTCGTAGGTTCGTCCTCTTCCCATGTATAGTATCGCAGGTTTGCTTCTTTCTCTCCCATATGAAGAAAACAAAAATAAATAAATTAGGGTTTGGTCACTTCGAATACCTAATTGAATCATTCTTCCCAATAATTATCCTAATTAATTTTTATTATTCTCTATTAATAAAAATTAATTTATAATTATTATTGGAAAAATATTAGATTTTAATATAAAATAGAATTAAATATTAGAAATGAAATAATATTAAATTTGAAATAATTCAATTTAAAAATTTAGATTAATAAATTATAATTACTTTTCAAAATGTTTTATTAAATAATTATAATCTAATATTTTAAAAACTTAAGTCAAAGAATGCTTGATTTATTAAGTAAATTATTATTAATTTATATTTTATTAATTATTAATTTTATTAGGAATAATAATTATAAACCTTTATTAGTTACCTCTAGGGTTTTATTTCTTTAATATTTTTGTCATTAGGTTTTAATTATTATTATTATTATTATTTTTAGATTAATATAATTAAATAACATTTAGGTTTATCAATTAAAAATGAAAGCTATTAAATAATTATTTAAATTATTAGAATTAAGAATAATTAAATTATAATTTTATGTACTATTAAAACTATATTAATATAAGAATTTAATTTAATTTATCAAAATTAATTCATAAAAAATTAGATTAAGTAGATTATTAGTTTATTTAAACTACTAAAATTAAAAAATTAAAATGGATTTAGTAGTACTATTAAATAGGTGATAATATAATTATAAATGAATTAAAATTAATGTACTATAAAATATTAAAATCAAATTATTAAAATTAATTTTTGTTGGCCCTTGTCAATTTCATCTTTCACTATTTATAACCTATGCGTCTTTCTTTCACTCTTCATTCTCATCTTGTCCTGAGGATGGATCTCCATTGGGATTCGAAACGTCGACCAATGTTTTTCGATATTGTGGATAATCCGGAGAATTTTACAATGAATGATAACCACAAAAGCCTTAAAACCATAAGTAGTGAAAATTGGTAAGAAAAATAACTTGGGAGGGATATGACACTTGTAAAAACTGAGTGACAGACTCAAACAACACTTGTACAAGGTAAATATAGTAGAAATGCCAGTAACTAGAAGCAGGAATGTGCAAAGCGACACTTGCAAAGACAAAAGAGACAAAAGTGACATAAAAAGCAATAAAAAGCGACACTATAGAAAATTACCCATAAAAGTGCTGCAAACCGAATCTAAAACTCCTTGATCTCGCGGGGAAAGCTAGAGCTCCAATGTTGAGTGTGCAAACAAGCTCTAGAAGCTTCTATTATATATATTTAGCCCCCATGGGATTAGGATAGGGTTTATGATGCTCATGCCTAAAATCAAGGAGGAAGCAACACATCTCCTTAGATCGACAATAGAAACTTTGTGCACACTCCCTACTATCTAGGGATGTGTAATTGCTTATTGTGGGGGACTACATAGTCCACTGACAGAAAGAAATGTGAAATTCCCAGTGACAAGGGATTGCGCAGTTTATTGGCCCAATGAATTCTTGTCTAACAGGATTGTGCAGTTCAACACCTCAAGGGATTTCACAGTCTCCAGTGACAGACGATTGCGCAGATCCCAGAGGCAAGACCAACAATCAATGCTAGATTGGGACAGGAGTTGACTTGTGTTTGTAGGAAAGTAACTTCTTGTTAAAAGTTGTGCAACTGCTGGCAACAAGGCTTGGTCAAAACATCACACAAGTGTCGCATGAAAGAAATGAGTGATTATGACACTCTACAGTCAAGAGGAACACTTGACGATTGTGAAATATAAGTTCTTATTGACAAAAGGTAGGCTCCAAGATTAAACCATAGACAAAATTTTGGAGGGGGGTTGTAGCAACTACAACAATACCATTATTACTCAACCTCAAGAGAATATCCCTCCACTTCTTAAATGCATCAAATAACTACTCTCGAGCTTCTTCAAAAATCTTATATGAATTATCAAGGGAAAAGTGAAATAATGTAGTCTCGTGTTGGTGGTCCAAAAAATACAGCTTGGAGGGAGGCTATTTTAAATTGAATATTATTTATGGCAAGGTTTTCCTTCCGTGTTTGGTTTGTGTTATGGAATCTTAGCTTGGCATTTAAAGCTATTATGAAAGTTAAGTGCAGTGTTACTTCTCTATTCTAAGTTTTGGAAAATTGTTGAGTGATCGATATCTTTTTTTATTTATGAAATATTGGTATTCGTGTGGTGCTTTCCATATTAGATATTTTGGCTCAAATGTTTGCATTATGTGTGCTTGGCTTGTTGTGTGGCCTTTGGTGTAATGGACTAGACTCTCTTGTGCTATGGAATCTAAATATTCTCTAACTATTTTTAGGGTGACAATACTTGTTTCTAGCCAACTTCAAACTCTTGTTTAGACTAGAAAAATGATTCTTTTATAAATGAATTTTCATAAATTATCGAGAAACTCAAGAATTTTATAAAATTCTTAAAAATCTAGTTAAAGTAACTAAATATAACTTTTTCTATAAATTTAAAATCCATAAAAATTAATTATAAACACTTTAATCTAATAATAATAAAAATAGCTTATGATCAATAATTTAAAAAAAAATTATTATATAATATTCAATTATCAAATATTAATGAATTCAGTGTAAGATAATTTCAAAGAATGAGACGTTATCCATCGTATAATAGCGAATATGAAACTTAGTAATGAGAACTCACATCTCTCCATCTCTCCAACATAGAATACGGAGAAGTTAATAGAGAACATGTTTTTTTTAAATTTCGTATTAACAAAAAAAAATCGAAATGTCATACGTCATGAATATTGTAATTTTTTATTTTTATTTTCGATAATGAATATTGCAATTTTTTATTTTTATTTTAGATACATGATTAGTGGAAAAAAGTAACTAATGATGTTTTTTAATAAAATTAGAAAGTTATAATTAATGGGTATTGTAATTTTTTTTTAAGAAACGAAATGATATTTTGTAAAATTACTCTATGGGATTATGAGTTTTTTGTGTTTTGTGTTTTGTATTTCAGTGTTTTTCTTATTCAAATTGATGATGATTTTGTTTAAGTTTTTTTGGGTGAAACCAACGAGACCAAGATTCAAATCTTATTGAGTATATTGATGATGCCTTGGATTAATGACAAGTTTCGCTGGGTGAAATCAACGAGACCAAGGTTCAAATCCCATTGAGTATATTGTCCTCCTATAATCTCGACTCAAGGAGTAGGCTCCCCCATACTCGTTAGGGTCTCGGCGCTTGCTAAATCATAAAGAAGAATTGGTAATCCAGCTTGCATGTTGCTTAAATAGGCTAGTGGTGTTATAAGACAGCGACGAGGATTGATCCTAGGACCTCCCTTAGATTAGTCTAAAGAGTTACCCATTCACCATTGTCGAAAAAAAAAATTGATGATGACCTAGCTCAAAAATTGATGATACCGTGACTCAACCTTCCAACAAAATGCCAAAAAACCAATGCTAACATATTGCCGTAACTTTTCTCATATCTTCAAACCATCGTTCCAAAATCAAATTAAAAAAATTACATTGGAAAACTCAAATTAACCGTATTTAATTCTTCAGGATTAGCTTAATTACCAATTTTTAAAACTAAAATCTCCTTCATGTTTTGCTTAATTACCAAATTTTAATACTAAATTCTCCAATCCTAATTTTTAAAAATGGGAATAATGATGATGACACTGATCAAGTCCCATGGAATTTTTTGTAACGATATTTCTAGTAACTGAACTTGCCACTCCCGTCCCAGAAAAGACGCAGCGCTGGAATGATTTATAGAACACGGAGGCAGAGGTTTCAGAGAAATCTATCATTCCTTCTTTGATTTCTCTGCGTTCTGAAGCATGTGGTGCATTCCGCCCTACCCCTAAAGGTGAAAAAGAAAAATCCAGTTTCCTGGTCTTTTTAGCTTTATTTTTTTATCATGAATTATTTGGCCGTGGATCAAACATCTGAGATTCAAAGTGATTGTTGTTTGAAGGGTAAAACTGGACCGCCAGTGTTTCAGAGCTTCAGAGGACCAAAAATTACATAATTTCCGTTTTATCACCATGGAAAGCTTCAATCTCTTCGACGAGCCAAAACCCATTTTCCCTGTTATTGAATACTCGGAATGCTGCAGCATAACACCGGAAACGGTAATTTCGCCCCCCTAATTGAGAGAAATTTGTTTCATTTGAGATGCATGCCTTTTCAATTTAATGTTGCCAACAGCGGATTTTACTGTAAGAATTTATTCCCGCTTTTTTTTTTTTTGAACTGTATTGTGGATGCAGTTGAGTAAAATTATCAAGGGCGAGTTAGAATACGATGTTGAGGGTTATACTATTATTGATTGCCGTTATAATTACGAGTATAGAGGCGGTCATATACAGGCAAGTTTGAGGGCATTTCTCATTTTTCACTTATTTGTTTACCAGTCAGTTATTTCAATTTACCCCTTTAGTTGTTATTATCTTTATTTTCAGGGAGCAATAAATATCAGCGATCTAGAGGACATGGACCTTTTTTTGGAAAACAACATTCAAAATGGAAAATCTACGGCCATTATTCTCCACTGTGAATATTCATCCATCAGAGCACCTAAGATGTGAGTGGTATTCATATTACAAGAAATCATTTTCTACCATTATTTGGCATTATGTTCTCGTAGGATTTTCAGATTTTCTATCAAGCGATCAGCGTTAAGGCATTATTTTTTGTTTGAGTACAAATTTTGTTTCAACTATGGTAAAGAAGCTTCATTTAGTTGAAAATGTCAGTAGGGATTTCACTATATGTATGTAGTTGTGTAATAAAAAATAAGTTCATGTTCGAAGTCTTCTTTGAACGAGCTCAAGTCTTGTTTGAAGGAGCGAGCAAGAGCCCAAACCTGGTTTTTTTTATCTCTTCATATTTAATAGATGTGAAGAAGGAAAAAAAAACCAAAAGCAAACCTCTTTTTTTTTTGTCTTTAAATAGATATGAAGGATCTATTTGCCTAATAGATATGATATCGGGATGAATTTGGTGTGATATTATGATAGATTTATGTTATTAAAATTTAGATATGATATTAAAATGGAAGATCTAATGTGACTGGCATTGAGATTTCCGCACTTGACTTGCATAATGCATTCTTGATTGCTAAATTATCATATATTATTTTTTTTTTTTAGAAATTCTTTAGGTAGACCTCGTTCTTTTGCATGTGATTACTACCGAAAGAATTTCTACAAATTTATATTATGGATCACAGAAGCTTAGATTCCAAAAATATCATATATTATGTTTGCTTTGCTTGTTTCTTTCAATTCTTAGAGGGTTTATTGGCATTTTCAAATTCAAAATGTCTTTTTGATCTGACGGAAAGGTGTTTCCTGTTCATGTCCTGTCTAGCCATCATCTTCAGCCATGTTCCCCACATCATTCCTCGTCAAACCTTTTAAAGATCGTAAACAATAGGGCTGCATTATGATGTTATCACGCAGCTCTATTTTTTATTTGTATGAGGTAGATCATCTATTCATATGCACATAAAATGTTTACATGCTTTCTGAGAACTCAGCTGAGAAACCCTTATGTTGCTTCCCTGTGATGTTCTGTCAAGTCTGGAGGCTTGAGCAGTACCATGTTTAAATTTTTAAAATGTTTATGTCCCAGTTAAACAAGACCAAGCAGTAATGGAGAAAACATAACTTGGCCCCTGGCCACCAGTGAGAGGAAAAAAAGAAAAAGAAACTATAGCTTTAGAGATAGAGGTGGACCAGAGTAAACTTGTGCTAAACATCATCGTCTTCAACAGAAATGGGCTGCTGGGAACTCTCTCCAGCCTGCCTATCTTCAGTCTCCCTTGCCTCTTGGTTCTTCACGGTCCTCTGGAACATGCTGTTCCCCTGGATGGCATTTAGCAGGGAGTAATATTTGTTATTAAGCTGGTGCAGCTCCTCCAGGATATTACTTAGAAGGGGGTTGCTTTTCTCTGAGGCTGTGTCCTTGTGGCAAGTTCTCAGTTCTTTTGTGTGCAAGTAGAGGTTGAGGGTAATGGATGATGGATGCCAATTCTTATATTTTTTTCCTCCTGTCAGTCTCAGCCCTGTGGCCTTGAAACTTCTCCTCCAGTCTTTCCAAGTTTTGAACTGCAGTCGTCTTGTGTCTCCTTGCAAATTCCTGTGCTATGCAGAGTGCTTCCGAGTTACGGCCTCTTGTGCGAGTCTTTCTCTGTTTGCATCCCCATGAGCTGGGTCAGGTTCAACCTCATTTACATTCTTCTTCTGGTGCTCAATCCCTGCCTTTTTATCCTCCCTGAAGTCAGAGAACCATAATCACCCATAACGTCTGTGCTGTCCTGAAACCTGCATCATGTCATGTCTAGCCATCATCTTCAGCCATGTTCCCCACATCATTCCTCACCAACCTTTTAAAGATCGTAAACAATAGGGCTGCATTATGATGTTATCAAGCAGTTCTATTTTTTATTTGTAAAAGGTAGATCATCTATTCATATGCACATAAAATGTTTACATGCTTTCTGACAACTCAGCTGAGAAACCCTTATGTTGCCTCCCTGTGATGTTCTGTCAAGTCTGGAGGCTTGAGCAGTATTGAAAATGTTTATGTCCCAAAGTATAGAGGTGGACCAGAGTAACCTTGTGCTAAACATCATCGTCTTCGAGGGAAATGGGCTGCTGGCAACTCTCTCCAGCCTGACTATATTCAGTCTCCCTTATCTCTTGGTTCTTCACGGTCCTCTGGAACATGCTCTGAACCCTGGATGGCATTTAGCAGGGAGTAATATTTGTTATTAAGCTGGTGCAGCTCCTCCAGGATATTACTTGGAAGGGGGTTGCTTTTCTCTGAGGCTGTCCTTGTGGCAAGTTCTCAGTTCTTTTGTGTGCAAGTAGAGGTTGAGGGTAATGGATGATGGGTGCCAATTCTTATATTATATTCCTGCTGTCAGTCTCAGCTCTGTGGCCTTGAATCTTCTCCTCCAGTCTTTTCAAGTTTTGAACTGCAGCCGTCTTGTGTCTCCTTGCAAATTCCTGTGCTGTGCAGAGTGCTTCCGAGTTACGGCCTCTTGGGCGAGTCTTTCTCTGTGCGGCATCCCCATGAGCTGGGTCAGGTTCAACCTCATTTACATTCTCCTTCTGGTGCTCAATCCCCGCCTTTTTATCCTCCCTGAAGTCAGAGAACCATAAGCACCCATAACGTCTGTGCTGTCCTGAAAAGTGTGTCCTGCGTCATGTCCTGTCTAGTCATCATCTTGAGCCATGTTACTGACATCATTCCTCGGCAAACCTGGCTGTTGCGGAGCGATCTCCTTTCTCATATCTCATGCCTCCCTGCATGAATTTTTTAAGTGCCTACTGCAGAGGATGGTCGGATTTTTAGTGCTGCCACATACTGGAATAATTGGTGTGAAGTCTTCTCGCATGTGCGGCCTATGAAGTAATTTTGTTCAACCATTCAACTCAAATTTGATAGATTTTCTGTTCATTTCCCACGTGCTAAAGGAGCTACTGTTTTATTTTAAAATTTGTCACTGATTACTGTGGTCTAACGATCTGGAATTTCCAGTGCATATATAAAAGATTGTCTGCTACTTGGAAGGTTTTTCCAGAATTATATATGATTCAACTTTTAAAAAGGGCAACCTAGTTCAGCTCTATTAGCACTTTCATATTCAATTTATCTCTTTGGTCTGATTATACAATCTGTTTAATGATCATATATAATATGGCTGCATTATGTCAGGTTTAGGCACATTCGAGATCTTGACAGGTTTAAACATTTAAGGACCTATCCAGAATTAGATTACCCTCATCTCTTCGTATTAGATGGCGGATACAAGGCCTTCTTTGCGCAGTATGCGGTAAAAATACTCTGCTTTTGCACCCATGGAAATATCACAGTTAATATGGTTCTGTTGATATGATTTGACATGAATTGGGCTACTAATGTCAGAAGTTAAAAGTTACTCTAAAAATACATGATCATTTGCAGGACCTATGTGAGCCAAAGGAGTATGTGAAGATGTCAGATAGTAGGTTTGATGAAGAATACAATTATGCCAAAGGAAAAGTTAAGAGTAGGAAAGCCAGAGGGAAGAGGCAGTTGATTTTTTTGAACTTTCAACCATAGTCCTTCAATCCTTTTATTTCTTTCATATTTGGTTAATCCATTCTGGATGCATACCAACTCAGTCATAGCTTGAATGGCGTAATATGACTCTGTTGAATACAAGGTTTGTTGCTTCATACAATTGGGAGAGAAAGTGACATAAGGTGGCATTTGCCTTGCATATGAAATGGATGTTCGTTCTACCAGACACAGCACCCAACTTAGTACCTGTATATGGATGGGATGTTCTACCAGGCACAGCATCCATCTCAGGACCCTTTCTTTCTCAATACGCTCAAAATGTTCCTTTTAATTTCATATATTGTACTCCTGAAATATTGTTATTGAATCAAGTTGGTTTGTATTGTGATGAATTTTAATCTTGTGTAACTTTTAATTTCATATATTGTATTCATAAAATATTATTATTGATTCAAGTTGGTTGGCATTATGATTGAATGAATTTTTAAAAGTTATTTGTTATTTAAAGTTTGTAAAACAATTTTTTTTGGGATGATTTCGATACAATTCAATCTCAAAAAATATAGACACAAAGATTATTATTTATTTTATATTTTAAGGTTATAATACTAATTTATTTTATATTTTAGGGTTATAATACTAATATGTTTGGGCTCTTTCAATTTGACCTGCCATATTAATGACAGTCACAATATTTAAATTTATAATATATGTCCTTGTCATAGGCATATTCTATGATATATATCCTCGTGGTAGGCATCTTCTCATTATAGAGCAACTGGTTTGTCTTTTTTCTAAACTTGATACTTATTATTTCTCTGTAACATTGTCCAATTGAGCAATACATTTATTATTTCTCTGTAACATTTTTCAATTGAGCAATACGTTTTTTTTAATTAAATCAGTGAACTGTTTTACTTTAATATGTTTTTATGTTTGCAGGTTCACTTTATTATTACAGTTATACATTGTTATTACTTATAACATTTTTATTATTACAGTTATAGATTGTTATTACTTATAACATTGGGTTTAAGTTAAAGAAACAATTCTATTTTATTTTAATATTATATATATATATTTTTTTTTTTTTTTTTTTTTTGTATATTTTATATGAAAAATGTAATATCAATAAGACTAAATCATTACAAGAAATACTCACTATGAGTTCAATTGAATTTGGGAAAGAAAAATAACAACATTTTTCCTGATCTAAACTAAATTTAATTGACAATTTCACATGCATTTTATTGAGAATGTTAATTGAGTATATATAAATTCACATGAATTAGCAAGTTGATCATCTAAATTAAATCTAATTGACAATTTCACATGTTCACTTCCACTACTTAATTGCCATTTTATTGAGAATGTTAATTGAGTATATATAAATTCACATGAATTAGCAAGTTGAGAAGCTTTTAGTTACTTGGTTATTCACCATCAATTTTTTTCCCACTTAAAAAAGAATACTTCCACTCATCAACTGAAATACTAAGATTTTTGTTGCAACATAAAGGAGCCTATTAATTTACTTCAATTAATTCAATATTACTTAGAATCTTGCAACATAAGAGAGTTTATTAGTGGAAAGGGTTGTTTTCTAATTATCAAATGTGGGAAGTAACAAAACATACCACAAGAGGTGCAAATTCCATACACACGTGGATTTGATTAAAGGATGGAACCATACAATTAAAGAAAATTTTCATAACAAGGTTTTAATTGTATATGTTCCACTAATTGGAATCAATAGAAGACCATGGCCTAAAAATTGAAGATTTTCATGTCTCGCAAAATTTCAGCAATATATTTCAAAGAAGTGTCGAGACTTTCTCCAAAGAGGGACATCAATTTCTTAATCGAGCTTGTATGTGGATGTGCACCCACGTTTAAGAGTCCTTATAGGATGAGTGCCCTAAAGTTAACATAGCTAAATGATGCAATAGCAATCATTCATGGATAAAGGGTACATTTGGCCAAGTGTGTTCTCATGGGGAGCAATTATCTTATTTGTAAAAAGGAAAGATGAAAATTATCTTATTTGTGAAAAAGAAAGATGACAAAGATGACAATTATCTTATTTGTAAAAAAGAAAGATGACAATTATCTTATTTGTGAAAAAGAAAGATGACACTCCCAGGTTTGTAATGCTATAGGGAATTGAAAAAAGTTATAATGGAGAATAGACATCCATTTTCTTGAATTCATAACTAGTTTAACCAAATGAACGAAGGAAATATATTTTCAAAATTTGATTGAGATTGGGATAAGTGGTAATTAAGAAGACATTTACACCTTTATAACAATCAATGGCCATTATGAATTTGTAGTGATGCCATTTGGTTTCGCAAATGGACCAAAAACTTTCATGTGGTTCATGAATAGTGTTTCAATTACTCTTTAGACATTTATACTTATTTTTAGACTAATTCATTCTATGGCCAAAGAGCGTGATGATCACTTATGGGTGATTTGCAAGATCTAAGAAATCATAAGTTGCATGAAATACTAGATAATGTAACTCCTATAAGAAACAAATTCATTAATTGGGTAAAACATTGTTTTTGAAAAAGGAATATCAATCGATCTAGAAAATTTTGAGGCCATATACTTTGCAAAAGAAAAGAAAGATGTTTGAATGGTCACATATATAGGAAATATTTAAGTTGCGAAGAAACTCTTCACAAAATGCTCCACTTTTAAAAATTCCTAACCTAGATGAAGATTTTATTATGTACAATGATGCTTGCATTAAAGGGATTGGATTTATGATATAATCCCAACTGTGTAGTGTGTTATGAGCCATAAAAGTTGAAGGAGCATGAGAAAAACTATGCTACTCACAACCTAGAACTTGTTACAATAGTGCATGCATTGAAATGTTGAGGTAAAACTTGATAGGGAAGAGATTTGAGCTCAAAAGTAATCATAATAGCTTGACATATTTATTTATTTAATGAAGAGAATTTGAATGTCAAACAAGCAAGATGGTTGGGATTTTTTTGTGGGTTTGATTTTGAGATGAAACACATAAAATAAAAAGAGAAAATGTTTCATAAAAAAATGCATGTAGCGATTGTCAAAATCAAACGATTTGAAGTATTTATTTAACCAACAAAACTTGAATCCCAAGCAAGGAATATGGTTGGAATTTATTTGTGAGTTTGATTTTGATATCAAATGCATGAAAGGTAAAGAGAACAATGTTTTAGATGCACTCAACAAAACAACAAATTTGGCAATTATCAGCCTTTGTAAATTAGATTTGAAGAAAAGAGTTATTGAGTCCTTCATTGAGGATGGACATTAAATTCAAGGGAAAGATGGATTGTAGTAAGAGAAAAGAAAGCAAAGATGTGGAGGCTATCAACTAAACTAATGATGCTTCTCATTTATAGAGATACAATGTATATTTCCAGCAGAGATGAGTTGAATTATCATGGTTAAAAACACAATATGTTATTTTTCCCATTTAAGCTGACAAAAAACAATTGCTACAACAAGGAAGCAATACTTTTGTGCTAAGATGAAAAAGATATTGAGAAATACATTCCAAATGCATCGAATGTCATCCAATGAAAAATTGATCATTAACAGCTAGTGGAATTAATGCAATTTTTGTCATTTCTATAATGGAAATAAGAGGCATTGATAATGGATTTTATCATTGAGTTCCTAGAATAATGAGGAAACATGATTCCATGATGGTTGTAGTGGATAAATCGACCAAGGAATATCATTTATTCTTGGTCAATCTATTCATAAGGTTGCCAATATTGTGAAAATACTCATAAGAGAGATTTCATATTCCATATAGTAACCAAGGAAATTTTCCCAATAGGGATACAAAGCTTACTTCCAATTTTAGAAAGTTTCTCAAAGACTTTTGCACCAAACTGAATTTTAGTATTGCGTACTATCCACAAATAGATGGGTAGACTAAAACTTGAAACATGTGATTGAAGACATATTGCTTTGCATGTATGTGATGGATCCAAACCATCCAACTGGGAAGATTATTTACATTTATTTGAGTTTTCGTATAACAGTGGGCAGGATACATCATTGAGAATGATTCCATTTGAGGCCTTATATGATAGAAGATGTAGCACTCTAGTGAGTCGAGATAATCTAGTGAAAATAATTATACTTGGGCCATAAATGCATAAGAAATTATTGGAATAAAGAAAAAATTGTAGACAACTCAAAATAGGCAAAAAATTATGCAAATAAAAACAAAATGCATAAATAACTCAATCAATCAGGAGGATCATGTCTTCCTCACAATGAAGCAAGCAAAGAGTTCAATGAAGCTTGGAAGTTATGCCAAGTTGACACAAATATTGCGGGCCAAAAGTTCTTGATGGGATAAGGCGAGTTGCATATAAACTTGCATTGTGTGCTAACAATAGAGCTCCAAATGGTATTCTTGGTCAATCTATTCAAAAGTTGTCGATATTGAAAAAATATTCTTAAAAGAGATTCCATATTCCATAGAATACCCAAGCCAATTTTACCAATAGGGATACAAAGTTTCCTTCAATTTTTTGAAAGTCTCTCAAAGACTTGGGCACCAAACTGAATTTTAGTATTGCATACTATCCAAAAATAGATGGGTAGACTAAAACAATGAAACATGTGATTGAAAACATGTTTTTCATGTATGTGATGGATCCAAACTATCCAAATCAGAAGATTATTTACACTTGGCAGAGTTTCCATATAACAGTAGGCATCATACGTCATTGAGAATGAGTCCATTTGAGGCTTTATATGATAGAATATGTAGTACACCAATGAGTTGGGATAATCTAGTGAAAAGAATTATACTTGGGCCATAAATGCACAAGGAAATTGAAGAAGAAATGACTGAAATCAAGAAAAAATTGAAGACAACTCAAGATAGGTAGAAAAAAAATATGCAAATAAGAACAAAATGCATAGATAATTCAATGTTGGGGATCATGTTTTCCTCACAAGGAAGTGAACGAAGAGTTCTATGAAGCTTGGAAGTTGCACCAAGTTGACACTTAGATATTGCGGGCCAAAAGTTCTTAACAAGATAGGGAAAGTTGCATATAGACTTGCATTACTTGCTAACATTAGAACTCAAAATGTTTCGTATGTTTCCTTGCTTAATAAATATGTACATGATCCTATTCAAATTATTGATTAGGGTTGTGATCTAGGTGGAACCAAGGGGAGAGTCCTAAATAGATCCAATGTGCATCCTTGAAAAGAAAGCATCATTGCTCCATGAAGTCATTGGACCTTCAATGAAGGTGCAAGGGAACCACATTCGTCTTGATGAGGCTATGTAGGAAATGGAGGATGCCATGAATGATCTGAATTTGAATGTTAGTTTCGTTGTGCTA